>OZ020277.1:3321377-3921377 GCA_963971205.1 Aethes cnicana
TGTCCGATTTGTATATACAATAGTTACCCTCCTGAACTGCGCTGCGTTCTGCGCATCAAAGGTCACCGCCCAAGTTCCGTCCCGATGCTTGTACTATTAAATATTCTGTGCTAAAATACAACAGGAAGTATAGCAGTGTGGGGAGCTGGTGGGACAGGACAGTTTCTACTCACATGGACACGTTGTCCGGCGCGGGCGCGGGGTCGGCGGGGAGCGGCGGCGGCGAGGCCGTGCGGCGCGCCGCGAACAGGAACACGCCGGCCGTGGCCAGCAGGTACGACAGGAAGTATAGCGCGTGGAACTGGCGGGATATAATAATAAATAAATATCATGGAACATTCCACACAAATTGACCTAGCCCCAAACCATAGAAGAAGTAAGGTAGACTTAGAATGACAACCTTCAAACATATCAGCGTACGCCCGACATAAGTGTTAAAAACTGCCTAGGTAGCCTGTATACAAATTTGAACTCCATGAGCTACATCTAGGTTTGAATATTCTTGATGGGTCTCTGTAGAATCTGTATTCCGTCACTGGCGCTTTTACCGTTAGCAAATTGATATTAATTATTGAACATACTGCACTGCATAGAGCAGTACACTGCACTGTTGTACTGCATAGAGTATGTATTTTTGCATTTTTAGGGTTCCGAACAAGAGGAGAGAGGCGAGGGTTCAAGAGGTAAATACGGAACCCTTATAGGATCACTTGTGTGTCTGTCCGTCCGTCTGTCAGTCGATTTTCTCCGAAACTACTGGACCGATTAAGTTGAAATTTGGTACGTATATGTAAGTTTGTGACCCAAAGACGGATGTGTAACGAAAACAAATGAATCTTGGAAAAATATGGAGGATATTTATTGACTATAAATTACATGAAAATTATTAAGAAGTCCATGGTATTTGAAATCTATCATATAAAAGCTTATCCTGTGAAACGATTTGAAAACGACGTCATTGAAAATAATCAAGGGTCGGAACCCTCTCCACGCGAATTTAACTCGCTTCTTGGCCGGTTTTTTATTTTAGTGGGAGTTGGACAAGCATAATACAACTGAATCATTATGGACTTAAGTATTGTAGATAAAACAAAACTCACCTTAAACTGAAAGATGAACATCCCAGCTATAAGCGTGTAATAATCCGCCGATAGGAACGACAAATGCAGTATGATCGCACCGGCATCCCTCAACATGAAACTCTGCAGAATCTGGAATATCGTCTGCACAGAGCAGTAACTTCCCAATTGAATCAACGTTTCCAGCTCATACCAATTGAAGGTAATCAGGTCACTTAGTTCTAGAAAAAAGGTTTGGGTGCAAGACACTATGCTGCCGATCAACCCAAGGATGGCTAGGTATTCGGAACAGGATTGGAACTGTAACATCATCTCTTGGAGGACAGTGACCAGGGCGAAGAGTAGAGAGCCGGCTAGGCAAAGCATGTCTCCGACCAATTGGTTCTTGCCTGAAAAGAGCATTATGAAAGTCAGTATGACACACTTTGAACGGTTCTGTTCATTGTGGTACTCAGGAATGGGACTTAGCCATAGTGCAGGTCTATTCCAAAATGATATAAAAGAACATAGATGCACCTGAGATAATATTCTGAATAAATTACTTGATGACTAGCCAGGTCCCATGGTTTAAACCACGTAGGTCTCCTTTTTTCATTCCCGTAGGAATTTAGGGAAATTCTCTCTTCATGCTCCTCTGCATTCCCCAGAAACCAATTTGCCAAATTTCAGCTTTCTACAACAGCTTCCAGTTTCGGCTGTGCATTGATTGTTCAGTCAGTCGTCACTCTTTCATCAGCCTGCATTACTATGCAGTCTAGTGAAATGTGATGGATGAGAGTGTAAGTAACATTTTAGTGCAGGGTATTATCTACTAGCAGGCCCATATTGGAGATGAGTCTCTAGAGACAGAGTGAAGATGTTAGAGGAGGCATAGGCCTCACTAAACCACACTAAACTAAAACATTAACTATCACAAAAAAAAAAAACGTAAAATGATAAGGAAGTTTAGGATCACAGGCTCACTGATTGAATGATTGATCGCTTATCTACTAGCTAGCTGGTACATACCGTCTGTGGGCGCTCCCTCAACGTCCGCCCAGACGACACACACAACAGCCATGAGCCCGAGAGTCGCGCCAGCAACATGGGCCACCCCGAGCCGCTGTCCGCGCCACGCACCGCCAACCAGTGCTGCGCCCACGCCGCTGCAAGCTAGCAGCTGTCAGCTCAGTACGGACGTGAACCGTTGAGATAGAACGAGCAGCCAACTAGCCTCCACATCGAGAATGCAGGCTATTATCACTATGCACCATTTCCTGCACATAACATAGTTAAGATTTCAGGAATTGAGAATGCAGTAGGCTGAACCTAGCATCTATTTTTTTATTTACTTGAAGATTTGTTCTGTATTGTTCAAGTGAATGCAAAACATCAAGGTGAATAGAAAATGAAAACAATACCAAATTAAAAAAAAATTGTAGCACCAGTAGAATTAAATTCTTCTTTCACTCATTTCACTTACTTGGATAGTTTCGTTAGTCCATTACAAAGCAAGGTGGGGGTGAATAAAATGAATAGCGCTAAGTATGGAATAACAAGCTGAGCGGTCGTAGGAAACTGCCATGTCGCGCTCTGAAGTAACGTCGTGAGTATACATTTCCCACTCAGCAGCAAAGACAACACCTGACCCAGAAGTATACTTCGCCACACTTTCCTAAAATAAAGAAAAGAAAATTAATTCGCAGATAGCTCTAAAACAAAATACCAGAATATTTGAGAATGTACGGTACGAACCATCGCCCCAACTCTGAAAAATAACTTTCAATTTTATCACTGAAACTTGGACTTTCCATCGTTCCCGTGACTAGTAAATGAAGCCTCGGGTGAAATGTACCGCGGAAAGGATTAAATCCTCAGGGAAATCTGGTGAAATATAAATAATTCCCATTATTTTATCAACGAAGGGTTGGGAAGCAAAACATGGTTTGACGTTTATGTTTCGATGATTCGTCCTGAAACCTGAAACTTAGCAATGTTTGCTTAACTAAATTTCGTTTGTAGGTTTGTTTCATTTCTAAACTTTTTGACTAGTGACGTCCATCTGAATTTTGATGACGAGTTTCATTTCTTCCCGGCTTCGCATCGATTAAGACCGATTCTGAGTGAAACGTCGATTTAAAGCTATTCTTATTTATGTCTGTGCCAGTGTGCCTGTCAAGTTAACTATCAAAGTCAATGTTTGAGGTTAAAAAGACGCTAGGGTTAGGAATTTATTATTTATTTGGATACATTGCGATGCGAAATAATTAATTAAATAGAAACATTGAAGCAAAATAAATACTTTTTGGCTAACAACAAATATGGGCGATGGTAAGTCATATAATCGTAAACAAAATGTTGGTTGAATTGTGAGCAAGCGGCACTTGATTCTTTCGAGTTTTTAATGTTTTATTTACAGAAGATGTTATCCGTAGACGTCTTTTAATTGACGGAGATGGCACTGGCGATGATAGGAGACTTAATGTATTGCTGAAGACGTTGATTAAGTGGTGCAACTCTGACGACAAACTGGAGGAGAGGTAAGGAAATAATTTCTGTAATACGAACTTCTTTTAAAGAACTTCGTGAAACAAAATTAATGATAATTATTTGTTCCAGCAAAATGACCCATGACCGAATGCTAGCTCAGTTAGCTCAGTGTGAATTTGCAGTGACAAAATCACAATTGGCTTCGGAAATGATGAATGCAGAGCTCAACAGTTACGAATCCCTGTCGAAAATTCTAGAAACAGGCATAGAGGTGGCTAAAGGCAACATAGAGAAGAGCAAAGCTGACTTAATGCAAGCCAAGACTGTGCGCAAGAATAGAATAGAGTATGACGTTTTGGCCAAAGTCATTAGTGAACAGCCAGATAGAAAGGAAACCTTAGAGAGACTTGGGACTTTAAAAACAGAGCTGGCTGGTTTGGAAACCACAAAACAACAGCTGGAAAGCCGTTTGGCTTTGAGGAAGAAACAATTTCATGTCTTAGTGACTTCAATACACCAGCTTCAAGCACTGCTTGATGAACCCGATGATATGGAATCGATTTCTGATGTTGATATGAAAGATGTTAGCAACGAATCATAATGGGTATGAATATTTCTGTTCAGTGATGTATAACATAAGATTCCAGAGTTAATGTTTATACTGTATGCTACCGGTACAACAAGTGTCAAAAGTAATGGTATTATTTGAATTGGCTGCTGAGGTGAAAGTGCTGTACTTTGTAAGTCATTCCTTTGTAATAAAGTACCTACTTTGAATTTTTTTAACAATTTTTTTTTTATATAAATCACATTTTTGATACACTGGGAAATGCATAGGGTTCCCTGATCAACCTGATAAATGAAAATAATTTGTTCCACAATTACTTTTCACTTTCTATGAGAAATTCAAATTCCATTGTTTTCTTATGGCATGGCAACATATTGAGTTTGAGCAGTAATACATAAAAGAGGTGGAACAAAGGGTGGAAGCTGAGTATGAAATTCTACTTACTTAATATGCACATACTACTACTACTACAGCCTATTTGCGTCCCACTGCTGGGCACAGGCCTCCTCTCATCACGAGAGGGTTTGGGCTATAGTCCCCACGCGGGCCCAGTGCGCATTGGGGACTTCACACACATCTTTGAATTACTTCGCAGATGCGTGCAGGTTTCCTCACGATGTTTTCCTTCACCGAAAAGCGCAGTGGTCAATTCAAATTGAATTTCGCACATAAGTAAACTTAGAGGTGTGAGCCGGAATCGAACCCCCGACCCTCTGCATGAGAGGCGGTAGGTCGAACCACTAGGCCACCACGGCTACCTAATATGCACCAAATGTAATAATTTAGAAGAATACTTTGTTACTTGTAATTCAGAAGGTGCACTGTGATAGTGCGTTTACATACACGCGCCCGGGCTCGTAAACGTGCCCGTTGAACGTCGTTTTGAACGCCGTGTATGTAAACAGACAATGATCTTTGCCGAACAACCGATAGGAAACCGACAGCCGACCGATCGACGGCGTTCACGTTCACAAGCGGGTTCAAAATCACACCCGTGCCTGTGAACGCGCCCGTGAATGTCGTTTTGAACGCCGTTTATGTAAATGCACCATGAAACACTTTAACCGCAGTGACTTACTGCTTACTCCATGCGCCTTCTAAATTTTGTTGAGCTATAGGAGTCTAGATCCATAATAACCTATCTGTGTGTCAGTTACGCTTTCACGGCTAAACTGCTAAATCGATTTTCATGAATTTTGGTATGATTATGGTATGAATTATTAGTATACTTTTTTTGAATAATTTTTACGCCGGAAAAATTCATAGTTCATAGAATTCCACGCAGAGGAAGTCAGAGGCATGAACTAGTAATATCCATAATAATATTTTATATTATAAATGCGAAAGTAATAACTCTGTATGTCTGTCTGTTACCTCTTCACGCTTCAACCGCTGGAGCGATTTGGCATGGAGATAGTTCGAGTCCCCGGAAAGGACATAGGCTACTTTTCATCCCGAAAAAACGCATGGTTCCCGCGGGAACGCGATAACCGAATTCCACGCGGGCGAAGTCGCGGACAGAAGCTAGTATACTTTATAAAACCTCATCTATATTCCACAGTGTTTATGTAGATACTTTGCTTCCAACAACATGAATGTATTGGCTAGTTGCGAGAAGCAAAAACTACCTCCGAGTTATAGTACGAAAAGTTCAACGTCGACGTCGTAGCTAAACTAGGTCAGATATCTGAATAAACTTGTGAGATTCGGCCTTCACATTTACAACCCACCCATCAAACATGAGGTTGTAGGAAATGCTTTATATAATGAGAACTGGGTGGATGCGTCATTTAAAAAACCGTGTGAAACATAGATAAATCCGGTTCGGCATTTTTTTAGGGATATTGGAGATCCAATATCCCTATTTTATTTACTAACTCGAATAAGGCAACAGGGGCTATATTCGAAGTCTTAAATAGGGATCTCCCTGCCCCTATATAGGATCGCTAACGCGTCAAGTTGAACTTTAAATCTAGCTGCTTAAAGTTCCCGCGCCGCGTGAGCGATCCTATAGGGAACAGGGAGATCCCTATTTTAAGACTTCGAATATAGCCCCTGGGCACCTTTATTACGTCAACACTTCGTAAAGACGAAGAAGCTGAAAAGTAAGCACTCAATCCGCACTGGGCCCGCGTGGGGACTATAGCCCAAACCCTCTCGTGATGAGAGGAGGCCTGTGCCCAGCAGAGGAAATAGGCCTAATTATAATTAAACACTTAGGCTCGCAATTCTTGTGGGCGGGGCACATTGCTCGCAGGACTGATGGCCGATGGGGCCGGAAAGTTCTCGAGTGGCGCCCGCGAACCGGGAGACGAGCTGTCGGTAGGCCTCCAACAAGATGGAGCGACGACCTCGTCAAGGTCGCGGGAAACCGGTGGAAGCAAGTAGCACAGGACCGGTCTGAGTGGCGAGCCTTGGGGGAGGCCTATGTCCAGCAGTGGACGTCTTTCGGCTGAAATGATGATGATGATAATTAAACAAATAAGATTTAGGTAAACTAATCTACTATATAAAAATAAGTCGGGTTTTCCTCCCTGACGCTATAACTCCAGAACGCACGAACCGATTTCCACGGTTTTGCATTCGTTGGAAAGGTCTCGGGCTCCGTGAGGTTTATAGCAAAGAAAATTCTAAGGCGGTACGAAGTCCGCGGGGTCAGCTAGTTGTATATAAAAGGCCATCGCGGATTCTCGGTTTGCGTCTTACCTGAGCAAGAAGTTAGCGACGTGTCGAGGAAATGAAATAACTTCCCACGTCTATCCTCGATGTCGTCTCCACGTCTGCAATATAACTTATTATATTATATTGAAGACGTAGTTGGATTTGAGTGGGTGCAGAATTGTTGACCTCCAACGTAAATGCACTTTAATGTTTAATAACCATTTCTAAATGTCGGTGAATTGGGAATTTCACGAGGTCAAACGATATCTTGGTTGTTTGGATAACACTTTTCGTACTACGCTAAGGTAGCTACAGAAAGGCCGTTTTCTCGCTTTCTAAACGAAAACAATCAGGAACCGTGACATTGTGGGCTGCAATGAAAATGTTTAAGGTTTGGGTGTTTCGTTACTAAATCTCATATTATTATCTCTCCTCTAGTAAACCGTACAGTGCCATGCAAGAAGAAATTCCGTAAATTGATAAGTTTGCCTTTTGTACTGTGTCTGCTGTTTGTGAATTGTTTTTTTTTTTTAATTAATCAAGAGTTAACATCGTAAGATGCGCCACAAAATTGCAAGAAAGCTCGAGAGCTGTCTTGATTATTGTACTTTGTGCTACGTCGCGTAGACCGCTACGGCGTAGCGTCTCCACCGCGCACGTAGCGATTGCTACGACTCATGTCAAGAATAATTAGTTACCTACTCCGTCTTATAAGACCACACGGCTTTTGTATTTTCGCTTTCATTATCACTCTCGCTGCTGCAGGGGCGTAACTACGAAGCGGCAAGAATTAATCTAAAAGAAAGCATTAAACCAAGTTAAAATATTTGAAATAATTTTTTTTGAGTCAATCATCGATTGAAAATCACATATCTTATACTTTAAACGCACTAATCTAGTTAAGTATGTTTCTTTATTCCTTTCTATGTTTATTTATTAATTTATTTGTTACGTGATCGATCTCAGAAACGGCTCTAACGATTTCGATGAAATTTGGAATATAGGTACCTAGGGATTTTCGGGGGCGAAAAATCGATCTAGCTATTTATCATATCTGGGTAAACTCGGTATTAGCTAGTAGTTTATACCAATGTATATTTTTATGTATATTTCTGATAATTGTGGTTATACTAGTCTGTCATTGCCATTGGAGTTAAATGTTGAAATTTAAATTTAAATTTCAAGGTCTATTTGTAAACAAACAAGTCACAAAGCATCCTCCAATGTCGAGTAACCTCTGACTCAGTGCCAACAATATAATCATTAGGTATGTACCTAAATACTTTCTCAACCACGTATCAAAACACTGTTACTTATGAAAACCGAACTTTACCGTTTAATATATTGGGTTCTCTTTTTGCTTCGTAGCTTAGTAAGATACGATCTTTGGAAAGGAACTAGTTAGTTATCATTTTCACTAAAACCCATTTACGCTGTTTTACCACCGGCGATTACAAATGTGTTGGCAGTACAATGTGAACCTAAAGGGGTTGTAATAAAATGGAATATTGTAATTTTCGGGCCATTATGTCAATGCATTAATCGTAGGGTTTCGTGCGTGCATAAGTATGTACTAGGAATTCCCAAATCGCCTTTAAATGTTCGTGTCCATACAATAGTTTAATCCACCTGAGGATTGTACTGTCGCGTCGAAAATATCTAATTGTTATTGTATGTATTATACCTACGAGGGAACTAAAAAAGGCTTTAGATATACTAACTCTTCAATAATAGTTTTGATCACTATCAACTCGCCTTTCAAATAACAAAAACAACGGTATCCTTTAAAAAGCCACATGCTAAGTTCAAAAAGTCACAAAACCCTCCTTTAGCGTCTGGAGAATTTGCTGACGGTAGGTCCGTCTGGATAGCTACCACAGTAATACTCGCTAACCTGCCTCCAAGCAGTGCACGCACTGTTGTGTTCCGGTAGGTAGGAGGTAAGGTAAAGCAGGCGAAAAAATTACTGGCTTAGAAGCATTTCCATCGTGGCCTGAGGGTTTTTTTATGTACATGGGCCGGAGTGACCTCTTACCATCAGGTGGCTGTGTTAAAAATAAAGTACTTACTTAATTAGATAAAACACGAAACATCACGTAGCGTTGGTTGTTGGAAAATCAATACAGATATCGTACCTCATCTCAACCTTTGTTAACTAAGAAAACTTTGGTCTCCCTCCATTTTGTTCACTTAGCTCGGGGCGCACCAATTCCAACTTGTAATTGTAATGTTTCAATTGTATGACCTTTGGTAAAAGCACGTTCATATAATTAAAGATAAACTAAGAATGTTTCTTAAAATAATAAAAGAGTAACTGAAAATGATTGAATCAAGAACATCGCTACTCCGAGTCTATAGGTAACTAAGATATTTACTTATTTAATATCAGAACAACGCTGTGCTGCGTCGTCTGTGTTCATGGGACGCCTGGGGCTCTATCAAATCGACAAAAAATCAAACCGAAGGCAAAATTTTTTTTTTTTTATAAATATCTTGGGACATTTCACACATATTGACCTAACCCCAAACTAAGCAAAGCTTGTACTATGGGTGCTAGACAACGATATAAATACTTATATAGAGAAATACATACATATATAAATACTAAACATCCATGACTCGAGTACAAACATTCGTGTTCATCATACAAATTTTGCTCCGATCGGGACTCGAACCCGCGACCATCGGAACATAAGGCAGGGTCACTACCAACTGAACCAATCCGGCCGTCAAATATCTATTATGAGGTAACGTTATATCTTACCATCCTATACTGACATCGTCCATTAATCTGTTTATGGCAAAAAGACGGAATGCACTACGATATTAACTAGTATATTAAAAAAACTCTACCGTGCGCTTTTAAAGCAATTCGATCGCTTTAAGCTCCATTTTATCCCCAATTTAATTACGGCACTTCACATCGTATCGTAAAGCATTTTATTGTCAAGTGCAACGGCAACGAGTTTATCCTAAAGCGATTTTCCTTTAGTCTGTACTCACTAACTGGCAGGTTGTAAATAAAATTTTACTGACTGGCTGGCTGGAAAACTTTTTTCCGCGCCAGACGGTTCTTTTCAACAGTCACTTCTCGCCAGCCAGCGTCGCGGCCGCGCGTGTCGAGCGAACTCCGTACGCGCGCACCATGCCTACTTGGTGGGACTACTTACGCTTCAACCGACAATACAACAACAAGCGAAACCTAGAGGAGGGCCTCTTCCAGATCGCTTCCCAAACTTGCAATATCCTGGTCAAAGTGAACAATACGAACAATATCAACTTGACGAGGAATGACAGGAGCGACGAGTATGGGTGTGCGGGGCCGCCTGAAGCTAAAACTTCAATGCAGATCTGTGTCCCGAAATTCAGAAAGAACTCCCTGACGGTTGGATGCAATCCCGGACTGTCGGTAAGTCATTCAAAGCGCTTAAAATTTTGCTAAGCAAACGTGAGTTCGTCCAAAAACAAACGCCTCGTATTTTATTTTTGAATTGAAGATAATTCGAATGATACCTCGACATAACAACGTTTATTTTACAAGCAATTAAACATGCATTGAATTGTATGCCTATGTGTACTCGATATTAAAATACAAATGCAAACGAGTGTTGGAAAGGTCACTACCTACGAGTACAATGTATGCATTGCTAAGTTTCGTTTTACTTAAGTCACTAGAACGTAATCTTTTGTTTTTCATCGACAACTCTACTTAATTGGGATACTGTGATGTGAAATAAATATTTGAGTAATTTTATAATGGATCCATTTTAATATAGGTTATTTTTCATCAAACATAACTTCTAAATTGCTTAGTAGACTAGTGATCGGTTGGTACCGATTTGGGAATTTGGCGCCTCAAACTCCAAGTGAAATCTAAGTAGGTACCTATGTATGACATCGCCGTAGCATTCTTGAAACTTTCTCCCATTTCTACCGACCCGATCTACTTAATAATACGTACTAAATACGTACTTAATTGTAAAAGTTAATAAACTTTCTTTTGTCTGAACGTTTCATTTCATCGACCAATAAACATGACAAAGAAAATCAAGGTAAAAGCGTGTCAATCACTGTTCGTATGTGTGGGACGACGCGGCGGAAGCAGATATAAGCTAACTAGCTTATACAAGTATACATAATGTTTTTTATTAATTAAGTACCTATATGCTATCCGTAGCCAAACCCACATGCGTCGAAATCTTATTATTACCGTATTTCAAACTTCAAAGTCGTTTTTCTTTTACCTAATACAAAGGAAATAAATCGAGCAATCGGCAACGCAACGGTATGTTTTACAAATACTTAATACCACT
Source organism: Aethes cnicana (assembly GCA_963971205.1). Classification (NCBI taxonomy): domain Eukaryota; kingdom Metazoa; phylum Arthropoda; class Insecta; order Lepidoptera; family Tortricidae; genus Aethes; species Aethes cnicana. The sequence goes on from OZ020277.1 coordinate 3,332,468, forward strand.
GTCCTTGTCTAGTGTAAAAGATGCATGCATAGGCGCTACCTTTCAGTGCAGTTCTAGAGTGCGTCGGCAATCAATCAAGAAGTGCCGAAGTGCCAGTAACCTGTGACTGTGGATTTTATATTCGTGCAAGCTGATTCATTTTGAGGTTAGTCTGACGTTTTAAGTTTAAGTTTGATTCGTTTAGTGTTTTGTTCCGATGCAATCGCTCCACCATATCGATTTAGAGCGGCAAGACGGGTCGAAGCTGACTTGAGTAACCTTGTTCCAATTTTATGTTGCCATTAAATTCTTCATGGGTGTTTTGGGGGAATTTCACGGCGGACATCAATCAAATTGGTCAAATATACGTACAGACGTTTGATGCTACTGTTGATGTTTATGTGGGGGACTTTGGTAAAATGGCAGTAAATATTATTGGACAAGCCGTCTTTCACGCAAGGTCAGGGGTTCAATTGTTTTTTTTTATGTGGCCTCATGTGTCCAATTTTATCCCTTGGGGGGGATTGCCATAGTAGCCACGCTTGGCAGGCGGGTTGGCGACCGCAGTTAGATTTGCGTAGTGCGCGGTGGACGCTGCTGCCCGTCCTCCGGTTTATCCTAAAGCCTCGTGAAGGTCTCGGGAAACCGGTGGAAGCAAGTAGCACAGGACCGGTCTGAGTAGCGAGCCTTGGGGGAGGCCTATGTCCAGCAGTGGACGTCTTTTGGCTGAAATCATGATGATGATGTTTCTTTTATTTGCTTCTGATTCGTAGAAGCAACAATATTTACGATGCGAATGGTCTAGTATGTAAATAAGATAGTAATTTTGTCAGCTACCTCTTCTTGCTTAAATTGGGTATGGTCTCAGTTCAAGTATTGAGGAAGGACAAATGCTACTCTTTTCCTCAGTTTTTTTTAAAGAGTTCCCTTGGGAGCGCTCGTCTCACTTCTCACTTTTAAGGACTCTATGAGGTTATTGCCCCAATTGCCTGCTATATGCAATAAAACAGGATATACTGTATCGTTAGAGCACCGCCGAATATACTTTTATTTTTTCTTTAAAAAAAAAGTTGATTTAAAAGTATGACACATTTACTAGTGTTGTCATGAAAAAAATCCACGTTGTATTGGTAGATAAATATTTAATCTGTAGAATTTTCAATATGGTTTGTAAATTACATTTGATTACTTAATTTGTTTTGGTAGTGTGCCTAATTAATGTAGAAAGCCACAAAGTCTCGTAATTGATACATTCTCTTATCAGTGTTTATCAATAAAAAGTGCTATAAACATATTATACATAAATGTTTTGATTATTTAACCACGGTTTTTTTCATTATAACCTACACAGCGTCCTATTGATGGGAAGCCTTAAAAACAACGTTATGAGTACAAATAACTGTGTTTCTTATTTTTATATCTGCTCCGATGACCGTGTTTAGAATACATTCTGGGATGACTCAATAACTTGCAAGTGTAGCCTTAACACAATTTCTCCGAAGCCTAGGTAATACTCGTAATCTTTGAGGTAATCACTCCGGCCTAGGTGACCTAGATTGGTTGCCTATATTTGGTTCGACAATGGCTTTTAAGGCAACAATGCGCCAAGTTCGCTGTAGGTAGATATCGGAAGAACATCTATTGTGAATTCGATTTGCGAGTCATGATATCGCTCAAAACTTGGCTGGTGAGACCGTATAAACATAGCTAGTATGTATACATAGGAATGTTGCTTAGAGAACTGCGGCTCTCTATTCGTGACTTCGTGTTTACATAGGCAATGTTTAGGCGATCGGAAAGGAAATGCCTATCCCCTTTTAAGCCGAAACTGGGATTTGAGGTGTCAGAGAAGCGAGTCAGTAAATACTAGAGCTTCAATATCGGTTGGCGAATGAAGCGAGATAGCTGACCACGTCCAATCCATACGTGAAAGTACGATTGACACGCACGAAAGGATAAAATGCGCATCCTCGAATAGTACCAGGTAGGTACTATTCGAGGATGCGCATTGATTTGCTGTCTCACTAAAATTGGGGAGACGTTCTTAATGATTTTTCAACACGAGAATAAGGAATACATCACCCTTGGCCGTAAAGTGGGATTGGGGGCCAAGGCAAGACGTAAAACTTTTGACAAACCACGGGCGGTAATTCGTAAAGCCCCAGATCGCATATTTATGACCCTCACCTTCGGTTCGGGCCACAGAAACCTGCGATCTGGGACATTTACGAATTCACCACCCTAGGTCTGTAATGTACTAAAATACGACACGATAATTATATTCCGCACACACACAATCAGAAAAGTTAAACAAAAATTTAAATGGCCTTCATGTTTTAAGCTGGTAAATTCTTTTTCACCTCACTGGCTCGAAAGTGGTCGTTTTGCAGCTTGATATCCGAGCGCAAAAGTTGTTTTTATCCGCTAGCGTGGAAAGTGTTTTTGAAATTCGAACGACGCATGACGCCACTGTCACAATAAAAAAACAACGATACGTTCTGAAACGCAATTCGTCGTGAGAGTTTTATTAAAATAAAGGTTCAATTTACTTAATATCATTATTAATAAAATTATATTAATAATACACCGTTTCAGGTGTATTTCATTATTTCACTATGTTTTATCACAAAAATACTTAAATATGTGTATATTTTAACTGTATTCAATGAATAATTGAATCTTGAAGTACGAGTAAGTGATTTGGAACGCAAAATCCGGAAAAAAAACATGAAAAAAAAAATTAAAAAAAAGTTTTAGATTGCTGGTTTGTAATTTAGAATACCTATACGAAGTAATAAAGAAAATATGAGCGATTCTAGCGATGACGATACGAATTTAACTCCTCCAGAGTAAGCACAAACTGTACGTGACGCCGAACTAAGTCTTCTTCCCGAAAAATCGCGCGTGAGGTGAAAAATTTTGTGTTGCGCTCAGCAGCAAAGTCGTTTGCTGTCTCGTGCCTTGAAACCCTCGTTACACTCAGGATTCTATATTTGAACCACTCGCTTCGCTCGTGGTTCAACCCTAGAATCCTTCGTTCACTCGGGTCTCAATCACGCACTCACAGCAAACAACAACTTTGCAGCCTTGCATAACAAATAACTATTTCACCTCAGCAGCTCGAACAAGTAGACTTTGCTGTCAGAAATTAGTGAGCAAAATCGTGTTTGTTTCACTCAGTGAGACAAAGTATTTTTTTAATTTGTTTTTTTTTTAATCCTTTTATCCCATCAGACAATCCCATCAGGCAAAGGCAAAGGCTTCAGCCTTGCAGCCACAGTTAAATAGTTCCCGCGCTTTTTCTTTTTTTTTTAATTTGATTACTGCGAATGGTCATTTCATACTGCGGCATCTAACTAGTAACTACTTCTTATACCAATAATTCAAACTATCTCGATTTTATCCGCTCTCTTCTTTTCATTTCTTTAAGAAAAGAGGTAGAATTATACTAGGCAAGTCTTACTGCGAATCCATTTTCGTAGAAAAAAAACCGAATTAGAAACGTTCGGATACTCGCAACGCATCAGTACGCCGTATTTTTAGACATTAAAATTATACGTTGATTTAACTTCTGAAAATCTTACAATTTTCAAATGACTTACTTATATTTCATATAATTATGTTATTTGTAATCATTTTAAACTAAAGTTTTAATTTAAAGTAAACTAAAAGTTGTCAAATATTACCGAATAAATTCGAAATTTATCATTGTACTAGTTTCCGAACATACGTTTGGAAAATTGCCGCCATTGTCTCATGTCAAATCATGTCTTTCTTCTTAATTTTCGATAACTAACTTTAAAGTAATTCTTTTAAAACATGAGATTCAAGTAATAATTTGAGTGAAAGGAGTGAAGAAGAAATGTTATTTCATATTTTTCGTAATGTAAGTATTCTTTGCAAGTACCTTTTATGTGTTCTCGCTACTGAGGTGAAAAATTGTATGTGCTACTCGAGAGCAATTTCTTTTACTTCTCGTGCCTGTGAGTCCTTCGCTAAGCTCAAGATTCTAAACTAGAATCACTCGCTGAACGCTCGTGATTCAACTATAGAATCTTTCGCTAGCTCAGGACTCAAACATGGCACTCGAAGCAAAAAACAATTTTGCTCTCTTGTTGCACAAATAACTATTTCTGACGTGTAAAAGTGCCGCTATGTGGCCAATTTGCTGAATAAATGATTGAATTGAATTGAACTGAACTTATACAAAAGCGGAGATATTATTAAAAGCTCAGATACCTACCTATATTTATTTGAAAAAAAAACATGAACTTTACTCACTTAACCAAACTTATCTTTACTTACTGTACTCAATTTTAATACTTGCAGGTATTGAGATTTTGCAAGCGACACGCACAATGCACATTTCTCTGCTGTGTGTCTCTGTTTGGTTCTTTGTAGCACTTACATATATTTGACACATAATAATACGGATTTCAATCGTTCTTAAGACGATATTCTTTCTGTGTAATTCCTCCCTCGTTGACTGAGACAAGGCCGAAGGAACTATACAACGTCGATAACAGTGAAGGGTGACCTTGATCTTGACATCTATACTAATAAGTCTGTAGAATAAGTCACGTCACGTCTGAAACTTCAAAATTAAAAGAAACTATCAAGTCGAGGGGACTATATAAACGATACTGAACACAAAATAACGATTTTTATACAAATTGTCTGTATGTATGTATGTCCGGATTCAACTCGAAAACTACTGGTTGGATTGCAACAAAATTTGGGATAGGGATAGTTCATAACACTAATCAACATATAGGCTACGTTTCATCCCGAAAAAACGCATAGTTCCCGCGGAAACGCCAATACCGAATTCCACGCGGCCGAAGTCGCGGGCAGAAGCTAGTCAAACAGCAAGTGAGACGATAATGGAGTTAAATTAAAAGGAGTCCAAACTTTGTTACAAGGGTCAACTATCGGAACGAGATAACTTTGGAAAGTTGGAGTCCCGCTGCGTACAAAGTACAAGAAAGGAAAATTGAGTGAAGCGAAGTTTTAAACAAAGAGAAACCGGCCAAGAAGCGAGTTAAACTCGCGTGGAGAGGGTTCCGACCCTAGATTATTTTCGATGACGTCATTTTCAAACTGTTTCACAGGATAAGCTCTTTTATATGATAGTTTTCAAATACCATGGACTTCTTAATAATTTTCCTGTAATCTATAGGTAAATAACTATACTCCGTATTTTTTCCAAAATTTTAGGTCCAGTGGTTTCGGAGATAAGGGGGAAATGGTCATTTTTCGCCTATTTTCTTAAATACCTCGAAAAGTACTGACCAAAAAAGAAATAATTTGTGTACGGGCAAGCGTACATGCTTATCCGGCAGATTGAATATGCGTTATCTTTAGTTTATTTTACGTGACGATAGGGAATAATTATAAGAGCAGGTAAAGCTAAGAACGCACGTAGAATAGGTTTCCTTTAGCATCTAAGTATCATTAAAGTCAGTTGTATCATCGACTCCTCAAGTAGTTGTTTCATTCAGAATCCCTGCCTGAGTATATCAATATCATAAAGTAGGTAGCTCCTACAATTTGAGATCACGATATAGTTTGAAAAACTTCATTAATATTTTTTCAAATTTAGCCCCCAAAAATACGGTCTATGTTTAAAATTCATTTATTTTCGTTACAAGTCCGTTTTTGAGTCACAAACGTTTTTACCTCTTATGGATCGGAACCCTAAAAAACGAAATTACTTAATAACAAAATACCTACATCAGTAGATCTGAATGTTTTCTTTTTTGTGCCTCGTTTAAAGGCTTTACTTTAACATAAGTTTTGCAGTAAGTACGAAACAAACACAATTTAAGCTGCGCAAAGTAGATTAAATGGGGTCCGAAGTTCCGAAGTCACCATGAAAGAACATGGCAGCTTTCGTCGTAAATGTATAATTTTAATGTGCCCCCTTTACTATCAAACAAATAAGTATCTTACAAAGTAAGTATAATAACATCTACTAAGTCATGATCATGATGGTCGACATTAGAGAAGCCGTGGTGGCCTAGTGGCGAACCACTCTCATGCAGGGGGTCGGGTCGGGGGTTCGATTTCGGCTCGCACCTCTAAGTTTACTTACGAGTATGTGCGAAATTCAATTTGAATTTACCAATGAGCTTTTCGGTGAAGGAAAACATCGTGAGGAAACCTGCACGCATCTACGAAGTAATTCAAAGATGAGTGTGAAGTCCCCAATGCGCACTGGGCCCGCGTGGGGACTATAGCCCAAACCCTCTCGTGATGAGAGGAGGCTTGTGCCCAGCAGTGGGACGCAAATAGGCTGTAGTAGTAGTAGTAGTAGTGAAGATTTCAGTTATATAAAAGTAATGTTTTTTTACATCACCCTTGGCCATAAAGTGGGATCTACGCGGAGAGAAAATCTCACTTCTTGGCCAAGGCTAGACGTAAAACTTTTGACAAACCACGGGCGGTAATTCTCCCCAATTCTCTCTCACGGGCGGTAAAGCCCCAGATCGCATATTATATTTATCACAGAAACCTGCGATCTTGGACATTTACGAATTCACCACCCTAGTTCTGTAATGTACTATTTATTAACGGCGACAATTTCAAGTGACTTTAATGGAATTGCACAAATAACACGCTTAACAGCAATTGATATTTTACATCACCCTTGGCCATAAAGTGGGATTTTCTGCCCGCTACGCGGAGAGAAAATCTCACTTCTTGGCCAATGCAAGACGTAAAACTTTTGACAAACCACGGGCGGTAATTCGTAAAGCCCCAGATCGCATATTTATGGCCCTCACCTTCGGTTCGGGCCACAGAAACCTGCGATCTGGGACATTAACGAATTCACCACCCTAGGTCAGTAATGTACTATTACTATTAACACTCTCACTGCATGTAAGCGTAGGCTTTTACTTCCCTCTTCAAAGGCAGAAAGAACTGGAGTTAGCTACGAATGCTACGAGATCGTAGCACTACGTAACGCGTAGCAAGCGCCATAGTAAGCTCATAAATTTTTCCTTCGGGTACAAAACGCGTTTTTCGGTTGAATACATAAATTCAATAGATATTTGAATTGGAAGTGTGCATGTGGGGTAAGTGCGCCTAAATTAATTTGCCCCGTGCCCTATAAACAGAGCCAAGTGAGTATTGAATTGACTTAATTTGAATTTAATTTGTTTTTAATAATCGTTAGTCGAGTAATATCTCAAGGTATATTCACGGTTCATTCACTTACTCCATGGCGGTTTTGCCCCGACTGACCTTAGATAGGTATTTGTACTGGGAACCCCATGCATGACGATCACCCCTTTCCTAAGTTCGTCGCGTGCGGGGTTTTACCACGTTTCATAGATAATTAGTCGAAGCCAGCCAACGTCATATTGTTTCATGGAAACTAGCTCTTCAATAATAGTAATTTCATTAACTTCATTTCAAAACTCACGTCGTCTACATACCTATATGTATGTGTGTCCGTTTATAACTCGAGGACTACATTGGTACTAATTTGGGGACAAATCGCAATATTGTTCCAACATACGTATTGGGTACTTTTTATCCCAACAAAATAGCTATTCCCAAAGGTTACTGTCTGCGCGTTAAGCGCGCCGACCAATTAGATCGAAACACGACGCACGGCGGCGACTACAGAGCCCACGATTGGGGCCCCACTCACCACTCCAAGGCTGGCAACAGCGACAGCGACGGCAGCGCCTCGCCACCACGGCCATCTCCAACGGACACTCCGCTGAACGACTCTCGAGAGGCACACACGCGCCCTTGCTTTGCTTACATTCAACCTTTGCATTCACTTTTCCAAAAGTATTTTATTTTGTATTTTAAATTATATTTAAAGAAGTACATTCGAGGTTTAATTAAAACTTCCAGTGTCTCGCGTAGACAGTTAAAATTTCAATTCTAAAAATACGCGAAAGAAGTCACAGGCTATAGTTAGTGTATACATATTCTTGAAGAATTTAACCATCTACTTTACAGATATCCGCCTAAATGAATAGTTTTCATTCTTGTGGTTTAAAGTAGTTGAAAAGTAGACGCTGGAATTTTGCTTTCAACTATCGCATTCTATTCTTAAACGGCATTGACATACATTCTATTTGCTCGATTCACAAATTAACCCGCAGCGTCTGCCACTTATCATGCAAATAAAGACATTTACTTGAGTTGATTACATTAACATGTCTTATGCCAACTACCCCTAGATGGCGTGCACCAATTACATTAACGGGAATTGATCATCGATCGGCATTTCTGTTTATATCACGCTACAATTTCAATGTCAAGTGCATTATTCCGTGTCAAATAAGCTTAAAACTGTTGTTGGATGTTTCACAAGGCCCACAGTATCATACGGGTACTTGTGCAAAGTTGTGAAGTCAGGTAACCGACATCGAAAATCGATTTAAAAGGTGCCTACTTAAATCTAATTTTGATCACGATCACTCGAGCTTCTTTGATTTGACGACCGGAAGTTGGTAGTGAACCTGCCTTTTGTTCCGATGGTCGCGGGTTCGAATCCCGCTAGGAGCAAACCTCGTATGATGTGCACGCATGTTTGTACTCGAGTCATGGATATTTAGTTTAAATATATGTATGGATTTCTCTATTTGTATAAGTATTTATATCGTGTTCACCCATAATACAAGCGTCGCTTAGTTTGGGGCTAGGTCAATATGTAAAATGTCCCAAGATATTATATAAGTATTACTTATTGTTATGTTTATGCTGTATTTTAAGTTTTTACTATAGGCAATTTTTATGCCGCGTACTTTTTTTTAATTATTGAACTTCGAATTTGCCTTATGCAGTGGAATTTTTTAATCAAGTGCTTATATATTATGTCAAGGCAAGTAATATAAATTTTATCACTTTCCCTATTTTACTGCTGACTGAGGTTATTTTTTATCATTTAGAAAATTATTAAAAACAGGTGATGTGTATTTTTTTACACTGTCGCTAGCATAGCGACTGACAGGAGCCAATGGAGACACTTCATCCGTTCCAGACTTTCATCCCACCATGACCACCATCTTCAGACATGAAGGACCGACCAGAGAGAGAGAGTATTTTTTTAACGTTGTTTAGAAAAAAAGGTAAGTAGTTATTTAAACATTTGGTAGAAACTTGTGACAACATAGCTGTGACCCTTGTTTTTACTGTTTACTGTTTTTGCTTGTTTTTCCACGAACAATTTTAACACAGACATTCAAACTGTTCAAATAAAAGCGACACGTCACTTATTTTCCAACAAAGAAAACCCTGAAATAAACGAAGAGTCCCATTAAAGTTCAACTGAGAATACTAACATTCTGCTTCGTCGTAAGGTCACACAAAACCATTTAAGTATGAGAAGTATAACTGAACATGAACTCTGAATGAGTCATAAACTGAGATAGCCACTTCATCCAGCTTTAATATGGACGTAAAACTGCAAACACTTGACGACCATGGAAGCCGTTAAGAATAATACATTGTTGCCGAGGTCCGGAAAGTAAGGGATTGCCTGACGAGGAACTTACGTTTGTACCGAGGCAGGCAATCCCTCTTGCCATCAAGGACTAGATAGTGCTTATCTTCAACAATGCGAAGAAATAAAGAAGAACTAATTTAGAATATATACAGCACGAAATATGTTTGTAAAAAATCAAGAAGGTCATTCAGGTTACAAGAGATTTGTTCCTCCGGTCTCCATTCTGCGAGGTCTAGTTTTTATAAATCCCAATAACTTGAAACTTTATCTGGATCATAGAAAAAAAAAAACCCGCCTTCAAGCTCCGACAGACTGCGATGTCAATGTCAAGTTCACTTATGATTATCATTTCTTTGGGTCGGTTACTTGACAACGACTTCGCAGTCTGTCGGAGCATGAAGGGGGTTTTAATTTTTTTATTAAAAAATTTTTTTTCGGCTACAGTTTCCAAACATTACTACTTATAGAAGTACATAAGTAACTCTGAAGTTCTCTAAATTGACACCAAAATCATCTACGTGCTAGCAAATTACGAGGAGTTCCCTCATTTTCTCATGGATCCCATCATCAAAACTGAACCAAATTAATATGGGACCAGCTTGGAAGTACCACCTTTCGAACAAAAAAGAATCATCGAAATCGGTTCACGTTTCCTATTTATTTTTGGTGAACATACATTAAAAAAAAAAGATTCCGATGAATTGAGAACCTCCTCCTTTTTTTGAAGTCGGTTAAAAAGTAAGATAAACCTAGGAAGACGACCTACAAATCAGCGTACGCACGAAATCAGTGTTAAATGCGATAATAGATGTCGCTGCCTTGGTAGCCTGTATGAAAACTTGAAGCGCCCCTGGACATTGCTCAGTCACACACTAAGCTCTTCCGATGTGCGCCGCAATGTAAGGTTGTCAGTCTATTGAATTATCTTGTCTCTGGTCTGGATAGATAGGAACATAGATAACTTTTCTTTTTTTTCCGCAATGACTACTGAATCGCTATCGATGATTTATTTACTACAACAGCCTATTTACGGCCCACTGCTGGGCACAGGCCTTCTCTCATCACGAGAGGGTTGGGCTATAGACCCCACGCGGGCCCAGTGCGGATTGGGGACTTCACACACATCCTTGGATTACTTCGCAAATGCGTGCAGGTTTCCTCACGATGTTTTCCTTCACCGAAAAGCTCAGTGGTGAATTCAAATTGAATTTCGCACATGAATAATTTCAGAGGTGCGAGCCGGATTTGAACCCGCGACCCTCTGCATGAGAGGCGGTAGGTCGAACCACTAGGCCACCACGGCTCGATGATTTATTTACCACACATCAAACTATTTATTGCAATATTTCTCCAGGACTTGTTAAGTAGGTACGGTACTTACATTATTTTTTACTCAAACTCGTAAATTAACGTTATTTACTCGTAGTTACTGGCTTAAATTGAGTTTGGCCTCCGCGGAAAATTTAATTTTACAACATCATTTAAATATTTCAACCGAGTTAGTTTATTGGAATTACTTTAAACGCATTGAATATTTACTTATTACGAGTATGCAAGCTTTAATGAATTTCTTAAATTAGTAATGTGACGTGTGACGTACCCTTGACTTGACATTATTTAACATTGTAGCAAGTTAATCCGAGATCTTAGAGTTCTAAAATGGTTCTAAAGCCTTGTTTATATGAATAGGGGAGCAGGTATGCTTCTAACTCTCTTGTATGACTATTAAATTAAACAGCTACGCTCCCTTTATGTAACGGACGACCTTTACTACGGACGGAGTTGAACCGCGGTAATATCAATTTTATTTAATATAGCCTCGCGCGTAGACTTCAAATTTGCGTACCTGAGCGTACTATATGAAAATGAAAATGAAAATGAAAATATTTATTCAGCAAATAGGCCACATCTGGGCACTTTTACACGTCACTTTTAAATGAATTAACAGAAATGAATTTACCAGCGCTTCCTAGACCCATTGCTTGAGAAGAAGCGCCGCAACAAACTCAGCAGAAGGCCTTTTTTCAAAATTTTAACATATAGATTTACATTAAATTTATGTTAATATATGTTAATACATACCTAGAAATATTTACGCACACGGCTCTCGTGGAAAACCCGTTCCCGAGAAATTTTCGGTATAAAAGTATCCTATGCTATTTCTAGGGCCTCCGATCAGTCCAGTACGGAAGGACAAACAAACACACCTTCACATTTATAATACTTACTAGCCGTTACGAAGAGTATCATCAGGTTACGCAAATTCTAAAGGTGGAGCCGCATGCGGCAGACATGAGTTTTATCGATATTGTTTTGCATTTACTTGCTATTTATAATTACGGAATTAATCATTTTGGCCCGCATGATGGAAACAATTAATTCAGTAATTATAAATAGCAAGAACACGCAAAAAATATCGACAAGACCTGATAAAACTCATGTCGGCCGCATGTCGCTGCGATCGATCGAGGGGACGACGGACAGAGGGTCTCTATTCGAAGTTTTTAATAGGGAAAGAAACATTCCCAATCCGCTACACTGAACTTTAAATCTAACTGCTTAAAGTGCGCCGTGACGCGCGAGCGCAGGGATTGGGAATCTCTTTCCCTATTTAAAACTTCGAATAGAGCCCCAGGCTGCCTTTAGAAGTTGCGTAAGCTGATGACACTATAGGTACGTATCTAAGTAGATCAAAACTGTCCTATGTCTACTCTCAAACTATCTCCATTTCTCCATACCAAATTTTATGAAAACCAGTCCAGCCGTTTCGACGTGAAGGAACGTCAAACACACTTTCACAATTAATATTAAGTAGTTTTGGATCCACACAGACGATTATTTGCGACTAGCTTCTGCCCGCGACTTCGCCCGCGTGGAATTCGGTTATAGCGTTCCCGCGGGAATTGATATTTAAACTATAACAAATTATATACTTAAATCTTCCTCTTGAATCACTCTATCTATTAAAAAAAACCGCATCAAAATCCGTTGCGTAGCTTTAAAGATATAAGCATACATAGGGACAGACAAACAGCGAAGCTACTTTGTTTTGTACTATGTAGTGATAACAGCACTTTAGTGCCTTACATACATATACATACTCGTATAACATCATTTATAGGTATTCTTACAGAAGATGACTAATGGATAGGTAGGTAGTGGTAATATCTGGCAGGTTGAAATTGATCATTTTCAGATAACACGCTTTTCCTAAAAGCTTTTAAGGAACCTTTTAAATCTCTTATGTAATTACGAATACCTATCAAACGGTTTCAACGGATCAAGGTGATAAATATTATATTTATAGAAATCTTTGGTTGCAAAGGTTTTTTTAAAAGGTCTAGCGCGTACTTAGTACCACCTTAGATTTTTTTTGGCATAAAAATAGTTTACGTCCTATTCTCAGACCTACTGAACATACATGCACTCCAAATTTCATAAGAATCGGTCGAGCCGTTTCGGAGGAGTTTGGATACAAACACTGTGACACGAGAACTTTATATATTAGATATGTTTGTATTTTTGCAAGAATATGTTTGAGAGTACCCAGGCGTAGAGCCGTAGGTGGGAAGCTAGTCCTACTAATAATGTAGCTTATAGATCAGAATAACACATAGGCTATAATTTATAAAGATATTGCGTGAATTGTCCAAAATATAACGATAAATGTCATTTAAGTCTGAAAAAATTCTGCAATCTGCGAGCTATTCAGGCGTGTGCTGCAAAAACAGTTAGTGCTACATGTATATAATGTATGGTGAAAATATTTATCTTAAATAGTCCTACAAAAAATTCTGCGACACCATATATATCTATATCTTTTATGAGTAAGCCATTATTGTCAAAATAGTGAACCATAAATACAATAAAAATTGATAATTTATTTCTGAAAAAAATCGCTAAATATAGTTTATAGAAGCATACTGCAGTAGCTACCTATAGGCCTATGATTAGGGGTTTGCAGTGCTTAATTACTGTATTTCTTATGTTGACAATATTGTTACGTTATTACAGTGCGAATGTAACATCTCAATATTGTCAGACTGTTATATTTTTCAAATACGACCCAAAAATTATGTATGTTATAATTTTAATGTCATAATGTTAGTTCTTTTCACGCTAATATAAGCTACTCGAAATACTAATACTGCGCACACGAAGTCGCGGGCACCAGTTATTGATACATAAAGACCTTGCTTTTATTCGAATTACACGCAGACGAAGTCGCGGGCAAAAGCTAGTAAAAATATAATTTGAAGACGTGGCCGGCGAGCCGTTAAGGCGCTGCTGACAAGACCTAAATTGACTTTATTTAAACAGTATTTAAACAAAAACTATTTGATTTTGTAAGGAGAGTAAAATAATATGTACTTATGTATTCACTATATGTTTACTTAAAAAACTTGCTATTTGGTAAAAAGGATTTCATTAAATCGGTTCGATAAAAAAAATCGTGAAGTTTTCTAATCCTATTTAAACACTTCTATAAGTTTATTTTTTCAAAGCAGATTTCTATAATTAAATACACTATGCCGTCATACTCGTACCATAAAATTTGCTTATTGTTCATGCAATGTGAGTTTTTTTTAAATCTTGATTTTTGTAATTTTCTACGTATTTCGCCTACGTACCGCGGTCGTGCTTCTCGCTCCCTCCAATGCAAACAGACATTGTCCGCTGAGACAGTTGCCTGCCTCGATTGCTCAAGGTCATTAGCTCTTGTCAGCGTCTTAAGCGGACCATTTCCAAATCATTTCCATATCTTTGAACTCATACTAAATTATAAAGGCGGAAGTAACTCTGTATGTCAGTCTATCTGTCTTCCTCTTCACGCTTCAACCGCTGGACCGTAATGTGTAATCCGCCATTTTGTTTTTATTTTTTTATTTTATTAAATGTATCCTACGTCACCCGGACCATTAAAACGAATCGAATGACACCAGTTTCATCAATCGATTCATGTAATATACCTACCTACAGTCTATAATGTATAGACTGCTAAAATCATAACCCTTCTTTGGCTCTGCCGTAAATTAATTATCAGATTATCACTAATTGAAATCTGTCCCGGCAAAGGAAATCAAATAGAAATCACATTATATTCCAGGCATGGAGCTGAGTTTATATGTCCGTATGCTGGATAATTAACTGACAATACAAACCTCAAAATAAATGTGAATTCTCAAACCTTATTCCGTGGGCAAATGTGGCCAATTTTATGGACATTTATTATAGAAATGATTTGGTTTTAACTTATTTTTTTTTCAGATAACTCCAAGGGAAAATTCGAAACGGTACTACTAATTACGAGTTACGAAGCGTTCATATCCCTGATTAATAAGTATTTTCAAATATTACATTTTTGGGACACGCTTTTATTGCTGACTGTACTTTTCTTTGTAAATCCTTCATATATCCTTCAAGACGAATGAAACGAGCCCAAATTCGATGGGTTTATGTAGTTTTATTGCGGAGTTCCTACGGCCACCTTCCAGCTCCATCGTCAGATCAGGTCCACGTCATCATAATATTGCATTGTCACGCGATTTACATATTCGTGCAAAATCGGAAATCGGAAAGTGGATCAAATTTAACATGCAAGATTCCATTACATAATTACAGGTCAACCTAGTAAAAGCGTGTTAAAAATACACTTTTCCCTAATTTAGCGTGATAGTATTTTAGTGTTAATCCTATGGAGTGATACACCATATCCATGTTTAGCAAGAAGGTATAATATATTATTGATATACCTGTCACTGAATAGGCAGAATGCGAGTGGCACAAGATCCGTTCTGAGTGGCGTGCCTCGGGGGAGAACATATAGGTACCTATTTTACTAAATAGGCAGAAAATGTACTTTTATTTAGTTATGGACGATATGGACGCTCCATATGCCTATGATACCGTATAAGTCAACCCTTACCTTACGTAGTACTATTAAATCTGTGCCCTTACACTAATATAGATTCGTGTGTAGGTACAGTCGAGTTCGCCAATATATACACACTTTTGCACCTTACCACGTTGTAATAAGATCCAAAAGTGTACACATATTAATGAACTCGACTGTACGTTAGGACGGTTATGGTTGGTTAACATTTTCAATAGCGCTGGTAGATTCTTTTTCTGACGTGTAAAAGTGCCCCTATGTGGCCAATTTGCTGAATAAATGTTTTTTTTTTAACTGATACAAGTTTTCAAGTGTTATCTGAGCGAGGAAGTTAAGTATCTCTCGGCCATTGAGCCGTGTGAATGCGCCAGCCACAAAGCTGTATGACCGCTATTCACCCACGTATCTGTACTGACAGCTCACTTCACGTGAATGCCAGTAGAGTAGATTTACTCTATTACTTTTACCAGAGACAAGGTAATTATGTAGTGTAGACTGTCAATCTCCTTAAATTACGATGTACATCGGACAAGCTCTGTATTATGAACATCCAGGAGCGATTCAAATTCCCATATACATATAATATTAAAAAGACGTTGCGAAAATGTTTAATGTTTTTTATTTTAATTTCTGTTTTGCCTAAAGGTTAACTGGTAGAGAATGCCTTATAGCATTAAGTTCATCCTTTGTATTGTTTTTTTTTTACTCATGTGCAATTAAAGTTTAAATAAATAAATTGATCGAGTTTGTTTTTCTTTAAAAGAGAATTAGGAACTTCAGAAGTTGGCCGAGCACACAAATCAATTTTAATGAAATCTATAAAGAAGACAGTTATGTTCGTTTTCTCAGTGACATCTTTACATATATTAGGATTCGTTCTGTTTTGAATTAGGTGGGCACTTATTTTCGTAAACTCCGATTTGAAAATCGCACAAACTTTTACACGGTTTAGCCGCGTGATGGGTGGCTAAAACTATAACAATACGACAGTCGCTTTCTTTGTCAAAATTTAATATGACCTCTATTTGTTTAATAGGTATGTAATTAAAATTATCAAAGTATACCGCCAGTTCATAGAACTCATTAGCGACCTCAATAGACACTTCATTACCCTCAAGTACTCCAATAGCAATAAATGTCTAGATTGCACCGTTCACCCAATTTTGTTAGTACACGGTCACCATGGTAACACTAAATTTTCCACTAATATTACCAAATTTGCATATAACCTTGAGGTCGGAATTCCTATGCAAAGAAAGAAAGGTACGACACACGCCATTTCAGATATGAAAGCCGTGAATATTTTACCAAACCGACACCCAAACAACGCCATTTGGCCTTCTTATGCATTGTTCTTTTAAATTTTCCACGACCTTTCGAGATTGTTCCCTTCGAGATTTGTTTGACTTTAGCAATTCAATTCGCCAATTGTACAATAGCTTTTGCCCGCGACTTCGTATGCGCATAAACATTAATATGAAAAAAAAATATTTTTTCCCGTTCCCGTGGCAAATTCGGGAAATTATCTTTTAGTTCTCCCTCCCCAAGGGTACTAGATGCCAAATTACAGCTCTCTACGAGCAGTAGTTTCGGCTGTGCGTTGTCATTGTCAGAATGAAGTTAGTAATATAAAATAAATAATATCTAACATTCGTATAAAGCTACGTAGGAGAAACTTCATTTACAATTCAATAGCCACGACGATTCTGAGTTTTGTAGGTACCCATTGCAGATTATTTTACGTTTTTCGTCTAGACTAATAAATATCGAAAATTGATAGATTTCATTGCGGTTGAGTGTATTATTTATATTGCGTGTATTATATGTATATAGGTAGGTACGTAGCGTAGGTAAACAGAACTTTACTATCAAAGACTGTCGTAGCGACTCGTAGCAGGCGGCGTAGTAGCGTAGCGCGCGCTACGTGCGAATTGCTACGCCTCCACCTACGACTTACAATGTAAACATTTTCAGTTTGGTTAGTTTGTTTGGGTTCGCCTATAATATTGCTTCTATGGTGCCAAAGTGGCTCTTGCTACATGGTATTAAGGTCGAAAAGCAATTAGGTGCGTGTCAATGTTGACGTGTCCGTCCAAAATAGTAGATTGTATGACTAGGGAGCAAAATGGTATATTTTACCGCGGGTGACGGATAGAATCCAGAGCGACGCGAAAGATTCCAGAATAGAATCCCGAGCGTAAGCGAGGGATTCTAGCGTGGAATCTTGAGCTAGCGAAGGATTCAAGCTTTGTCACCCAAGGCATAAATAAGTTTGCTACCGTGTTGTACACTCTGCTTTTCACCCCTCCTATGAGAAAATCATAAGATCATTCGTTCATCATTGTCATTAAATGAAGTAAAACAAAAAAATAATACATTTAGAAACAAACAAGGTTAAAAAGAATGTGTGTTTCGCGCGCTTATCATAAATTCATAGGCAGAAGGCGAAAATGGCTTCCATATTGAAGAATCTCTAACTACTTCATTGTATTTATATTCTGTCATGCTCGCATGCGTTGCGTTCATAATAATAGGTAAATTTTAACAAATGTGAAAAAAATACATTTTATGACAATTTCGCTCATGTATCAAACAAAGTTTTTTAATACATTTGCGATAAAATGAAAAAAGGGCAGTGCAATTCATATTACGTACTTACATAATATTCCTTTGGAATTCTCAGAGTTGTTGATCCCAATACATATTATTGCATCACTTAAATCACTTTTTGATTTCATTCATCCTCTACGAAATAATTCATAACACTACATAAAGTACGTTTTATTTTGGAAATTAAGTGTAAAATAATACGGCACGGAAATGAGCGCTCACGAAATTCGCGGGTTCAAGTTTTTTTTTTTAATTCGATCACACGACGAGTTTGCGAGGAATGCTACGGCATTGGCCTGCACCATTCAGCCAAATTGAAAATAAAAAGAAGAAAATAATTTATCAAAAGTAAGTATATATTTATGAATTTATGGATTTTTAGTATGTGCATTAAAGTATTTATGTAAAACGCCGATATATAAAATTCTAAATACGAAAAAGATACGACTTTTGAATACAACTTTTTACAGTCTCCGCAGCTCCGTGAACGCACTGCTAAAACGTATTTTGCTCCCTGTTAGCGGGGCAGAAATGAAAAAAAAATAAAAAAAAGCGAAGAGGGAGCAAAATCGCATTTTGCTCCCTCTAAACGGGCAACAAAACACTTCTTTTCGAATAGGAGGGGTGAAAAGATAGGTGGGTTGTGTGTATATGAGTTTTATGATGTATCGTTTCGGAGAAGAATCGGCGTACAGTCGGTAAAGCAAAAGAGTGCTGAAGCTGCCTGAGTGTAAGATAAAGCCGTGCAAACCTTTGTTGTGGGTTGTGGAGTATCCCAATATTAAGGCATTCACTGCCACCAACGCACATATGCGTTTTGCTGACTTTCCCGCAGTGCCTCGAACGCACATGTGCGTTGCAATGTTCCCTTAATGACAGATGTGGCACCTGGCGAAAGTTCGTAAAAAGAAGTGGCAGTGAATGCGTTAAACATACTTAAGATTACGTTGCCAAGGCAGAGGCATGGGAAAAACGTTCATATTAAAAAAGATTGTATAAGGTTTGACGTCACCTTGTTATTACGAGTAGGGTGGAGTAGGTTTAAATAAAAATGTTATTAGGTAAACATTGAAAGTTTACGTCAACAAATCGGCGAACGAATAATTAACTCTGAGCCTTGACTCGATTCTTTGATTCAAATAATCACATACAGGTTTAATTTCCGTAGCTGTAGTAAAGAGTCGATTCTAAAGCGTTCGAGAATCGATAATCGTTATGTGGGATGTTTATCTTCGCTGTGCAAAGAGATTTTCCGAGGACTTTATGCTCTATTAGATAAAGTTCAATTTAGCTAGGGGCAATGCATTGCGTGGTACACTCAAGGACGAACGGTGATAGTTGTTTTAATCATAAATTTTTGTCACGCGTCGATGTCAATAGAATAAATTGTTAACACAGTTTTCTTCAAGGTCACCCTGACCTGTTTTGTTGTCTATTTATTATCAAGGTTTTTCGAGAAGTCATCATGGCCTCCACAGGCACTCATGATTAATTACAATATTAATAGTAGGAGTGAAGTGAAATCGAAAGATTTATTTTCCTTATTAATTATTGCGGAGTGTTGCAGGGTCATTTTGTGTCACCTCCACTATTGCTGGTCTATTGTGACGGCCCTTTGTATTTTCTTATAATTCACCAGAAATACCCGTTGAGTCCGCAAGAAGTTCCAGATTCTTTGGGTGTATCTCTTCCGGGTGTGTGATGTGACTCCCTAGGTGGATGCTTTATTTGTGGATGAGGGGTCCACACTCGCAGAGGATATGCTATGCACTGGTAGAAAATGCCTTATGACATCAATTTCGCCTTTTGTTATAGTTTTTTTTATCAATGTGCAATAAGGTTTTAATAAATAAATAAATAATAATAATACAGCAGCGTCTCCTCCGCTTCCTGGCAGGAAGTTTGCAAAATTGTGTCCTCCCTTTATTTTCCTTGCATTTATTTTGAAATATTTGGTGTAATGAACTTTTTGTAAGGATTACCTCCGGCAGTGGACGTCTTCGGATGACATGATGATGATGATGATGAAGAAAATTTCACAAAATTAAAATTGTTGTAGATTTCTCTATTTCTTCAAAAGTAAAACTTTTTATAAACGTTTTTGTAAATGTCAAAGATTACTTTACGCATAGGACTTAATAAAAGTATTTTCGTACTCTCGTCTAAATCTTTTCTAATACAATTCATTACCGAATTTACAATTCCGAAGCACTTTAGATTAAGAAACTGAACATATTTTAAAGTATATCCCACTTAAGCCATGTAGCTTGTAGGTAATTCAGCTCTAAAGGATTAAGCTTATCCGATTCTAATTAAAGTATTAATCTCGCCAAGTCCCTCTTAGATTTAAGTGGTATCGCATGACGACAAGCCGTGGTGGCCTAGTGGTTCGACCTACCGCCTCTCATGCAGAGGGTCGGGGGTTCGATTCCGGCTCGCACCTCTAAGTTTACTTATGTGCGAAATTCAATTTGAATTTACCACTGAGCTTTTCGGCGAAGGAAAACATCGTGAGGAAACCTGCACGCATCTGCGAAGCAATTCAAAGATGTGTGTGAAGTCCCCAATCCGCACTGGGCCCGCGTGGGGACTATAGCCCAAACCCTCTCGTGATGAGAGGAGGCCTGTGCCCAGCAGTGGGATGCAAATAGGCTATAATAGAAGTAGTAGTAGCAAAAAGTTCACGAATAGAGTGCGCGTACCAGGTGCTTATATTCGAAGTCTTAAATAAGGATCTCCCTGTTCTCTATAGGATCGCTCACGCGTCAAGTTGAACTTTAAATCTAGCTGCTTAAAGTTCACGCGACGCGTGAGCGATCCTATAGGGAACAGGGAGTTTCCTATTTTAAGACTTCGAATATAGCCCCAGGGCCCGGGAGACGAGCTGTCGGTAGGCCTCCAACAAGTTGGAGCGAAACGGTCAAGATCGCGCGGGACAACAGTGGATGCGAGTGGTACAGAACAATCAGTCTGAGAGACGATCTTTGGGGGCCTATGTCCAGCAGTGGACATCTTGCAGCTGACGTGATGAAGGAAAAGTCCTTTCAGATAACGCTATTTTAATCAAGATATTTTTTGACCGTGTCTGGTTCACACGGTATTTTAAGTCCCTATTTTTTACGTGGAATGGCGTCGCAATCACAACGCAAAATCCAACCTTTTTCCAGTTGGTGAAATCCATATTAATTAATATTATAAATGCGAAAGTAGCTCTGTCTGTCTGTCTGTCTGTTACCTCTTCACGCTTCAACCGCTGGACCGATCGAGATGAAATTCGGCATGAAGATAGTTGGGGTCCCGGGAAAGGACATAGGTTACTTTTCATCCCGGAAATACGCATAGTTCCCGCGGGAACGCGATAACCGAATTCCACGCGGGCGAAGTCGCGGGCAGAAGCTAGTGTTCAATAAATATTTTCTCAAACATGCTCGGAAATGTTCGCGTTACTTTCAAAAAAAGAAGACGCGAGGCAGTTCATTGCCGGCCGTGGCCAGCAAAAACATTATTGTCGTGTGTGTTTTTTTTGATTCGCTTGCTAGTTGAGACACCTCTGTAGAGAAACTGACAAATCCATGGAGGTAATAAGTACAACTTCCATGGCCTAATCATCCACGATCATGGAAGTAGTAAATACTGATGTGGGGTAAGTGCGCCTAAATATATTTCGCCCCTATGCCTTGTAAACAGCCAACTACTAGTTGAGTAATATTTATAGGTTTCGATATATTTATGTTAGGCGCACTTACCCCATCCTGGCGCACTTGCCCCGAAACTGACAAATCCATGGAGGTAATAAGTACAACTTCCATGGCCAAATCATTCACGATCATGGAAGTAGTAAATACTGATGTGGGGTAAGTGCGCCTAAATTTATTTCGCCCCTATGCCTTGTAAACAGCCAACTACTAGTTGAGTAATATTTATAGGTTTCGATATATTTATGCTAGGCGCACTTACCCCATCTTGGCGCACTTGCCCCGACTGACCTTACGTATTTCCTCGCTGTTTGAGAAAAGCATTATATATACCTCGGCCGCAATTGCGATTGCCGGACTCGTACTAATAGAAGGCTTCGCTTCGCTCAGCCTTCTAACTGACTCGTCCGGCAATGCGCTACTTGGCGGCCTCTGCAATAATATTCTTCATTCTTTAAAATTTCATTAACGATTAGATTCAAAAGAATGATCCCAAATACAGTATATTTTTCCCTTAGTCCTGAAACACTATTACATAGAGATCACGTCTAAAGGTAAGTCAGTCTTTTGCTTTAATAATTCTTACGGGCTACAGCAATTCCAGAACTGCAACTTAATGGTCTATTTTGAAGGGAATGGAGTTCATTTTAGTCTACTTTATAGAGATGTCGTCTATTATGCATGAACGATGCTGCTGCCTACACATGAAGATGCGAATTGGGACGTGCTCTCTAATCGATCTAAGTCTTGTACGTACTTACATCTGTACATTACTTTTCTTTCTTACTTTATTATTATTTCTTAGGCTGATATTTTAATTTATTTTAGTTGTTCTTGAACCTTATTCTATATGGATATGGGGAAGAAATATTGCATTGTGGATGCGTGAAAGAATGAGGGAGGCCTTTGCACAGCAGTGGGATAGTGCAAGGCTAGGGATATTTATAAATGAAATTTATTGGGATCTTCTTCTCTTTAAATAATGGCTTTTGTCTATGTGCAAGACAATTTCGCCAATGTCAAGTAATTGGCCTACAGGCCGAGCAGTGTACGGTAATAATGATAAATGTACGATATAAAAGATAAATCAAGTAAAAATGGGGAAGCTCATAACAAACGTCAACCATCTTGGACGACGGCCATTGAGCAACCCCTATTTGGATCTTTAATATAAACGTACCAATAAAATCTATAATCAAACTTCCTGACATTGACGAACAGACAGTACAAGTGTTGCCATAAATCTTATGTTTACTTGTTCAATTGTACAACATGACTGGAACAGTATTAACTTCTTGAGAGACCCTGATACTTCACTTATGGTGATATTTACTCGTATATTGATCTCACAAACCCTCCCACTCGTGTTTAATGAAGGTTAGATAAACGTTCGACGAAGTTGTTAAAGTTCGTCGGCCTGGCACCAGACAAATATATAATACCTACACATCGCCATCCCACCCATTTATTTAGTCTAGTTTCCATTGGTTTAACATTATTACTGTGTTTTTTCGGCAGGCCAACGCTCTCGCAACTTTGTGATGGGCAAAGGTCCTATCGCACGATTTTGACATTGTAATTTAAACCTTATTGTGAAAAAGTAAAAAGTTGAAATGAAAATAAAGTTAAGTAGCTTGGTTTAGTGCTGTTGACACGAAGTCTATGCTATGAGACACGGTAGTTTATAAGCCAAGTTCATAAAGCACAATAGGCGCATCATCTGACCTGGCGAACCGCTTTTGAGCACAATTTTTCGTTTCAGACATTCCGCCTTGCCTTCGGTTCCTTCTTTGCCAAGTTGAACTTCCTATTTTATGGCATACCGTCTCGACGTTACTGGTCATCCCTGAGCAATCTTCGACATCCTGCCATTTCTTAATATCTCAATAAACAGTGCCGCAAATTTAACTGTCGGCGTAAAACGGAGCAAGTATTCTTTGACATTTTTGATTCATATTTACGAGTGCCAAGAGATTTTTATAGTCAATAAATTCAACTCAGCCTTCAGCCTGCAGTTTTCCCAACTTGCCATGTTCTTATTCAGAAACAAATGGAGTTTTCCTTGGAAACTATCTGAGGATCTTGCCATGAAACTGTGAAAGCGTTGCTATGTGTTAATTGTCGACGTGAGAGAAATAAATGGCAGGGTGAAACTTTTACTTGTACTATGTGTAGGTACTTAGGTATGTACCTATAGTGTATACCTACTTAGACGGCGTGTAGCGAAGCACTTAAGCCCTTGACGCAGACATCTATTTTTGCTTAATTTCTGAGATAATTTCAGACTTGCCCATACTGACAGATCTAAAGGGCCACGCTGTAACGTACCCCTATTCGTTATTTAAAAAAATATATATAGTAGGTATATTGTACTTACCTACATGTTAAGTGACACCATTGACAACCTACCTCTGTGGACCAACTTCTCACCTGATTGCTAAACAGATTGAAAATTAATCATTATGTAAGTAAAAGTGGAAGTAGAGCGGAAATTTACTTAATTAAAGTTTCAGCATGGTGAGGTTAGCTCTACTTAGGTATAAAAAACTACTTCATTATGTCTGTAACCTTGTATCTAGTCTAGGCTTTGTCCGCCGCTTCATAAACGACTAATGTTAATTACATAGATAAATCTTTTTTTACATTACCCAACAGTGTTACCAAATATCTTTTTGTCACACAGTGCGATGTGAGCCGTTGGATCGTCCACACGACATCGCAAACTCGCGAAGTTGCGAAAACGCGGTAAAATGTAGGTATACATACCACCGTTACTGTTTAATTTTTGACAGCTTGTGGCGGGCGGGAATTAGGTATGACTAATTAATTAAAAAGTAGTGTTTGTGGTCTATGCCTTAATAGTGGTGTGACACGCGAACGCCCGGCCGGGCTCCGACTTATCGCGGATTCGCAGGTGATTGTTGTTTACTTTACAGTGCTGCACAACACTAGTTAATTGCCACAAAGCGGAGTTAATGATAATTTCCGACATCGCGTGACACGGAAACTTACAAATTATTTAAGGCAATTTTCTTTAAAATAAGTATTTAGTTATATTACGGTAAATATTAAACTTACCTGTTAGGACCTTATAGGTACATGAAAAAAAAATCGTTTCCTACCATTTTCTTACCGTCGTACGTATGATATGCAAACGAGCACAACGGTCACCTGATGGTAAGCGATCACTGCCTCCCGTGGATACCGAAATCTTATAATTTCTTGTTAAGAAACCATAAGACCTCAAATGTGTTTATTTTCTACTGTTTTTATTTCTAGGAATTATTACGTAATTTTTTAACCTTACGTACCTAATTGTGCATTGGATGATTTTTTAAATCCTGTTTTTCTTTAACTTAATTCAATTGGATACCTTATTGTAATTAAATCTACGTCACAAAGGTTAAAGGAATAATTAATTATTATGCGTGTTATCTATTCAGTTATAGCTGTACCTATTCCAAATTGTGCCCTGAATAACTAGTTACGGCTTCAACTAACCTAGTATTTAAAATGCACATGCACAATGCAGTGGTTGCCGACGTCATTTACTTTGCAGTAATATTTTAGTCTCTAATGCGCCAGCACGGTTTGTAAAGGAACGTAAGGATTTAACGAAAATGCAGTTTAATACGCGTAGTGTTCGTGATTGCATTCGGAAAAGTTCATCCAGTGATTTGTTTAATTTAATTTTAAATCTTAATTCTTTGGTTACCTAGTGACTGTGAAAATAAGATCAATGGTCAGTAACTCTATATATGTATAAGCATGTTTACGTTTTTCATTTTAGTATCCCAAATATTCTTTTATGGCCAATGTGAACATGGAAAATATAATAACTATTGTTTTTTTTAGTGCAACATTATCATCACTCGAAATAGATCCTTTCGTTTAACCAATTTTTACTTTACAATATTTTAATCGATCATATTATCGATTAGTCGTGGAACACTACGGGGTCACCGCACTATCTATGCTGTCATTTGTCATTTTTGACAACCGGTTAGTTGTTTATACATGAAAACTGTGTTTAAAAATTAATACAAGCGGGTCAAGCGGGATAAAATAAAAGACTACGCAACAATAAATTGCGTTAGTGTCTGCTTGCGCTTAGAGTTTGTTCAACTCTTGAGTCACCATATGTGAGACGTGTTTACTATTAATACTTGGTGCAAAATCGCAATATGGGTTACATTATTGTTTTATTTAAGTCTTTGTTGCAGTCTTTTACTATTAAGGTTTGTAATTAAATAATTATCTGTAAACAAAAATTTAAATATGTCTAAATTCGTTCCAAATAGGTCACTGTAAAAATCAAAGGAAATAGAATAGAATAGAATAGAATAGAAAATCTTTATTTTCGATACTGTAACAATAAGACTTAAGGCTATAACTTATGATCTAAGAGGAAGGAATGTTACAGTAAACCGAAAAAAGGAGTCCACTCAGCAATGAAGTCGAGGCACAGGGACCTCGACGCTGATTTTCAGTGGCTCCATAAAATAAAATAAAATAAAAGAAATAAAGAAAGACAAACAAAAGTTACAATTGAACTGTGAATGGTACATATTCAAGCTTGTACATATTGGTACATATTCAAGCTTGTACATATTCAAATAATAATAATATAATAAAAAAAGGAGAAACAACAATCACTATGTAAAAAACGTGAAAATTATGGCAGTATTTTTCATTAGTTTTTTCTGTCTCATTGAAATTAGATTTTTTTTATGATTTTCTCTTTAAGATTGTCCTATTAAATACATATTTTAAACTCTACATTTGTAGAATCATAATAGGTTCGATAGAGCAATAATAATGTGGTTGTTGTCCCTCAATATATTGTGGAAACTGGCCATATACAGCTGTCACATTTTTCAAATTTGGAATTGTTAATTCATGGTAAGTGGCCAGCTTCCACAATAAAAAAGAAAAGTTAAGAATGCATGCAAAATCGAGTAGAGGCAAAAAACTTAGCTAAAATGATTTCATCTTTGTAGTCGTACCCTGTCTGTATATGAAAGTTGACATTCCATATTTTAATTTTGCCCAAATTTTCATTTCAATTTGGAACACAACTACATACATAGGATATATACTACATACATAAATAGGATAAGAAAAGAAGTATCATTATTCATTGTCCTATTTCCTTTGTCGGCAGACTGTGCTAGAGTCTGGGAGTGTGGGGAACGCTTCGTCGTCTGATGAAGAGCTGGAGCAGTGGGAGCAGATCTTCATGATGAGAGACGAGAACGGCAATAGTTACAATGACAAGTGAGTCCTATAGATATAAAATAAGGTCTATGTCACTAAAACAAGTTGAAGTTGTCGATGTAAAATATTAGTATAAGTTTTAAGAAGTCTGTTAAAAACTTCAATGATGAGGCCTATTTTATTTTATTTACTTATGCTAAATTGTCCTTGATTCTTTTATAAAATTGACTCTACCAGCTTCTCTTTACCATCTTTTTGCATTAAAATTTCCATATAAAGCAAAAGTATTTCATGAAATAGCTTGTTTTTCTGAAATAAGAGAATTAAATTTTCAAAGCTTTTAAGGGTTTATTCTGTGCCCTAGCTAGGTATAATGTACCTACTAAATCAAATGTGACATTATATGCAAATGAATAAAATAATAAAAATTGTTTATTCAATAACTAACATCTGACGAAGTGGTAACAGGCAGTGATAGTGAAATAAATAATTGATTGATTGAAAGCTGTAAACAATTACGATTCATTATGAACTGAAATGACGTTACGTACATATTCAATGTGATTCAATTCAAATTCAATCATTTATTCAGCAAATTGGCCACATAGGGGCACTTTTACACGTCAGAAGAAGAATTTACCAGCCCTTCCTAGACCCATTGCTTGAGAAGAAGCGCCGCAACAAACTCAAGCAGAAGACCTCTTTTCAAAATTTCCATAAGTAGTTACAAAATTTACATTACATGTATAAATTATACATATAGGTACATACTAAAATTACATTGAAGGGATGTATAGTCCCTAACTTAAACTTAAATCTAAGATCTTAGAGATGTATAGTCTCCAAGGGTCCAGAAAAAAAATATTATGGAGATGGCCTCCATTGTCAAATAAATATAAATTCCATAGATGTCCACAGTCTCAAAATGTCAATAAATAATGAAATACATCATGTACAAAAGAGTTCATTAATACATGTCAATAAGAACATGATGAGGTATCTCGCTTAAAATGTTTGACTTAGTAATATATTTAAAGCTAATGATTATTTTTAAACGATCATCATCAACAGCTATTAGTGCAATTTTCACACGAACTGAACTCTACTAGCAGACTTGAAGAACTGAAAGTAAACATTGTTTTCAGAAGAAAGAAGAAGAGTATATGGTGTCGCCCGTCTTGCATCCCCGTCTCCATAGTGATAGTGCTCATTGTGCTGGTAGTGCTTGTGCCGCTACTGGACCAGCCGAATCAGGCCCACCCGCTGGCCCCACCCACCCCCAAGGTCTTGCATTGCTCAGATGAGTGTAGGTACGTAATCAGTCCCATAAATTGTAGATTGAATGGCTGTTTGTTTCTGATATTCCATCTTACGAAAAAATATATGTAAAGTAATCAACCTGTAAGCCCATTCATTGACTTTGATATTGGCAAAATTGTCTTCCAGGCTGAAGAAACTTACAAAATGGAAAAGCAGTAAAAGCACTATTATTTTTATATTTTATATCAGTTTGGAGAGTATATCCTAATGACCCATTTTTTGGGTGACTTTCACACATTTCACTGTAAAAAAATGTCCTTTCTTAAGTTATTAATTGAGAAATTCCCTGCACAATAAAAAGATTTGCTTGTGCAAAACAATACTCGTACTGCTAATCCATTTAAGTGAGTCAGAATGTGTTTTGTAAACGGATTGTTTTCATATGCCTCTAATTACGCATGACTTAGAACGCCGGATTAAGCAACAATAGACTCTCTGTTGACGGCTTAAGTGCTTTGCCGCGCGCAGTTATGTCGTGTTTTACGGCGCAAAATGACCTTGTAATACGCATAGAGTTGAAATTGACGCTACATTTACAATAGGCGAGACGACAACTTTTTTTTTCTGAGTCTATCAGGAAGATTATTGAAAAGTATTGGACACGTATTTTTTCTTTTTCAACGTAATCAAACTTATACGGAGATATATTGAGTTGAAATGTCGCGTGACGTCACGGTTAGGTACGATTTATCCCTAACGGTGACGTAGTTAGCCCCCACTCTCCAACTTTAATGCGTTTTAACTTGGTCATTCTTTGTTAATTTGATAAAACAAAAAATACGTGTCTAATATTTTTTTATAACCTGACTGACGGACTAATTAGAATTTCGATTTCTTCACCCTGTCGTCATCCCTATTAGCGTTATATACAGAGGTATAGAATAGGTACAAATATCTTAGATATTGAGTAGGTACAAATAAACAGGAATGTTGTTGTGGTAGCCATGCATTTACATGTGCAGTTATGTTCAAATTAAACCTCAATGTAACATTGTTTGAACTCTATGCGGTTACATGCAGAATCTATGAAATTTTTGGCGCCCAATTCTAATAATTTTGTACCCTCGTAACTTGGACATTGAAATTTTATTTAAGTATTGAGCTATAAAGATTATTTTTCTTTTTTTTTTATGATAAAATAAAACAAATGTACAAGTTCCATTTAGGTACACATGATGTAAAATTTAATTGAAAGTAATTTGTACATTTACGAGGGTATTAATATTAATTATACAACATGTAATTTTTAAAACCATTGAGGTAATATAATTTACATCACTCTTGGCCATAAAGTGGGATTTTCTGCCCGCTACGTGGAGAGAAAATCTCACTTCTTGGCCAAGGCAAGACGTAAAACTTTTGACAAACCACGGGCGGTAATTCGTAATGCCCCAGATCGCATATTTATGGCCCTCACCTTCGGTTCGGGCCACAGAAACCTGCGATCTGGGACATTTACGAATTCACCACCCTAGGTCTGTAATGTACTATAATACACAGTCAAATATATTTACATCACCCTTGGCCGTAAAGTGGGATTTTCTGCCAGCTACGCGGAGAGAAAATCTCACTTCTTGGCCAAGGCAAGACGTAAAACTTTTGACAAACCACGGGCGGTAATTCGTAAAGCCTCAGATCGCATATTTATATTAGGGCTTGTGATATACGTGTTACACGCGGAACCGTAGCTACGTAGCCTTAGCACCGGCGGTGCTAAGATCCCGTACTACACGGTCACGTCAAAGATACGTATCCGTTTCTGGATTCGGCTACGTTCCCGAGAATCTCGGCTTCGGCTCCGCTCGGCTTCGGCTCCGCTCCGCTCGGTTGTTGAACACGACTGGATCCGATCTACGTATAAATAAGATACGTATCTCCGTGTACACGTAGCTACGTATCTTAATTACACGTAGCCGAATCACACGGAGCAAACGGAGCGGATCTCCGTTGCCGAGTAACACGGCAACGGAGATTCGGCTACGGGTACACGAAACACGGTCACGACCAGGAGCACTAATTTATATATATATGTTTAGAAGATATGTTTTTTTTTGTTGCAGGTTATCTTTAGTAGAAAGTATTCCAGAGGGCCACATGTACCCCTCCAATATGACCCACGCACCCACTAAGAATGTGTGGTTAGATTTAATAGACGAAGCTCAAGAATCCATAGAAATAGCATCCTTTTACTGGTCTCTTAGGTTTAATGAAGAATATCCATATAACTCCTCGATTGAGGTGAGTACCAACATGTGGTTTAACTAATTTATTGGTAGTTTTAAGTCTGCGTTTTAACCACCGCAGTCGGCGTATGCCGTCGAAGCTTACAGAGTAAAAAAGACCTTCGATCATGAATGTAGAGTCGAAATTGTCTTTATCTACATTTACAATGTGCGGAGAAAGATTACTTATATTAAAGCACAGCGCGGACACGGCCTATAAAAGCACGAATTCGAACACAGTTCGAATTAAGTGTCAATGTTTGTGTGCGAGGATGCCTGTGTGCGTGCGAGGACGTCTGTACACTTGTAAATGTGTGTGTACCACTACGCGGGCCAGTGATCCACTCTCCATCTCCGGATGAAACAAATGGCGGTAAGGGCGAGTTGGGCGCGAGTTGCGCGCCGGCTAGATTCGTGTGGGATTCCGTGGCCATTCTGTACAACCATGTATTAAATGAAATTATTTTATTTATTTCAATGTTATTTTTTAGGGAGAACAAGTATTCCAAGCATTATACGCCGCGGGGTCGAAGCGGAATATAAATTTAAAGATTGCTCAAAATTGGCCGACTAAGCTATATCCTAATGTAGATACAGAATATTTAGTTAAGAAGAAAGCAGCACAGGTGAGTTATTCTCATATTATATTTTTCTAGCGAGCATTTTATGGTGTAATACAAAACATAAGTCACATCCATATCTTACAGCACATTTTTAAATGAAATGAAATGAAAGTTTATTTCACAAGAACATATGGTACTTAATATATAAAGGTCTTACAAGATACATGCATATGCCATAATATGTTCCGCCGGTACTGGCATGTGAAAATAGATTTCTAGAACAGAATATCAATGTTTATACCTATGCTAATAATTCAAAATATTATAAACTACATGTACAAATGGATTAAATTAAGAACCAGTCCAGTAGAAAAATAGTAGTTATTATAGTAATGTCACAAAAACTGTAAAATAACCCATCAGTGAAATTCCTTAATTATTCCATCTAATTTTTTTGATTAACTTGCAATTTAAATCTTGTTTTTCCAAATGAATCACTTAATCGAGCTTTGGTGTGTTCGAAAATTATACTATTTGTAAAGTGATCCGGGGCTATTGTCGCCATGGGGGTATTACATTTTCGTGATATCCTCTATTCTGTAGGATACTCTACAAATTCTCTACATTAGGTACATATGTAACCGTAAATTTTATAGAATACTAGCTGACCCCGCGGACTTCGTAGCGCCTTAGATTTTTTTTTGGGTATGAAAAATAACTTACGTCCTATTCTCAGACCTACTACTTCATAAGAATCGATCGAGCCGTTTCGGAGGAGTTTGGTTACAAACACTGTGACATGAGAATCTAAATATATAAAACTCAAAGGTGACAGACTGACATAGTGATCTATCAACGCACAGCCCAAACCACTGGACGGATCGGGCTGAAATTTGGCATGAAGGTAGATGTTATGACGTAGGCATACGCTAAGAAAGGATTTTGCGAAATTCCCACGGGAACGGGAAAAAAACGGGATTTTACATTTAATATTTCTGCGCATACGAAGTTGCGGGGAAAAGCTAGTTTTATTATAGAACACAAGATATATCTAAAAGATACAATGTAACACGCCCATGTTCCATTAAACGAATATTAAAGATAAGCGTCTTTCTAGGTCCGAAGCCTGAATTTCTCCAAACTTCTTGGTAATGGGGTGCTCCACACCAAGTTCTGGCTGGTGGACCGCGCCCACTTTTACATCGGAAGTGCCAACATGGACTGGCGGTCGCTCACTCAGGTATAACAAGTAACTTATTCATTAAGTCTAATATGTATTTAATGAAAAAAAAAACAACTATTGCTTATCCACACCATGCTTCGTCAGAAAAAGGACAGACATTAATATCCACTTATCCATACTAATATTATAAATGCGAAAGTAACTCTGGCTGTCTGTCTATCTGTTACCTCTTCAAGCTTCAACCGCTGAACCGATTGAAATGAACTTTGGCATGGAGATAGTCGAGGTCCCGAAAAAGGACATTGACTGCCTTTTATCCCGGATAAATGCATAGATCCCGCGGGAACGCGATAACCGAATTCCACGCGGGCGAAGTCGCGGGCAGAAGCTTGTTTATTTATATTAGAAACTCTTATTCGCGTAAAAACTTTTTATATTTTTTAACTACTCATATTAACTTAATATTTTCGCGTATTCCCGTATCGCGGCCGAAACGTCCAAGTAAAATATAGAAATTGTTTTTACGCGATTAAGTCCTGCATAAGTGTTTCTTATATGTGTTTATATCGTGAAATTTTAAGACAATGTACAACTTATTCGGCTCTACATTTTCTACAGCTTTCAAGTGTTTCATACGAGTATTTATCTGTGTGGCGAAAACTGGATTGCCTTCTTATGTCTTATTGGGTCTTGAGCTTTGTGCTTCCTTGCTTAGCTTTTCCAACAACCCATAGATATCACTAAGGCCCAGTTCCTATATCCACTAAACGCTTGGTACTTCGACAAGTATTTTTAACAAGACATGGCGACAATCTTTAATTTGCGCGGCGAAGCACTTAAGCCGTTGACGTAGAATCTATAATGGCTTAATCCACACGGCTTCTAAGTTGTGGAAACCTGTATTCTTAATTCTACATTCTTAATTTTCACAGGTCAAAGAGTTGGGTATCGTCGCGTACAACTGCTCCTGTCTCGCGACGGACTTGGGGAAGATTTTTGACGTGAGTAAAATTTATTAAATAAATAAATATCATTACACAGTACACACCTATTATCATTTAATAAACATACTTCCGGGAGACGAGCTGTCGGTAGGCCTCCAACAAGATGGAGCGACGACCTCATGAAGGTCGCGGGAAATCGGTGGAAGCAAGTAGCACAGGACCGGTCTGAGTGACGAACCTTGGGGGAGGCCTATGTCCAGCAGTGGACGTCTTTCCGCTAAAATGATGATGATGATGATGATGATGATGATGATGATGATGATGATGATGAAACATACTACGAGAAAGTGCTGTAATGTTGTCTTTTGAAGTAAACAAACGCGATAATCTCACATTCACTTCAACCTGGGCAAAAGTGCCGTTTATAAACATCAAATTGAAATCTTATTGTATGAATTTGATAATAGAATTTAGATGATGATGTCGACGATACACCGTCATAGTATTTTTAATAGCTCATAACTTGGTTAATACTGAGCAATAAGAAAAAAGAATTACGCCATCGGATTCAGGAAAAGTGCGCGCATATAGACCTTAAATATCGTCAAATGGTTTTATTCCACCCAGTAGGTATGTATACACACACAGATATACCCGTATACATTATGTATAGAGCTAATCAAGGAACGTGCAGAATTTACCCGAGCACTGTAATTAGCTGCCTACGCTACAAAAGAGTCCAATTACGATCCGTAAACACGAGAACGCTGCTTTAAAAAAAAGTTTTTCAGACTATTCATCCAGTAGTTGAATAAGAACTGTCTTGCAAAATTTAAAGCACATTTTTTTTTGTTCAACTGTCTACTGACTGAAGTGAATTCAGTGACGGTTCTCTACACCTTCCTTAACCGTAGTACCATCAGATAGTACCATCGATGGTACTATGGTGTTTTTTTTTTGCCGTGGTACCATTGATGGTACAACCGAAGTATTTTATTGCCGTGGTATCATTGATGGTAATACCAAATTACCGCTAAGGATCAACGCAGCCCACGGGTTCAGTCGACCACTAGTTTACCGGTAAGGGTCCACTCAGTCCGTTAGGATAGGTTAGGTTCGTTAGTTATCCATATACGCCCGAAGGGCAAACTACCTAGAAATAGGGGCCCCGCGTAGCGGGGACCCGTCGACCTCGTCACATTCCTACAAGCACAGCAAAAGCCTCGATCGAAACTAATTACAAGGTCATTTGAGTGAACTTTTTGGTATGTTGACCGACTGCGAACAAATCTTCATCATCCAGTACCACGGGTAACAAAAAAGAATATTAGGCGCAGTCCCATTGACATAATGGAACCCCGGCAAATATTATTTGCCCTAGTACCATTGATGGTACAATCTGACGGTACTACTTTTAAGTAATCTCTCTACAAGATACAATGAGAAATATTTAAGTGGAAGGAAGGAAGTGAGTAGCACAGGACCGCTCTGAGTGTAGAGCAGTGGACGTCTTTCGGCTGGAATGATGATTATATGATATTACTACTACTACCACTACAACCTATTTGCGTCCCACTGCTGGGCACAGGCCTCCTCTCACCACGAGAGGGCTTGGGCTATAGTCCCCACGCGGGCCCAGTATGGTTTAATAATGGTGGTACGACCGTTACCACGCGTTACTCGACTAAAAACTAGCCTTGAATTTTTGATGCCGATTAAATATTTAGAGATGAGCCGAGTGGGTAATCGACGCCACACGGACGCTATCTACTTCTCCATTCTGTGTGTATGTTACACATAGTACTTATATATTAAAAAAGCCATGGTGGCCTAGTGGGTCGACCTGCCGCCTTTCATGCAGAGGATCGGTGGTTCGATTCCGGCTCGCACCTCTAAGTTTACTTATGTGCGAAATTCAATTTGAATCTGAGCTTTTCGGTGAAGGAAAACATCGTGAGGAAACCTGCACGCACCTGCGAAGTAATTCAAAGATGTGGGTGAAGTCCCCAATCCACACTGGGCCCGCGTGGGGACTATAGCCCAAACCCTCTCATGAGGCCTGTGCGCAATAGTGGGACGCAAATAGGCTGTAGTAGTAATACTTATATATACAGTCGCCCTCATATCAATCGTAGCGGGTGAGGTGATCATAAATATGTGAACATGGACTCTAAAGTCTCGATAAGAAGATCGTGGTGAGATGTTTATAATCACCTTGTTTGCTTCCATATATCTGATGGCGCCTCTACTATGCTAATAGTCATTATAACGGCAGATTAATAAACCAATAACGCCCTACCGATAATGACCTTAATACCACCCGTGTGGTACAATGTCACCGGGGCCTTGTGGAAACAGCCTATTTTTAGAGGCATTTCTTTAAAAATGCATCTGTAACCTCCGCCGCCCCATTAAATAGAAACCTGCGGACACCTGTGACGTTTAATGTCTGTTCGCGCAATGGTTAGGGGAGAAGTGGTATGAAAGAGCCAGTTTTCTAAACGAAGCAAAAAGATATACTTTTAATGAAAGAAATTATGATTTTTTTAACTCTAATTATGGTTTGTTTATTAAAGTAGATAATTTCATACGAAAAATCCGTAAAAACATCATAAAAACCAATAAAATAATCGTTTTTGCAAAGTGTGTCATTTGGCTCTTTCATAACTTTTCGGTATTGAAAGAGCCACTGAAAGTTATGAAAGAGCCAGTCTGTATTAATTATGAAAATAATGCGCATTATAACTCTGCACGGTTATTATAATTACCAAAAAGGCACATCTAACAAATACTTATTGAAAACTTATGATGTTTTCGTTATATTTTTATTGTATCAGTTATTTTAAGTCATTCTAACAAATGCTTTAATTTTAACATATTTTCAGTCATAACTTCCTATTTTAGGTACATAATGTTAATATTTTTCCTTGAGCGGTATTTTTTTTAACCAATATTGAAATTTAAATAAAATAGCATAGAATAATCTTCTTTCAAATACCACATTGTAAAATTTTCAAGAACTTGAAAAAATATTGCACACATTAAACTTCAAATATTTTGAGTTCTTTAAAATTATGTTTTTTCGGCCTTTACAATAATATAAAAATGTCTGTATCTTAAAATTGGAAACAATTGTTACAAAAGTAATTGAATTTCCCTTGAATGCTACAGGATTCGTAAGCCCAACCAGAAATGCTTCTTCCATTTTCGATTATGTTGGTTTTTATTTTTATTTTTTGGACCAAGCTTTTCCATAATACAATACCTGAAGCAAATAATTTAATAATGCCTAAGTAGACCTAAACCGCTTAATAATTAATTTATCTATTTCAAATACAGGTTTTTAAATGATGGGTTTTATGAAAGAGCCAGCTCTTTTAAGGCCCTTTATCCCGGCTCTTTCATGACTTATTGTTAAAAAATATATTGCCTTCAAAATAACAACTATATAAAAACTTCTATGCGTTACTTTTTACGCAGCTGTAAGGTCCAATATATACACAAACTCAATCTACAATTCATGTACCTCTATTGGTTCACAGTAAAATACCAAAAAACAAATTAACTGACGCAAAATACTTACTTCTGAGTGCCAAAAACTTTGACTCGATATACCGGCGACCATTGGTCCCGGCGAATTGTCAAATGTTTGTGGGTGACAGGAAATCAGTATTGCCACTTAAAAATAAATTTGCTAACCAATTCGTTCATAAACTACCGAAATAATGCAAGTGGCTCTTTCAAAACCTGGCTCCTTCATGCCACTTCTCCCCTACTGTTTTTAAAAAGGTGTGCATAGGTAAATTGTTTATTATTACCCGACTGCGCCAGAAGGAGGGTTATGTTTTTCGAGTGTATGTATGTATGAATGTATATTTCTTTGGAACGCTCTGTAGCCTAAATGGCTTCATGGATTTTAGCTTGTGTGGAGAGTATCAAAGTTTGTATGCAGTCGGTTTTTTTAAATCAAAAATCGAGTTAGTATAGAACTGCATAACAATTTTGTTGCCTGTGGCTCAGCTCTCTAATTGCTCATCCGGCAATACGCTACTTGGCGGCCTTTGCAATAATGTACCTGCTATTATTTGTTTTTTTTTTTATGGATTATTCTGCCCGCGACTTCGTCCGCGTGGAATTCGGTTATAGCGTTCCCGCGGGAATTGAGCGTTAAACTATAACAAATTATATACGAAAACCTTCCTCTTGAAATACTATCTATTAAAAAAACCGCATCAAAATCCGTTGCGTAATTTTAAAGATTTAAGCATACATAGGGATATAGGGACAGAGAAAGCGACTTTGTTTTATACTATGTAGTGATGAGAATCCTAGGGGATTTCGGGGAAATGGATAAAACCCATTTTACCCAAATGACGGATTGATTATCCAACTGCCCGCATTAATGAACCCCTGAAAAAAGCTAACGAGGACTTGCAGACCGATCAATCGACTTTCTTGCCATTGGTTGATCAATATGTAAATGCATTTTTCTGTGTGTTCACTTCTTATTGTTTCCTTAAATAACATAAGGGGTTTGCTAAATGCTTGGCTTTCCCCGTTTTCTAGCGTGGCGAGACAGGGTGTGGTACCTATTGGACCAACAATAGTATTGGTAGTGTTGCAGTGTCACTAATAACTTCACTGAAAAATGTTTTTAGCTTAGAGTAGGTAATTTACTTTGTTGGTGATATAATTGTCAAAATGTAAATTTTGAACTGATTAGTTTGATCATAACTTATTTTATTAGTATGTAATAAGAAGCGAAAGTAAGAAAAGTGGTTTATTTTCCGAGTTTACCTGTAGTGGATGATTTAATCTTTTTTTTCATGTCGATGATATAGGCAAACGAGCGCACAGCCCATCTGATGGTACGTGATCACTGCGACCCATGGACACCGAAATCATTTGATCACTCATTAAGAATCCAGAAGATCTCGAATGCGTTGCCCACCCTGAGGGCTAAGATGGAATGCCTCTGTGCCAGAAATTTCACCGAAATTTTTCACCGAATATTTAAACTTTTGTTACCTACAATTTTCAAATCATATGATGAGGGCCACCGTGTATAACCTGCTCATCAGTATTTCAAATGACAATTGAAAAAAATGGTAAACTTTTTGGCACAGAGGCATTCCATCTTAGGCCTCAGGGTAGGCAACGCATTCGAGATCTTATAGTTTCTTAATGGGGGACCATAAGATTTCGGTGTCCATGGGCCGCAATGACCACTTACCATCAGGTGGGATGTGTGCTCGTTAAAAAAACATACAAGTGTTAATGTCACTGTGACGTTTGACTTTTCTGAGACCTCAGTGTTGCCAATTTAGCTTATAATATGGCACATAATGTAATATTGCAATTTTGCACCTCACGCAACTGAAGCGCGTTTAGCGGCATATTAATTCGCGGTGACCCTTATTTAATCAAGCTCCAAAGAGCACAAATTTTCTTCGCGTGACTTAACAAATTAGTCATCAAAGTAGACGCTCGGAACTTTCACGATCGGAGTAGTTTCTCGACTGACTGAAGCAATTACATTAATTCTTGGCCCAGCTAACTGGCGACCGGCAGGGAACTGGTACGAGATAGCAATTAGCATTGCGAGTTCAAGTTCATGGAATTTTAATAAACTCACGCTTTTTTCCCGTTGGGGCAGGCACAGACAAAAGAACGTCACCGCTTATTTGGAGTGTTGTAGTGCCATTTATGTGTCACCTCGACCATTGCTGATCTATTGTGACGGCCCTTTGTGTTTATTACAGTTCACCAGAAATGCCCGGTGAGTCTAAGAAGTTCCAGACTCTGTGGGCGGTGATGTTTTGCATCTCTTCCGGGTGTATAATGTGACTCCCTAGGTGGATACTTCGTTTGTGGATGAGGGGTCCACACTCACAGAGGATATGCAACGGCGTCTCCTCCGCTTCGTGGCAGAATCTGCACATTGCGTCCTCCCTCATTCCCCATTGTGCTAAATGTTTATTTAGTTTACAGTGTCCAGTCAGGCTCTTGGTTACTGCACATGTTTTAAATCTTTTGAGTTGTAGGAACTCTTTAGATTTTTTTTCTCGTATCCCCTGATTAGGGTTTTCGAATGTTTTTGTCCTGGCACGGACTGCCACAAATCGATCGCTAATGTCATCGCTTCTATCCAGGCCTACTTCTCTCGCTTCCACCTCATCCAACCCTCTCTTCATGCAAGCAAGCTCGTCGGTTTCGAGTACCTACTTTTAATTTGGCCTCTCTTCAGTAGATCACCATTCACTAATTTGGTCGACGTGTGTCGAGGGCAACCTCGACCACCCATTTATACTTCTCTTTTATGAATACTAGTTGTGTCCCGCGACTTCGGCTGCGTGGAATATAGAATTGCCGATAACTTTTCTTTCCGATATCCGATTTTAATCAAACATAGCTTATATGGAGCTCCAAATGATGCTTTATTTACATTTGAAAACTGTATTCAAATCGATTCAGTAGTCCCTTTTATTATAGTATAGGTAGAGGATAGGTTTCACTCATTAATTCCCTCCAGATGGCCGATCCATCAAAACACACCCTTCTCTGTTTTATTTGAATAGTTGTTGGCATTTTTATGACTTTTTTTATTATGCCATTTCAATAAGGGAATTATCGATACTCGAAACCGAAAAGGTGAGATGAAAGTTGAGAAGATATGCTGTAATAGCAGCAGGTGGCGTTCTGCCGCCTCTGCCTATCCCAACGGGAAACAGGCGTGAGTTTATGTATGTATATTCCTTTAACTGTAACTCAAGCAATGGGAACTTTAATTTAGTTAATGCATTTAATAAGTCGAACCCTTTCGACGGCCAGACTCGGACTAGACACCATGCATAACCTTGACCTTGGGTCGCCCAGGGCAACAAACCGTTCCGCCCCCGTATTACGGGTTAATTTGTACAGTCAATTGCATTATTAATATGTATAAACTTAGACCTGAAGACAACGGAACAGGATGCAAAATTCTATACATATTAACGCTCTTGACTGTACATTTGTACCTACATAACATTATGCTACACATGAGAATAGAAACGTTCTGTTTAAGTTCTGTTTATTTCGTATGGTCAAAATTCGACTTTTATCTATTAACTAGCTTCTGCCCGCGGCTTCGTCCGAGTGAAATTTGGTTATCATGTTTCCGCGGGAACTTTGCGTTTTCGCGGGATTCCCAGGGTCCCAAACTATCTCCACACTAAATTTCATATCGGCTGTGTTGAATAACGAATGTAGTGAAAACCTGTATTGTGTCTTATGTATATGGCTGCAATGTGCAGTTATGTGGAATTCATATTGTATGGGAATCACGAGTTGGAAGAATCGCGTTTGTGTAGTCGATCGCATAATCTCTTTTAGTTCGTGCGGCACGAACTACCGTTTTAGGTTGCTAAAGTTGTTGTTTTTTCCTTGATATGGGTTGTTGATTAAGATGTCATATCCATCTTCATTAAATTTTTTAGACTTATTGTATGCACTAATTTTAATGAGCCTACTATATTCTACATGACTATTTAGGTAACTAAGCAAAAACTAACAAATAGGGTAAAGTATTATTTTTAATACAGGTGCTGAAAAATAAAACATTTCGATGCCTGTTTAACGTGCCAAAAGTTTATCATTTCCGAACGAGCGTTTTTTT
Organism: Aethes cnicana; assembly: GCA_963971205.1. Lineage (NCBI taxonomy): Eukaryota > Metazoa > Arthropoda > Insecta > Lepidoptera > Tortricidae > Aethes > Aethes cnicana. The sequence goes on from OZ020277.1 coordinate 3,373,223, forward strand.
GTTTTTTGACAGTTAGTAAGCGTGCCTAAAGTTGTTTTTTACGAACTAGTGCGTAAAGTTGAGCTTCATCCTGTTCGTTTATTTTTTTATTCTTTCTTTTCGCAAATGTATTAAAAAATTTCGTTTGATACACGTGCGAAATTGTCATTTTGACAAACTTTTCGCACTTGCATCAAAATATACTATTTTGGTCTCCCAATCCATTAATCGGCCATACTTAAAATAAAACAAACGTGGGGTGAATTGGGAACCTCCTGTTTTTGATTTCGGTAAATGCTTTCTTTGATGTTTGTTCTCCTCTTAAAAGTCGCAATTCTCGACCGATTCTCGTGATTTTGTGACCCAATTCAAAATTATAGATTTTATTTTTCGATTCAGCTTTTTTAAATACTCAAAATGGAGGAGCTATATAGAGTTCAATATAAAAAGAAACTGTTTTAGGCCGTGCAAAAATAAGCGTAGGATTAGCAAGGTCTACAGCTCTCAGAGCCACTAGCTTACTACTACTACTACAGCCTATTTGCGTCCCAGTGCTCAGGCATCCTCTCATCACGAGAGGGTTTGGACTATAATCCCCACGCGGGCCCAGTGCGGATTGGGGACTTCACACACATATTTGAATTGCTTCGCAGATGCATGCAGGTTTCCTCACGATGTTTTCCTTCACCGAAAAGCTCAGTGGTTAATTCAAATTGAATTTCGCACATAAGTAAACTTAGAGGTGCGAGCCGGAATCGAACCCCCGACCCTCTGCATGAGAGGCGGTAGGTCGAACCATTAGGCCACCACGGCTTCAACCAGCTTAAGCCTTCCAGAATGATAAATAAATATCTAAGTTTAATTTTACTTGTCAACAGGTGTATTGGAGTCTAGGCGAGGCGAACGCAGTAGTTCCCGACAGCTGGCCAGCCAACCTCAGCACGGCTATCAACATCGATACCCCACTTAACATCAGCGACAACACGCATAGCTTCGGGGCTTATATCACTGTAAGTTGCTTTCCTTATTTGCTGTGTGCAAAGACAGTGGTGGGGGAGACTAAAACGATCGCAGCTTGTGACATAGCCAACTATGAAAACTCTGGACACCAGTGAAGTTAACTGTCACTACTACTACTACAGCCTATTTGCGTCCCACTGCTGGGCACAGGCCTTCTCTCATCACGAGAGGGTTTGGGCTATAGTCCCCACGCGGGCCCAGTGCGGATTGGGGACTTCACACACATCTTTGAATTTCGCAGATGCGTGCAGGTTTCCTCACGATGTTTTCCTTCACCGAAAAGCTCAGTGGTAAATTCAAATTGAATTTCGCACATAAGTAAACTTAGAGGTGCGAGCCGGAATCGGCTAACTAAGCTAAGTCACTGTTGTGTATTTATTTGCATTGTATTATGTACATCTGGAGCGAGTAATGTCATCCGAGGCTTCTTTTGTCTTTATCTCTCGTTATGAGGTTAGATAAAGAGACCTACTTTTCGCCACAATTCGTCAGTTGGTAATTCACTTAATAGATGGTCCATAGTCCGTGGACCAAGGAGTATAGTTGCATATTGCGCCGCTGACTTCGCATCCGCTAGTCGGCGCTTCTACCAACCCGCCAATGGTCTTAGATCTTCGTATTTTCTAGCCTAGAGCCATCGAATGTTCGCTGACTTCCACCCAATTTTCATACCTTTAAAAACATCCGGGATAAAAACTATCCTATCTATGTCCTTTCGAAAGGCTCAAACTACCTTTACACCACATTTCACAGGAATTGGTTCATCGGTTTAACCTTTTGAATGCCTGAACTCGGATTTGCGTATTTTTTTTTATCATTCTTTGGTACTATCGTATACCGAGGATACTCGAACGTACTTTATTTATCTGCAACGGCACACGAAAGGTTAAGAGTGAAGAGTTAACAGACAGACAGAGTTACTTTCGCATTTGTTATAAGTATTAAGCATGATCATGTAGGTACACTCTGACGTATAAGTCTCGTACGAGTCATAGCAATAACGATAAACTACTCTGCCCTAAGAGCACAGGGCGGACACGGCCTATAAAAGCACGATTTCGAACACAATTCGAATGAAGTGTCAATGTGCGTGTACCACTACGCAGGCCAATGATTCACTCTCCATCTCCGGATGAAACAAATGACGGTAAGGGCGAGTTGGGCGCGAGTTGCGCGCCGGTTAGATTCAGGCTGGTGATTCTGTGGCCATTCTGTATGTAGTACTTCTTTGCTAAGAGTCCCATCAAAGCTGATCGACCCGAATTCACAGCATACTTTTATTACATTTTGTTATGACCTAATCCCGTCCACGTTTACATTCTTTTACGAATCTTGTATGTAGTTAATACCTAACGTAACAGCCCCCATAAAAGACGTCATAGTTAATGTTCCTCGGAATATACCATAATACACCGCAACAGCATTTTAAATTGGCAATATAGCGAGTGTTCCGCACGGTCATTTCGGTTAATACTTTTTAGTTATTCCACCCTTTAACCTTGGCCGCGGCTTAGTTGTTTATCGAGTTGAAAATAGATGGAATTACTTTGTTAAATATTAATACAATATTGCAGATTATTTTCTTCTATTCGTTTCTCTATCTAGAAGTCAAGTGTTTCTTCTAGAACGCATATGTCATTCGAGAAATTTCTGGTCCCATCGACCATCGGTTATATTATACCCTTTTCATTACCACCTAAGGCTTCTTCTCTTAGATCTTCTCTTTTGCTGGTGGTAGATCCAACCGGGTGACGATCACCATCTTACCCTCTACTACTGCTACTACTACAGCCTATTTACGTCCCACTGCTGGGCACAGGCCTCCTCTCATCACGAGAGGGTTGGGCTATAGTCCCCACGCGGGCCCAGTGCGGATTGGGGACTTCACACACATCTTTGAATTACTTCGCAGATGAGTGCAGGTTTCCTCGCGATGTTATCCTTCACCGAAAAGCTCAGTGGTAATTCAAATTGAATTTCGCACATAAGTAAACTTAGGGCCGGTTCCTATATCCAAACAACGCCTCGTTTTGCCTACGGACGGTTAAAATTTGACAGATTCTCTATGGAACAAATGTCAAAAATCAACCGTCCGTAGGCAAAACGAGGCGTTTCGTGGATATAGGAACCGGGCCTTAGAGGTGGGAGCCGGAATCGAACCCCCGACCCTCTGCATGAGAGGCGGTAGGTCGAGCCACTAGGCTACCACGGCTTGCAAGGAGGCAAGGAGATTGACAGTCTTATATAATTACATTGTCTCTACCACTACGTAAATGAGAGCATTAAAACTCGAGGTCGAGTTAAAGGTTGTTTGCCGATGCCGTTAAACTTTAGGCCCCTAATGGCTTAGTGATTTATTGTTTACAAACTTACTATCAGTAACTTTGTTGTTGAACCCTACTGGCCTAGGTTCGACCTCCGCCTCGCAGGCAGAGGGTCGGGGGTTCGAATCCGAATCCCACCTCTGAGTGTACTATTGTTGAAAATTCAATTTGAATTTACCACTGAGCTTTTCGGTGAAGGAAATCATCGTGAGGAAACCTGCACGCATCTGCGAAGTAATTCAATAATGTGTGTGAGAACTCCCCAATCCGCGCTGGGCCCGCATAGGGACTATAACCCGAACCCTCTCGTGATGAGAGGAGGCCTGTGCCCAGCAGTGGGACATAAATAGGCTGTTTTGGTGGTTGTTGTTAGGAAACATTGTGCCACTTGTAATTTTATACCAGTGAACACACCTATTATTTTAATCATACGAATCACTTCACAATATACCTTATAAAAGTATACTTTAATCAATGGTCTCGTCCAGTACATAATTCGTTCATATCATGCTGGATTCTGATATCTCTAAATCAGTTACAAGCGGACGAACAAGTTTTGTAATAAACAAAGTTGTCGGTGAAGTAATTTGTGAGTAAATCGAATATGTTCTCGCCATATGTCGAATCTACGTCTAGACACGAACGATACAGGCTATTTGATTTATACTGATAATCTATAGTATAAATGGATTAGACTCTATGTAAATAATCCGATTGATTTGACAGTAATATCCACTCTTGTGAAAACCAATCTCGTATTGTTCTCAGTTGTGCATTATGAGCACTTATTAGGTACTGAGTCATCAAACTTATCACTGAAACATATCTGAGCTAGCCTAGACCGACTTATGCTGCTAAAATTGCTAATAAAACTATAGAGCTTCCGCAATTTTAGCATTAGGTACTTATGCATCTAATAAATCATAAATCATTTATTCATTTGTGATACACAGGTAGGTGTTACATGCAGTTCTTATGCTATAATAGAGATCTCTGTGATCCACCTTTTCGGCGTACAAATATTTCTATACATATACCTACTTACTACTACTAGGTAGTTAGGTAGCTAATTTACATACTTAGTTGTTAAGGTAAGGAAAACATCGTGAGGAAACCTACACGCATCTGCGAAGTAATTCAAAGATGTGTGTGAAGTCCCCAATCCGCACTGGGCCCGCGTGGGGACTGTAGCCCAAACCCTCTCGTGATGAGAAGAGGCCTGTGCCCAGCAGTGGGACGCAGGTAGGCTGTAGTAGTAGTTGTTAAGGTACCGACTTAAATTAATGAATAAAAAAGTTTGTTCTTTACTGTGAATTAATGTTAAAAGAAAATAAACAATATTAGTTGAAATTTTCATCAAAGAAATCATTAACGAGCCAACGATCACGAAATGCTTACAAGTTGTAAGTTACAATACAACGCATCTTGCAACTTGTTTATTAAACTGATAAACTCTCTGTAGGTAGGTAAGTATATTCATTTTGAGTAAATATTATCAAGTGGACTACGCTAACACAATACAATATTAGATCAAGATAAGAGCTTTCGACTTTGAACACGTTGGAGGTTATTTTACAGGGCCTAACAAAATTTACGTTTATTCAAAAACTAGATTTCGAAATATGATGCAAGTGAGAGACCATCGAAGTTCTACCAAGAAAATCGGTTTTGTATTATACTCAATAATTGTAATTTTGAAAAAAGGCCTTCTGCTTGAGTTTGTTGCGGCGCTTCTTCTTCTCAAGCAGTGGGTCTGGAATCGCTGGTAATTTATTTTTCTGAGGTGTAAAAGTGCCCCTATGTAGCCAATTTGCTGAATAAATGATTGAATTTGGATTTGAATTTTTACTCGAATTTTTAACTTACTGCGCGAGGAGTATATTTTTCGAGTGTGTGTAGAGATCTTCTACTATCTAAAGTCCCGCGCCTTCACATTTCAAAACGCTTCAATGTATTTAAAAAGCACCACCAATACTCTCAACACATGTGTGCGTGCTGAGACAGCCATCAACTATGCGTTGAGAGTGTTGGTGGTGCTTTTTAAATAATAATAAAAAAATTGAAGCGTTTTGAAATGTGAAGGCGCGGGACTTTAGATAGTAGAAGATCTCTATGTACCTATGTATTTTTTTTGGCACGCTCTCTCGCCTCGAATGCTCGATGGATTTTAGCTTGTGAGGCGTCGTTACATTCGTCTTGATTGTGAGAGTAACACTGGGTATCTATATCAAGCTTTCTACACTCGGGATTTTTTTTATTTAAAAAAAATCTAGCTATTTTACACCTGTATTTACCCACCCTGTGTTGTCTGTATACAGTATATAGCTACGAAGAGCAAACACATTTCGAAAAGCTCACGTCGCCCTTGGTATACCAATTAGAGACTTTATTAGTACATTCGGGCCATTGTCACGAGGGCGAGGGGTCGTGTTCTAGGCATTAGGGTCAAGGCCGTAGGGAGATATTCGTGTTTCCAGGAAAAAAATAGAATATCCAGATGGATTTTCTCATTTTACCCGACTGCGCCAGAAGGAGGGTTATGTTATTCTACTAGTGTATGTATGTGTGTATTTGTATGTGTGTATATTTCTTTGGCGCGCTCTGTAGCCTAAACGGCTTGATGGATTTTAGCATGTGGGTATATCAAAAGTTTGTATGCAGTCGTTTTTTTTTTTTAATCGAGTTACTACCCTGGCATTAAACACAAATAAATGTTTTACTTTGACTTCTTATATCATAGACAGAAGCCATTATTTAAAGAGAAGAAGACTTCTTATATGTCAACGCCAAGTTGCTTGCCGCTCTTGCGCTCAAGGCGAGTCACAGTAAGGTAACGTTGACAGAAAAAGTTTCATTCATATCATAATTACTTTTTACTTCTTCAAAGGCCAGGTAAAGGTCCTTGACCCTTCCATATAGATGTATTTTTCCATTCTTGGCCAGTTTCTACAAATTTGGTTCTAAGAATATAAGTATGCTGTTTGCCATACCCGAAATAAGGATGGACCGGGACAGAATATTACTCGTAACTACATCGCTACTCGACTCAGTCATCATCATTTCAGCTAAACGACGTCCACTGCTGGATATAGGCCTCCCCCATGTGATTCAATCTCACTTTATTTTGTTCGTTCGTCTGTCTCATTCGCTTACGTCCACGATTGGACTGGGCGCGGTCTGCTATTTCACTTTTTAGGTCCCTTTGACACCCCCGATTGTGCCCCCGATACACTGGTATCGTGGGTGACAGCTTAAAAGGGAATTGACATTTCTCTTCCGTTTGCCTAAAGCCCGGGTCGCAACGAATGCGTCTGCAGTGCGAGGCTGGCCAGCATCTGTATAGCATTAATTCTCGTAAGACCTTTCACACCGCCTGCGAGCCGTAATGCTAATACAGGCGAGCCGCAGACGTGCTGCAGACGCTTTCGGTGTGGCCTGGGCTGGGAGTGATTTAAATGAGATGGATACGTTCTTATTCCCTAGTAAAAACGTAACGTACAATCGTATTCTCATTTTCGTCCAGTTTACTCGTAACAGTTACTTTTGTTGCTTACTGTATATTGCCTACTCGTTAGCATATTGCCCCAAATCCGAATCTAGATTACCGTGAATAGGTACTAAACGGCAGACAGATTGGCTTTTATATTGTGGTGAATTTTTAAAAGCAAAGCGCTTTTAGTTTCGTGTTTCAAATCGCAGTGATATTTGCGGAGATGGATGGTTGAATTATTGATTAAGCATTTGGATTTGGGTTAGTGTTTTCTTTATTAGATCTATTTAAATTTCAAACAGCCAGTTAAACAGCGGACCAATAACTTTTCTTTGAAATCGTCACTAGAACTGTTGATAGCGACGTCATAATCATAATACAAAAGTGTTAATACGCTTGATTGCTGTAGCTTCTGAATCAAATAATTTTCCTGGACTTTTCATCATGTTTGCTGTCGTTTGTTAATGACCCTGTCAACCCAATTCTTTCAACACAAAGCATTAGCAGTCATGATACATTGTCTTTTATTTAGGTAACGCTAATATTAATAAGTACATATATCTAAACGAGGTGAAAGTCTGTCTACATGGGTGAATAGAAGGTTGTTGTTACCTTTTCGCATTTCGAATATTTCTCTTAAGGGCCATCTGTCTTCTGAATCGCTCCCTTAATGCCTAAGCATCCTAACGGTACTGTGGAGACTGGCCGAGTACAATCGGTTAGTTGACACATTCTCTTCCAAAAATAGGTAATTTTAAGCGTAGAATATTGTGTAGCTTTTATTATTGAGTTTTTTACTATCCTTTGGAATGTGCGCATCTCTCAAAATATAATATCAATTCAACTTAAAATCTATTATTCCTTAGTTAGACTGTATTAGGGCAGTTATAGGGCCAGTCTTCAAGATTTAGATATTCTAATAAGCTAGGCATCCTCTTCGTGTCTTCGGATTCCACCGCTGATCTCCGTGTCTGCAGCATCTACCTGAGCTAACATCAACCCCCCGCTACATTTTTTCTGACGTTTCTTTCCTGACACACGTGACAACTTTTTACAAAAGCCTCGACTTTCTTTATGGCCTGTAATATAAAATACCTATCTCTAAACTTCGCGTAGGTTTTATATAATCCGAAATGTCCGCCGGACCATGGACAATCATGCAACTCCTCCATGCACTTCTGAAATAGATTTTCGGGTAAAACTAATAAATTCTTTTCCTGTTGACCCATCCTATACCTCTTATATAAAATGTCATTCTGTAAAAAATAACCTCGCTAACTATCCACTGCTAGTTAGACTGTATTAGGGCAGTTATAGGGCCAGTCTTCAAGATTTAGATATTCTAATAAGCTAGGCATCGTCTTCGTGTCTTCGGATTCCACCGCTGATCTCCGTGTCTGCAGCATCTACCTGAGCTAACATCAACCCCCCGCTACAGTACGATCCTAAGATCGTGCCTTCTCATAAGGACTTAATGGCCATAATCCATACTAATATTGTTAATTTAATGCGAAAATTAACGCTTAAACTACTGGACCGATTCAGATGAAATTTGATATCGCGAAGGAGATAGTTGAAGCCCCAGGAAAGATCATAGGCTTTCCCGGAAAAACGCAAGTTCCCGCGGGAACGCTATAAACGAATTCCTCGCGTACGAAGTCGCGGCCCGCGGGCAGAAGCTAGTAGCTAGAAGACTTAGGGTAGGTTAATTCAAACACAGTTGACGTTCGTCCTGGTCGTTAAATACGGCCGCCGAGCTGGCATTCCATACAGAAACGTCATTTTGTCCCATAGTAAAATATTTAACGTTTACGTTAACTTTAACGGACGGTTTGAATCAACCGACCCTTATATTTCATTAGAGACAAGGTAATTATATTAGACTATCAATCTCCTTGATATAGCCAGAGCGCTTCAACTTATTTCGGGCGTTCGCTGTTTTGTTTGAAGGTTGTCCCTCTAGGTTTACCTTATTTTTTCTATGGTTTCATCCACGCCACAGATCCAGTTACATTAGCTCGGGGAATTCACGGCGATGTGTAGTAATGGGTCTTATGACACTATGACCTTTGCCAGCTCGCCCTAGGGCTCGGAAATGCCACATACACTCACCTTTATTGAGGTTTCACGTGTCAACAATGATCGCCATTTGCGGTGATCGGGGCTTTATGTGCGAAGTGATTTGATTTAATAAGATTACAGGGAAACGTTGACCTTATAATAAGTAATAACATATGGACGAACAGTGCCTTACGGAATATGTCAAAATATATGGAGCAAACTGACATTAGAAAATACGTTCTAATATGCTAATAACGCCTCTTTATAACGAAGGCCAAACGGGTGCCCGAGCTGTTCGGGCATCCGTTTTGACGGGGCCATTTTTCTCCGGCTGATTGTGAATCCTTGGAAATGATCACGAGAGGGTTTCGGACTTTAGCCAGCGCGCATTGGCGACAGTACAGTCTAGGGTAAAAATATGTATTCAGTATTCAATTTGATTAGTAACAATTCAGTTACAACTCGAAAATTCATAATAATAATAATGTATCCGGCGAAAGCGTCAACCATTTGTGTCTATACTTACAGCGACTCTAACGACATAGCAATACAGTCGCTGCTACAGTGGATAATTATTTTGATACTTTGGCAGAGTACATATCTTTGTTTGATTGACTGTACCTACACACATTTTTGAGTTACTTTCGTCGTCATCAACGTTTTTTACACATCTTCCTCAAAATAAATCCTCTCTTACAAGTACCTACTCATACTGCTAATTGAATTAAAAGCATTTTTAAAAGCACATACCTACATTGGGATAGTTTAAAACTTTAAACTATCCCAATGTAGGTATGTAAAAAGACGATTTAATTAATCACAATTAACTACCTATATAATGAAGCAAATTTTTACCAAGCTAATTTTAACAAAAAGTTAATGATATTTATCATTAACTGAGCCAGAATCAACGGTTTCATAATTATCAATTCAAAGTCACCTGTAGAAATAATACTCAAGACTAGTTTTCTTCATTGCTTGTTCCAGAGCTCGCCCCCACCGTTCAGTCCGCACGGGCGGACGAACGACGACGATGCCATAGTTTCCATCATCCTGGGCGCCGAGCGGTTCATCCACATCTCTGTCATGGACTACGCGCCTGCCACGGAGTACACGCCTAAACTCAAGTGAGTTCGGGCGCCTATTTCGAGGTCTAGAAGTGATCCTATAGAGAAGGGAGCAGGAATCTCCCTCTAAGTGAGTTTCTAGATCCCAAAGTCCAAATGTCGCGTAAAGTGAAGCGCTCCAATCGTGAACGTATGAGCGAGATGCACGTATGGGTAAAGTGCGCTTTTTAGAATTGTATTGTACCTACGAATAATTTGCTCTCTCGAATAAATTGGGAGACTGCCTATCCTTATTTGGGAAATTCAATATCCCTATATATGGACTCGAATGAGGTCCCAGGCTTGCTTTTTCATATGTTATAGTCCCGCATCTTCTGTTGTTTCGTGCTATACTCAAGATCGCTATTCTTCAGGTTCTGGCCGAAGATCGACGACGCGATCCGCGCGGCGGCGCTGGAGCACCGCGTGCGCGTGAAACTCCTCATCAGCTGGTGGAAACATTCGCAGCCATCCGAAGACTTCTTCCTTCGCTCGCTGGCGGCTCTCTCGAGGGCGTATCCTCGTGTGGACGTGCAAGTCGTAAGTTGTCTCCTCCATTGACCTCCTATCATGTGTCATCACTTACAAGAACTTGACCTACTTTGTTTAACAACATCCACCACCAGACCACCACCACAACAGCCTATTTACGGCCCACTACTGGGCACAGGTCTCCTCTCATCACGAGAGCATTTGGGCCGTAGACCCCACGCGGTCCCAGTGCGGATTGGGGACTACACACACAAGAATTACTTCGCAGATGCATGCAGGTTTCCTCACGATCTTTTCCTTCACCGAAAACCTCATTGGTAAAAACAAATTGAAAAACAAATTGTGGTAAATTCCAATTGTTTAACAGCATAAAATTATCTAAATCTGATCTATCGAAATATTCATAGCCTTTATGGTCTAATTATAAAAGCTCCTATCCATACTTCCATACTAATATTTAAAATGCGAAAGTAACTGTCTGTCTGTTACCACTTCACGCTTCAACCGCTGGACCGATTTGGATGAAATTTGGTATGAAAAGATATTGTCTAATATTTATTTATTTATTTATTTATAAGTTTAACATGACCTTACAGTTAACACCAATGCGTCATGAAACCAAATAAAAACTATTTAGGCGACGAAACGGCGTGGCTCCGCTGCATCTATACTCCCAACATGATATTTTATACTCACCAAACAATATTAACACTCGCTTATTGTTTCAGAAACGTTTCATCGTCCCGTCAACACCCGAGCAAGACAAAATCCCGTTCGCTCGCGTCAACCACAACAAGTACATGGTGACAGACAGAACAGCTTACATCGGTACTTCCAACTGGTCGGGCGATTACTTCATAGACACGGCCGGCGTAGCTTTCGTACTACAAGAGAACCACGGAGCGAACGTGACTAAAGATTTAAGGAAACAGCTAGAGGATGTGTTTGATAGAGATTGGAACTCCCCGTACGCTGTGCCGCTGCGCAAGAGTTTATAGTACTCAGGATTGATTGTTGAAACTGATTCTTACGGGAATCGGTACCAACTGAGATGACGATATTTTTACCGATCAGACTACGTTTCTATTCGATCCTGCGTTGTATTAATTTTTAAGTTATTCGTTGCTCGTTGTAGAGCATTTTTGTGTGTTTTTTTTAATAGACAAGAAATCTGCATAATTTGGCTACTAGGAGCGCTGCAATCGCTTGACCCAAACCATGTATGTATGTATCTGGGGCAGGTATAATAGGGATGACGACAGGGTGAAGAAATCGAAATTCTAATAAGTCCGTCAGTCAGGTAATAAAAAAATATGAGACACGTATTTTTTGTTTTATCAAATTAACAAAGAATGACTAAGTTAAAACGCATTAAAGTTGGAGAGTGGGGGCTAACTACGTCACCGTTAGGTATAAATCGTACCTAACCGTGACGTCACGCGACATTTCAACTCAATATATCTCCGTATAAGTTTTATTACGTGAAAAAAGAAAAAATACGTTTCCAATACTTTTCAATAATCTTCCTGATAGACTAAGGAAAAAAAAGTTGTCGTCATCCCTATTGCATTGGGATGTCTTCATTTTCATCACAAATAACTGAACCAAAATTAAAATTGCGGTCAATATTTAACAATTTTAAACAAATCTACTTAAAATTTTCAACAAAAAAACCTGTAAACATTTGACAGCTGCAGTGTTTGGGTTTTGGTTTGGGTCAACCGTTTGCAGCGCCATCTAAATCGAGCTTTGCATATTCTTGTCCATTGTGTGAATGCATGTTTTCGAATTTTTATTCTTGTATACGGTTTGGTTGTGATTTGTGATTGGCTTTCTTATGAAAGAATGAAGGAATTTTAGCAATAAGGTTAGTTAGAGTTTCAAATTAATAGCTGCGTGTCGTTTTGTAGTTATACTGCGATTTTCCAACCTTTGTATGACCGCGTGCCTTCGTATGATTCGATCGGAACTGTGTGATGGTTTTAAACAAAAACATGAACTTTTATATCTTTGTAGCATACTATGTATATAAAAATGTATTTACATTCTTATAGGTATACTGAAATAATCAAACTATATTATATTATACGTCTAAATAGTTATTTACTCGAGCCAGCAGTATTGCCAGACTGTCATTTAGTGATCTCAGTAGGATCATATAGACACTGTTAATTTGTAGCAACTTGATTTTTTTTTACTGTTATAACAATTTTACATTGGTGACATTTTTTTATTGTATTGTAGCGGGAGGTTGATGTTAGCTCAGGTAGATGCTGCAGGCACGGAGATCAGCGGTGGAATCCGAAGATACGAAGACGAAGTCTAGCTTATTAAAATAACTAAATCTTGAAGACTGGCCCTAATACTGCCCTAATACTGTCTAACTAATAAATTATAGATTTTAAGTTGAATTGATATTATATTTTGAGAGATGCGCACATTACAATGGATCGTAAAAAACTCAATAATAAAAGCTACACAATATTCTACGCTTAAAATTACCTATTTTTGGAAGAGAATGTGTCAACTAACCGATTGTACTCGGCCAGTCTCCACATTTCCCTCCTCCCCTTTCGAGGAACCGCCTAGCTAACGAAGGCCCTACCCTACGTCGGGAATTTTAATTTACAAAACTAAGTTTGTTCCTGTGTAAGGAATAACCAACCTTTCCATCCGTATTCATTATAAATAATTAACACTCTTAAAAGAAAATCTGAATCAATAATGAATACTAGAAAAGGTGGATTTCGGGTAAAAAAACATCCCGACGATATTAAAAAAAAAAACCCGCAAACAAGAATAATCGGACTAACCTAACCTGATACAATATTGTTCAAAAAGCTAAATTATGTAAACTTTGAAACCTCTCCTTGCAATAAAAAATTACAGACTTGCGGAAGTCACATAATTTTCTTTTAAAAGGTAAGCTTTAAAGCAAACGAGCGACCGCACAAAAATATTTTAAAGATTCTCTTCTTGGCGATCCATGGGGTGCAGTCCCTTACATATGAGGGGTCGTCTGCCCGCCCATGGATATACCTCGAAGACACGGTCGTAGAGTAACTTCCACAAATCGCCACGGTGACAGCACATGAAAAAAAACAAAGGTGTGAGCATGGTCTTTAAGCAACATATTATAAATCATAGCTAGGCAGGTTCTAAAGAGAGAGAAAAAAAAAATAATTAATTAATTTGTTTGAACACAAAGGCAGCTGACAGTTATTTAAAAAAAAAATGAAAAATAATTAAAAAGGGATCTCTATGTTTATTTATTACTGACTATGACAGCGGTATCATAAATATTATTATGAAACCGTTTATTAATAACTAATCATTGCCATTTATTTATTTAAAATCATTAGGCAATGTGCTCGATACAATAGCCTATAAAAGAAAAACACTAAGAATAGAATCACTATGTCACTGAAAGAAAAAGTCATTATCCTAATAATTATAAAAGACACATATATACACATTCTACACACAGGTTACGCTTTCTACATCAAGAAATTCTCACCCAATATCTCTTCATTCTATTTACATGTACCAGCTCTTGCTTGGCATTAAACCTACCATCAATCTTCTGTATCCGGTAAATAACATTTGACGTAGCTCTAATAACTCTATAAGGACCCTTATACGACTTTGACAATTTCTTTGACTTACCTATTATACGTCTCGGACAGTACAACATGACTAGGTCTCCTGGCTGGAAACTAACGACTCTAGCCTTCTTGTCGTATGCCCGCTTCTGACGTCGCCTAGCCAAGTCAGCTCGTACCACTGCTTTTCGTCTCATGCGCTCCATCAGCCGAGATCGTTCATCCAAATTATCTGAAATATTTACACTATTATTATACAATTCTACATCCGACGCAAACAACGGATCCCGTCCAAATATAATTTTATACGGTGAAAAACCAGTAGATGCCTGAACACTCGTATTATAAGCAAACGTCACTAAAGGAGCCTTTCTACACCAATCTTTTTGATCTTCACTCACGCATTTCGCTAACATGTCGATCAACGTCCTATTTAACCTTTCCACAAGCCCATTTGCTTGTGGATGAAGTGACGTGGTATCTATGAGCTTCGCCCCAAAACATCTTACAGCTTCAGCCACTGAACTAGCTGTAAAGATTGTACCTCTGTCGGTAAGAATCTCACGAACCGAACCGAATCTACTAAAAATCTCCTGTACGATAAAATCCTCTACATCCATCGCAGTTACCCTTGGTAAACAACGCACGACCGCATACCTTGACAAATATTCCACTGCTACCAAAATGAACTTATTTCCACGTTCAGAACAATTTATTGGACCAACCAAATCTATACCAATGCGTTGAAATAAATTATTTATATTTATTATCTCCATTTCAGCTACATTTTTTCTGACGTTTCTTTCCTGACACACGTGACAACTTTTTACAAAAGCCTCGACTTTCTTTATGGCCTGTAATATAAAATACCTATCTCTAAACTTCGCGTAGGTTTTATATAATCCGAAATGTCCGCCGGACCATGGACAATCATGCAACTCCTCCATGCACTTCTGAAATAGATTTTCGGGTTTAACTAATAAATTAGTTTAGTTAGTTTTATTAGTTTTATATTATTAGTTTTAACTAATAAATTCTTTTCCTGTTGACCAATCCTATTCCTCTTATATAAAATGTCATTCTGTAAAAAATAACCTCGATAACTATCCAATTCTCCATTATTTTCTAATCTTTCTCTAATGCTCCTACACCAACGATCTGTTTCCTGCGCTGCTCTAACATCTACTACTTCCAAACTATATAAACTCAGACCATCTTCCTGCTCAGGTGGACGTTCTCCATCCTGCTCCTGTAATAAAGGATTTCGACTAAGAAAATCGGCGACTACATTATCTTTTCCCTTGCAATATACAATATCAAAATCCCAAGCCTGTACCGCCAAAGCCCATCGAGCTAACCTTCCATTCATATCCCGCTTGGATTTCAACCAAACCAGCGCCCTATGATCCGTCACTACTTGAAATCTCATACCCCATAGGTAATGTTTGAAATATTGTAAACCCCAAATTACTCCAAGGCACTCCTTTTCCGTGACCGAATACTTCTGCTCTGCGGCGCTCAATTTCCTCGAAGCATATGCTACGGGCTTCAAAACTTCCTTTCCCTGCATGAGAGCTACACCTAATGCGTATCCCGAACTATCAACGTAGAGTCTTGTAGTCATGGCGCTGTCTGTTGAAAAGTAACCTAAAATTGGAGCTGAGCAAATGTCTTTTTTTAGGAGATCAAACGCTTTCTGCTGCTCTTCAGACCAAGAAAATTTTATATTTTTTCGAGTAAGATCTGTTAATGGTAAAGCTTTCGTTGCAAACGCTTTGATGAATTTCCTGTAATAAGAAAACAATCCTATCGCCGCCCTGACTTCCTTAATGTTCTTCGGAGGCTGGACATCTCTCATCGCGGTCACCTTCTTCGAATCTGGACCTATACCTTCCACTGAAACTTCATGACCAAGAACAGACACTTTTTTATAGCCAAAACTACATTTATTTGGCTTTAACGTCAAATTAGCGTTCCGCAAACGCAAAAGAACCTCTTCGAGTGACGAAATAAATTCTTCAAATGTAGCCCCATACACTAGAATATTATCGACATAAACTACAGCATTCTTATACTTTATTCCTGCTAAAACTCGGTCCATCACTCTTTGAAATTCCGCTTGACTTGTTTTTAAGCCAAATGGCAAAACATTAAATTGATAAATGCCGGAACTCGTTATAAACGCCGTTTTCTCCTTTCCTTCACCTAAAGACAACTGCCAATAACCTGAATTGAGATCTAAATCTGCGAAATATTGTGCTCCTTGAAGACAATTCAACAAATCGTCTATCCTTGGAATTGGATACGAATCTGTCTTGATTTTTTTATTGAGGGCTCTGTAATCGATACAAAACCTAGGCGAACCATCAGGTTTCCCTACTAAAACGACCGGCGAAGCATAAGGGCTCTTACACTCTTCAATAACACCATTACGAAGCATCTCCTGGACCTGCTCGTCGATAATCTGCCTCTCCTTCATTGACACCCTATATGGCGGCTTATGAACGGGTATTTCATCTGTCGTCTTTATCGGTATCGAAGTTTCTGTATAACAACCTAATTCTGCTACAGAAAATGAAAAACAGCTACGGAACCTCTGTAACAAATGTTCGACTCTACAAAATTCTTTTGGCTTTAAATCTTTATTTATATTGAATTGTACATCATTCTTTTCAGCTAAATTTAGAAAGCGATCCTCATTTTGCTGTACCATATTTACGAAATAAATATACTCGAAGCTTTGTAAATCTACCTCTTCACACGAATTCAATGCTGGTTGTTCGAATGAGGTACAATTGTCATTGGTATGACTAAATGAGTCTGTCAAAAAATTTATTTTATTATTACCAGGAAAAATCAAATGTTTCGTAGAAAAATTTATTGATACTTCGTATTTGCTCAAAAAATCAATGCCTAGAATAATCAAGTCGTCACGAATATCTACCACGACGAAGCGCGAATTACACTCGAATGTGCCTATCTTGATATCTTCGAGTAACTCACCACTGGCGTACACAAATGCTCCGGATACAGTCCTTAAATGCAAAAAAGGAATATTATTAATATGTACATTAAGTTTTTGGGCGAGAGATTTCGAGATGCAAGAAACGGAAGCCCCTGTGTCTATTAAGGCTATGCAATTTCTATTATTTATAACTATATTTACAAAAGGGGAATTATTTCTACTAGAAATATTGATCGGGTTTAAATCTATACACGCCGCGTAATCCCGATCATCTACCGACGTGCACGATAGTTTGGGTGATCGTGACGAGACGAACCAGTTTCATTACGTGGCAAATTCTGGACAGCGGAATCCCTTGCCATCGTATTCCATGGACGTGGACGCAAATTATATCTTTGCGGCGTAGAAGTACCACTGTGAGGAAAATTACTAGGTCCTACGCATGTGGCCGGTGTTCTTGGTGTTGCGTAGTATTCAGACTGAGGCGTACGCATCTGTTCAGGGCCCCGTGGTTGAAATACGCAGTCCCCACTGGAATGCATCCCCATATCATTCTCAAAAACTGGGAGTTTAATTTCTTGAGGTGGCGAAGTTCTTTCTTGCATAAATACATCATGCAATTGAAGAAGTGTTTTACGCAATTCATCTTTCGACGAGAATAATTTCGAGGCTAGCATATATTTTGTATTTTTATCTGTCGATATAATAAACTGTTTGATAAATTTATTATCGTTTATTTCTGCTTTTGTCGCTAGATCCTCCAACACATAAAAATACTCAATGCTTGACTCAGATGGTCCCTGAATTCGGTGATAAAATTGTTGCGCATAATCGGTATTGGACGGAAATTGCTCAATCAATCTTTGCTCAAGGTGATCATATGAAGTAAAATTTGCGCAATTCGTTTTATACCATCTTAGCGCTGGGCCGTCTAAATATGCCGGTATGGCGAACTTTTTTTGTTCATCTGACCATCCTTTTATTGATGCAATCGCTTTGTATTGTAATAGAAAATCTTGCACATCCGTTAGGCCTGTGAATTTCGCTGACGCCATCTTTTTATTTTTGAGAAAAGAAAACACGATTTATAAACACATAAAATAGTGATAAAAACGGTACTGCCCTTATGTATATGTTCTTCCTTCCACCGAGCGCGCGTACACCAAATGTAGCGGGAGGTTGATGTTAGCTCAGGTAGATGCTGCAGGCACGGAGATCAGCGGTGGAATCCGAAGATACGAAGACGAAGTCTAGCTTATTAAAATAACTAAATCTTGAAGACTGGCCCTAATACTGCCCTAATACTGTCTAACTAATAAATTATAGATTTTAAGTTGAATTGATATTATATTTTGAGAGATGCGCACATTACAATGGATCGTAAAAAACTCAATAATAAAAGCTACACAATATTCTACGCTTAAAATTACCTATTTTTGGAAGAGAATGTGTCAACTAACCGATTGTACTCGGCCAGTCTCCACAGTATATAGCTTTTTTATACGTTTTGACATTATTATTTTTTAACAATCAACGTTTACTTCTTTTACCTATTTTAAGTAGCTTCTCAGTTTTTAATGAAAAGTGTCATTTACATTTAAGGTTTGTGAAGCAATAGACGGAGTGACGGCGACGATAATATGCGGTATCCGGTGATTCTTTTGTAAATAAATATCTTCTACTTGAACTGTTGTTTAATTTTTTTAATTTTGCTTTTACTGTGCTAAACTTTAGACTTAGATAAGATGGATAATAAATATGAAGGCTGAGTAGGGGAGAGGGGGGCAGCTATCACTGGAGGCAGCATAGAACAAATGCGTTCAAAGACGTATTTTTAGTGCGATTATGGGCTAAATCCATTTTTTGGGCTCGCAACACTGACCCACACAACTGTCACTTGACAGATTTGACGTTTGACAGAACATGAACGAACCAGTAGCATATTTTGATTTCGATGTCAACTGTTAGCGGTTTTGCTCCCCGTGTCTAAGGATTTTCAGGCTGTATTTGAAGGAAGCGGTAAATGAAACTTAATTTATTCGATAGTACAATGAATTAGCTTTAGTGACGAAGAATAAACAATCAGAATTTGCAATTGTTTTGGAAGATATCGATGTTTATTTTTTTAAATAGGTGTTGGGGTAGTTTTGAAAAAAAATTAGGAGGCAGTTTTGATTAGCAATCTGTTCAAAAGTACCCCGGTCATAAGAAATGTTCATATCTGCCCCGATATAAACTGAAATGTAGGTACGTAAACTCAAAATAATATTATCTTAGTTATTCTAGTAAACGCTCATAACGCATTTACCTGAATTAATTGGTCAAGCAAATCACGTCAGTAGAAAAGGGCGCGAAATTCCTATGGGAAGATATCCCTACACTTTTCAAATTTGCCGCCTTTTTTACTGACAGGATTTGCTTGAACGAGTATGGTAGTCGATTCTATTGTCTGTTTTTCTCTCGTTTTATATGATAAAATAAAAATTCTAATTAGAACATTTTATATATTTTTTTTAACAACAACTAAAACTTAATAAATCCTGAATCACTATCCCCTGTTACATTGTTGGGGTAGTTTTGAACAATAGTGTGTGCAAAACTGCCTCAAGGGGGCAGCTTTAATAGAATTTCAATACTTTACAAAGGTACCCTCCTGAGGCACCTTTGAACACTACAAAAAACATTTCTGTACAAAACTACCCCCTCATAGTTATAACTGCAAATTATACGAGTAAAATGTTAATACGACCATTTCTAGTGACTAACTGTACTAAGTACAGGTAAAAAAAACCACGTATATCTCGATATTGTTGCCTTACAATCCAGATTTCAAATCTGCCCCAAGTAAATTCAAAGCTACCCACGCTTGGGGCAGTATTGAACATTATTCCTTGAGTTGCAAAATTCTGAATTGTACCTTTGTCTTTAGCTTTGGACATGTGCAAATGCATTAATTATATAGGTTAATAACATACGTTGTTGTGTAGAGGCTTAAAACTGGTTTTTATGGGTAATATTTTGAAATACGTCAAGGAGTGTAAAAAGTGTACCAGGCTGCCCCCCTCTCCCCTAGTGTTGGTGAAGTAGACTAAGTTTTTCGAGTTTAAATTAAAAAGCTCGACTTAAAACGAGACTACAGAGCTTTAGCCACTTCAGCCTTTTTGGGACGTAAGCCTGAGTACTTTTTTGAATCTTATTAAGTCCTGAGTCAAAACTTAAGCTTTAAGCGCGTCTAAAGACTCGAGTCCAATAATGAACACTGTTTTTGTCTATGACAACAGAGAAACATTCCTCAATCAATTTCGAAATGTGAGTTATTCAAATATTAAACAAAACACACGTGACTATAAAGGACACGAGTCCCTTGTAGAAGACTCGAGTCCCCTATAACCACAGGGCGGACACGGCCTATAAAACACGATTTCGAACACAAATCGAATGCAGTGTCAATGTTTGCGTGCGAGGACGTCTGTACACTTGTAAATGAGTGTGTACCACTACGCGGGCCAATGATTCACTCTCCATCTCCGGATGAAACAAATGATGGTAAGGGCGAGCGCCGGCTAGATTCAGGCGGGTGATTCCGTGGTCATTCTGTATGTAGTATTATTACATATTGTGCTATAAGTCTGAAATAAATCTAGCTTTGATTAAATGACTAGTCTTAAAAACCCAGTTGAGTCTTAGAAATGAAGACTGCATAGAAGCGACTTTACCAACACCAAGTTAGATAATACCCCGCCTGTCAACACGTAAGCACGCCTGTCGAATTTCAGTAAATTAATATGATTATTATTGACGTGATAACGTCTTCTAAATTGATGAACGCCTGCTGCGCCCACGAAAAACATGACGCAGTAGCGTTGTAGCGTTACGTGACGTTATCGCGTATAAAATTATCGTCCGTAAACCGACTTTACAGACGACCAATTTTTTTTTTGACTAAGGGTAAGTCGATTCATCCATAGTTGACAGTTGTTCTGGTCGTTAATGGCCGCCGAGCTGTCATCCCATACAGAAACGTCATTTTATCCCATTGTAAAATATTCAAAGTTAACTTTAACTGAGAAGCCGTGGTGGCCTAGTGGTACAACCTACCGCCTCTCATGCAGAGGGTCGGGGGTTCGATTCCGGCTCACACCTCTAAGTTTACTTAATGTGTGAAATTCAATTTGAATTTACCACTGAGCTTTTCGGTGAAGGAAAACATCGTGAGGAAACCTGCACGCATCTGCGAAGCAATTCAAAGATGTGTGTGAAGTCCCCAATCCGCACTGGGCCCGCGTGGGGACTATAGCCCAACCCTCTCGTGATGAGAGGAGGCCCTGTGCCCAGCAGTGGGACGCAAATAGGCTGTAGTAGTAGTAGTAACTTTAACGGACGGTTTGAATCAACCACCCTAAATCAGCACAGAACCGGTCTTAGTGACGCGCCTTGGGGGAGGCCAATGTCTAGCAGTTGACGTCTTCAGGCTGAAATGATGATAATCTAAATCAGTTGCATTTTAATTTCGAAATATAGGGATTTGGGATTAAAACTATTCACATTTAGAAAATAGAAATGTATTTTTAACTTCTTCACCCTAGTCAATAGATTTACTTAACCAATTTTCATTAATGTAATTAATTTCAACAGTACATCGCAAAAAAGTGTGATGGGACATTTAACTCGAACTTCTTTAATTTCCCACACAGTAAAATGTAAAAAAAGTGTCGACATAGATACGAAAATTACAAGTCATTATCCAATTAATTAGGTCCTATCTTTATTCATACACATTAATTTCTAAAATAATAAAAGTCACAGTAACATTCATTTGTGTCAGTACAAGTGCAATCAACACACTTTTAATAGCCCAATAAAATAATATATTAACATCAAATTCATACATCTATAAAACGAAACCAGTCGTGCAGTTACGACCAGAGAAGTATCCGAAAAACTAAGCGTTTTACTTATAAACGAAGTGTGAAATGTATACATAGAATAAACACAAAGGTTATTACATGTGCATTACCTTGGTATAGATTTATGCTTCGTTCATAAGCGTTGGAATAGATATAAGTAGTAAAAAGTGATTTCAGAAAATAAAGTAAATTAAAAAAACGCATGTCAAGTCGTCATAAACACCTGGTAGTGACTTCAACATTTGGTAGTGTCACATATGAAGAAGAGAATCGACTCTTCAACACTTCAATCAATTATGACTTGTAGCAGGTTCAACGGATTAACAGCAAAATATGCTAGAGATAATCTACTACAGGAAGTCCCGCACGTTCACAGTTCAAAACGCTTCAAAGTATTTAAAAAGCACCACCAACACTCAACGCATGTCTGCGTGCTGAGACAGTCGTGAACTATGCGTTGAGAGTGTTGGTGGTGCTTTTCAAATAATAATGTATACATTGAAGCGTTTCGAAATGTGGAGGCGCGGGACTTCCTATAGTAGATTATCTCTACATCTTGATGATGATGACCCATTGTCTTGTCATCATCTCTATCGGCAGGTTGTGTTTTACGTTACGTGCCTTGTGTAGTGCAATTTTACTATGACGAACTTGAAGTTTCTGTATGAATGGTAAAATTAAATGATATGATTCATCAAGCCTTCAAATTTGTGGTTGGGACAACTCAATTCTAAGAGTCTAAAGTTCGATTTACACGGGGTCATAGTTTTCAAGTCTAGACGTTGTAAGCAACCAAAATATTGTACACCTCTCAGAGGTAGGGCATGATGAACTGTAATATATTGTATAAGACCATTGTAACACATGACCATGCAATAAATTACTTGATTGATTGATTGACGAGCATTGCTGGAGATATTTTTATATAGACTTCTGTTGTCTCGCGCGTGTCTTGTTTAATATTTGAACAACTTACATTTTAAGAATGATTCTGTTATCATAGATACTTCAAAACTGAGTCTTCATTATTGGACGAGTGTGCAGGCGGAGTATGAAAGTTTGAAGCTCGCTGGCTATTTTCGATGTGCGCCGTAATATAAGGAGATTGACAGCCTTATATAATTGCATTTTCTCTGCCAGCTGACAGTCCGGTATTCTGTAGTAGTGTGGGTGTCACCCAAACGTCATTCGCACTGCGGAATGTTGCAAGTGGCGTATTAAAATAATCCCCGACCCCCATGTATCCTGTGAGTTTCGTTAAATTATTAAAGATTTTCTACTATCTAAAGTCCCGCGCCTTCACATTTCAAAACGCTTCAATGTATTTAAAAAGCACCACCAACACTCTCAACGCATAGTTGATGGCTGTCTCAGCACGCACACATGTGTTGAGAGTGTTGGTGGTGCTTTTTAAATACATTGAAGCGTTTTGAAATGTGAAGGCGCGGGACTTTAGATAGTAGAAGATCTCTACGTTCATTTGTTTTTAACTTGTCCCATTTTGTGTGCTTAAACAAGTAAATGGCAATTGTAACTGGCTTTGACGTAAGGGTGACACGTCCGTCACCCGGATCGGCAGACCTTGTTTTCTTATACCATGGTCTCTGCCTATAAAAAAAATATACTAACTGACCCCGTGTTTATTGAACTTAAGTATGAATGGACCTAAGCGTGAGTCGCGCTGTCCTCCACGAAGTCCCTCGCCTCCTCTTGGGTGACGCACTCGACGTGAGACACCTTGTTTCTGAACTTGACGCCGTAGAACTTGTGGGCGTGCTCCAGCAACTCCGGCCGGAAGGTGGTCGTGATGAACTGAGCCGAGTCGGAGAGTTCGTGGATCATGTCGGCGATCGCTTTACGGTGCTGGGCGTCGAGGGCCTGGAAGGAAGAGGGTTATTTTGAAAAGCAAGCAGGATATCAGTGAAAATATTTCCTATTAGAGTTTGAATTCGAAACTTACCAAACGATAATTCATTTAGAATTAGCAGACTTTACAAGCTTTTAGTCCCCCAGGGGGCTAACTACCGAATTAATGTCAGAACTGTTTTTTAATACAGGTGCTCAAAAAGTAAACATTTCGATTCCTGTTTTACGTGCCAAAAGTTTGTAATTTCCGAACTAGTGTTTTTTGTCAGCTAATGAGCGTGCCTAAAGTTATTTTTATTGAACTAGTGCGTAAAGTTTTTTGAGCTTCATCCTGTTCGTTTATTTCTTTGTTCTTTTTTTTCGCACGCTTTGAATTAAGATCATATTTCCTCATACCTGATCGATTTCGTCGAACAGGTAGAAAGGCGCCAAGTCGCACTTCTGTATAGCGAAGATGAGCGCCAAAGCGACAAGCGACTTCTGCCCGCCGGACAGCTGGTTCATCTCCCGCATGTCACCCTCACCACAGATAGAGTATATCACGACACAACTTATGTTTCTGACGAAGTCTATTACTGCTTAATGCGCGCGCCATATTAATTGCGTCATGCTGGGACCACTTTAAATTACGATCATGTTTCCAATAGACGTACCTGGTCGATTTCGTCGAACAGGTAGAAAGGCGCCGGATCGCACTTCTGTATGGCGAAGATGAGCGCCAGAGCGACGAGCGACTTCTGCCCGCCGGACAGCTGGTTCATCTCCCGCATGTCGCCCTCGCCGCCCGTGAACGACACCTTGATGCCGACGCCCGTGAATTGGTCGGCGTTGGCGCGCTGAAACGAACGTTTCGATTAGGCGGAACGCTTATAGAACAAACTTATCTATTCATGAAAAAAAAAACAGAAGTTCAAAGATGTTGAGCATTTAGAGCTTCATAAAAAATCTGGTGATGCTGTGGAATATTCGGATTACTCACACGAATCCATACTAATATTAAAAATGCAGAAGTAGCTCTGTCCGTCAGTCTTTTACCTCTTCATACGTAAACCGTTCGACCGATTTGGATGAAATTTGGTATGGTAAGGCCTAGGAGAGCGTTGGAACATAGGCTACTTTTTATCGCGGAAAAACGCATGATTCCCGCGTAAACGCGATAACGCGAATTCCACGCGTACAAAGTAGCGACCAGAAGCTAGTTTATAATCTAGTTAAGTCTACGTCGAGAATCAGTGCCCCAAACTACAGTACCCCTACAGGTACACAAAGTTCCCAATGACATCCATAAACCGACTCACATCAGCGTTCAGCTCCTGTCCATCATCAGTCGCGACCCTCATGATGAGGCTGCCGCGCCCCGTGGGCACCAGTTTCTTGAACACCTCCGTGAAGTTCTTGCTGACTTGCTTGAACGTGAACTGGATCGCTTCGAGTTTACGATGCTCGAGAGTTTCGATGAGCTCGCGGATTTTCTCGCCGCTGAAATTGAAATGTTCTCATCAGTTTTAGGAGAAAGGTGAAGAAAGTTTTCCCGAAAATGGCCGGGCCACGATGGTAATTGAAGGTCAGTCAAAAATTAAAGAAAAAAACTTAATTTCGCGCCTGGGATGCTGTATGATGACATTTGCAGGCATAGTAACTTTTTCTTAATGAAAACCGGCAATGGAAACTTGCATGTATACAGTACTTGTATGCATGTATACAGCCCAGCACCAGTTACCACTCAAACACGATTTTGTCTAAAAGTAATGATAAAAAAACTGAAAACTTATTAATAGTATATTATTGCAGAGGCCGCCACGTAGCGCATTGCCGGACGAGTCAGTTAGAAGGCTGAGCGAAGCGAAGCCTTCTATTAGTACGAGTCCGGCAATCGCAACTGCGGCCGAGGTATATATAATGCTTTTCTCAAACAGCGAGGAAATACGTCGTATACGTCGGGGCAAGTGCGCCAGGATGGGGTAAGCGCGCCTAACATAAATATATCGAAACCTATAAATATTACTCAACTAGTAGTTGGCTGTTTACAAGGCGGGCGAAATAAATTTAGGCGCACTTACCCCACATC
Source organism: Aethes cnicana (assembly GCA_963971205.1). Taxonomy (NCBI): domain Eukaryota; kingdom Metazoa; phylum Arthropoda; class Insecta; order Lepidoptera; family Tortricidae; genus Aethes; species Aethes cnicana. The sequence goes on from OZ020277.1 coordinate 3,399,103, forward strand.
AGTATTTACTACTTCCATGATCGTGGATGATTTGGCCATGGAAGTTGTACTTATTACCTCCATGGATTAGTCAGTTTCTAGAGGTGTCTCAAATAGCAAGCGAATTAAAAAAAACACACACACGACAATAATGTTTTTGCTGGCCAAGGCCGGCAATGGACAGCCTCGCGTCTTCTTTTTTTGAAAGTAACACGAACATTTCCGAGCATGTTTGAGAAAATACTTTAGACAGAGATGCTTTTATGATTTTTGAATTACGCCTGACTAAAAATTTTAAAGTTTGTTAATTGGACCTAATAGTTTTAACTGACGGAAAATCAGCTCATTAGCATTATCCTCTGTAATATGTCTTCCAAACACGTACCACAAACATGTTCTAGTAACCGTATAATCTGGTACTTGCAAAATAGATTAGTGAACCTAATCTATGAATGTCAAGATCGCCGCAATTACGATTTAGGTGGACTTGTAAAATTGTCAGGTTCTGACTGTAACGAACGGTTTAAATATACGCGTTATGAGATCTCCATTCATTGCCGACCATGGATTTTTCAAAGTTGGTCATTTTCTTCGCGTTTTGTGCGACGTCCGTTTTTGCAAATGGAGACTATACATTACCGAAAACAGGTGTTAAAGGGCTTCTTCAAATGTGGACGGAAATAACCGAAGGCTTGACTAATTTTGCCAATTTGATAACGAGTTTTCAAGACATATTCAGTGTTATTAACGAGAACACGTCAGAATTGAGCGCTGTAGATGAAACTACACCTATAGACACGTTTTTAAGCATCACCGAATTGTCTAAAAAGCACGGATATACTATAGAGGAACATGAAGTTACGACTGAAGATGGCTACATATTGACAGTTCATAGATTAAGAGGAAAAAGCGTTAACTCTCAAAAAGTAGTGTTCTTGATGCATGGAATCGTGGATTCTTCAGATAGCTGGGTAATACAAGGTCCTGGAAGGGCCTTGGGATATATTCTAGCTGATGAAGGTTTCGACGTTTGGATGGGAAACGCGAGAGGGAACAAACATGCGTTGGCACATAAAGACCGGGACCCGCGCGAGAGCGATTTTTGGGAATTCACGTGGGAGGAAATAGGGATTTACGATCTCCCCGCCATGATAGATTATGTGCTTAATGTAACTGATAAGAAGAGTCTTTACTACGTCGGATACTCGCAAGGAACTACTGGTTTCTATGTTATGACTTCAATGAAGCCGGAGTATAATGAGAAAGTCGAAATTATGTTTTCTATGGCTCCTATCGCTTGGATGAGCCATGTGAAAAGTCCCGTAGTACGTATGTTTTCGCCTGCTTACAAAATTTTAGGTTATTTACTAAACAACTTCAACGCAAAATCGCCTAGCACTGAGTTCTTCAATAAAGTGGCAGCAGTTTTTTGCAGCTATCTTCCTACAGGTTGTGAGAACATCCTATACATGATAGAAGGACATGAACATAAGAATATAAACAGTACGATTTTACCCGTTATTTTAGGACATATGCCAACTGGTGCGTCTACAGTACAGTTCGTTCATTACGGTCAATTGGTGAACTCGGGGCGGTTTTGTCGATTCGATTTCGATACAAGGAGAAACGTAAAAGAATACGGTCAGCCCACACCGCCCGATTACAACCTGACGAAGATCACGGTACCAATTGAAATGTTCTATAGTGACAGCGATTGGTTATCGGACATAGATGACGTAGATATACTTAGAAGGAAGCTTCCCAATGTGATTGGGTATAATTTTATAGATGGCTTGAACCACTTGGACTATGCATACGCATGGAAAGCCAAAGGGGAAGTTTACGATAAAATTGTACTTAAAATAAATGCAAATTAGACACGTATAAAGTGTGTAAGTAATGAATTGAGGTGCGTTAGTCTGGTTAACACTCGAGAACTGCTGGACCGATTTGGATGACTCTGTTTTCGTTTTATTATGTTTGATAAAGGGATGCTTTAGAACGAAAAAAAATCGGGAAACATCTTAAGAAGGTTTACTCCGAAAGTTGGCAACGTCGCAAATAGCTGTCAAATATTTCGCTGTTTTCATTAATTTCTGAATATTACTGAATGAAAACATGAATTATCGCTCTATGGTTGAATAAAACATTGAGTATGGATTGCAACAATTATCATAGGAACACGAACATTTTAGGAATATGGAAGTACTATCTTTTGAAAAGTTTTCATCGCATTTTCCATGCATTTTAATGTAATCTTATCATTTGAATGCCTAACCAACAAATATACAACGAGACGCGCCATTCAACCATAGAATGATAACTTCTTTTTTAATTCAGTAATATTGCGAAAATTAATAAACACAGCGATATATTTGACGGCTATATGCGACGTTGCCAACTTTCGGGATAAACCCTCTTGAGTAACTTTTTTTATGGGAATCCGTGGCTATACGAAGTTCACCGGGTCAACTAGTACTAGATAAAATGTGTAATTTTCATTTATCATTACAATAAATATTTTCCACAGCTATTGTTTGTTTACTTACCCAATATCCAGTTCCTCTTTCCGCTTGTAGAGTTTTTCTTTCTGTTCCGAGAAACTGATGAACTGGTCCAAGGCCTTCTTATTGACGTGGTTGTACTTCTTAAGGTGCTGGTTAGCTTTTTCCAGTTCTTTGAAGAGCTGTATTATAAAAAAGGACGGTATAAGGGAATGTGAAACACGAAATAGTAGATTTTGATGCAAGTTTAGTACTTAACTAGCTTCTGCCCGCGACTTCGTCCGCGTGGAATTCGGTTATAGCGTTCCCGCGGGAATTGAGCGTTAAACTATAACAAATTATATACGAAAACCTTCCTCTTGAAACACTCTATCTATTAAAAAAACCGCATCAAAATCCGTTGCGTATTTTTAAAGATTTAAGCATACATAGGGATATAGGGACAGAGAAAGCGACTTTGTTTTATACTATGTAGTGATCACGAATCTTTACTATTCGCCTGAGCAAATGTAAGGACTAATTAGTGGGCCACCTTATTTTTGCTCACCTGTTGGAGCCATTGTCGTGTGAGGTATTACTGTCAAATGCCAAAGTTTGTAATTTTTGTAACTTTATTGCACATTAGTAATAGTACATTATTGCCGTGGCCGGGAAAGTAGGTCTTTGCAGGCTGAGTACTGGTTTAAAGGGCCGAGGCTTCGCCGAGGCCCTTTAATATGTACGAAGCCTGCAAAGCCTTTCACGTGCCGAGGCTTGTATAGTGCTTTTCTCAAAAATGAAAAAAAACCTTGATATTAGGTATTCATAATGCATTGACACGCACGCAAAGGTAGTCAAGTTCTTACAACAAATCCAATGGAACGCCAGTCTTATTTCGTATTCACCGATATTTGACTTTAACAGACACACTAACACGGCAAGTTAAAAACTCGCATGTAGATTTCTCGTTTTTTATAAAAATTAAGACCTTTTATTAATTTTTAAACCAAACTAGTAAACTATTTTCATGAAATTTAGCTAAATAAATCTGATACAAGACAAGAACTCCCGCTCTTTATGGATCGTTCTTTTTTTAAATTCCGTTCTGAAATACATTGCGCTGTTTCAGACACGGATAAAAACGTTTGGTTTCGCGTTAATTGACAGATACAGAACATGCAGACTTGGCTGTTTGGGAATTCCTTCGCGTATTTATCAGTTAAAAAAAAAAGTACCTGTACGATAATGAAATTTCATACAACATTCCCTGCGCTTATACTATACATGCCGCGGAAGTAAATTCATACAAATTTCCGGGGCATGCAGTTGAGTTTTTTTTTTTAATTTTTGACTGATTGTCAATGACGCTCTTTGCGGTCTGACAGAAAGCAGACAATGACGAGTTTCCCCGCCATTTTTGAGAAAAAACTAATACAAAAAGCGAACTTAATGCCATAGGCGTTCTCAACCGGTTAAATCTTTGGGCAAAGCAAGCAGAAATGACGTCTTTCGGCTGAAATGACGATGATGATGGTGGACGTCTTTCAGCTGAAATAATGATGATAATGATTTTTAATTAAGTCTGTCCTCGCGATGGTTACGGATACTTTGCCTGGGTAATCTGTTGGTGGTAAAACTTGAGGAGTAATTCTATTCTAGTGTATAGTTGTGTGGTAAATTATTTTTCTGACGTGTAAAAGTGCCTCTATGTGGCTAATTTGCAGAATAAACCCCAGTAAACCCGCTTTTAAAAATAGACTGCGTAAATATCTCACTAAGCAGATTCCTTAGGTTTTATTTCTTCTGTCCTTATCTTTCATCACCGATTATATATTTTCTTTGTATCATCATTGCTCGTACATATATATATATATATATATATATATATATATATATATATATATATATATATATAATTTATTTATAATTATATATATATATATAAAATTATATATATAATTTATATATATATATAATTTATTTATTTGTATGTTTTATTTATGTAAGTATATGTAGATGTATTAAGTTTAAGTATGTTTATTTATTGTAAGTATATTTGTTCTTTGCTAGTGTCTAAGTATATTCAGTAATTTTGTTGTTTTTTGGCACCGCCCCTAACCATTTTCTGCTTTGCCTAAAGGTTGACTGGTAGAGAATGCCTCAAGGCATTAAGTCCGCCTTTTGTACACTAAGTTTTCTTTATGTGCAATAAAGTTTAAATAAATAAATAAATAAATAATTGAATTTTGAATTTTTGAATTTTGTAGACCGGATGATGAAGATGACATATTGTATTTACCTGCTTCAGCGACATCTTCTGGTACTTGGAGTGCAACTCGGGCGCGTTGGGCAGCGTGCCGAGAGCGGCGATCTTGTCCAACGACTCTTGAATCTTTTCCTGCAGTAGAACCTCCTTGGACGCCATCTTCTCTAGCCCTTTCGAGTCTTCCTCCATTTTGTCTTGGGCCTCTTTCTCCTGCGAAGAGTTTAGAGAACTGATGAGAATTTAAAATTAGAGGAGTGAGAATCTGGTGCAATTTATGGGAATCTGCTGGCTGCCGGTTAGCGTAGTGAAAATTTGGGAGCGGCCTATGTCTAGTAGTGGATGTTTTCTGGTTGGTTCATTACGTCCCACTGCTGGGCAAAGGCCTCCTCTCATCACGAGAGGGTTTGGGCTTATAGGTTGACATAATTTATTCAAATTGATCAAAAATCGGCCAAGTACGTGCCGGGCCAGCGGAGTCGATTTTTTCAGCCATCCAAAAACCACCATTTAGCTGGCAGAAGGGGGTGACACTCGAACAAAACTCGAAAAAATGCTTCAAGCTTAATATTTCACAAACTCCTCCCTTAATCGAAACATAGTTTTAACAAACCTAAAATTTATTAAGACCTCATCGACACCCCACACCATAGGTTCGAAGAAAGAAGAAAAAAATAATCCCCACTTTATTGTACCACTTTGTCGGCGTAACAAATATCACAGAGAAATGAAACAAGAAGAGTGGCAGAGCCCATAAGTGCGTGCTCCAAAACCCGGGTTAACACTAGATCGACATAGCGTCTAGTGGCTGAACCCCAATTGGCTATGGGTGAAAAATGACAATGTGCTCGATTATTTTTTTATGGTTAGGAATAACCTTCTAATTAAGACTACTTCTTGAAAAAAAGTGTTGATACTATTGACATTATTGATTTTTTCAAGAAGTAGTGCTGCATACTTGGACCAAGGAAACACCTTTATTTCAATCGTCATAACACGAAATCAATTTCTTTTTTTTTTTACGCGAAATCTACGGCACGGAAAATTCAGATATTTTTTATCTTGATACGGAAAGTTATTCCTATCTTTAAAAAACATAATCGAGCACATTGTAATTTTTCACCCATAGCCAATTACCCGACCGTTTAGCAGTTGCTACCGCTACTTGAAGCTAGATGGCGAGCCGAACGCAAAGTGTATAAAGCTCTTCTTGTATAATTTCTCTATGCCATTACCTTATTCCTCCACTTGTCGAGCTCGATCTTGAGCGCTTTCTCATTCTTCACGGCCGACTGCACCTTCCGCTCGACCTCCTCCATTTCCTTGTTAATCTGCTTGATCCGTTTCTCGGCGGCGGCTAGGTCCGACTCGCTGTTGGCGAGACGACGCTTCCGGTCTTCCACCGAGATCTCCTGGAGCGCTTGGACCAGTTCGTCTTTTCGTCTGTTGGTGAAAATAGTACATGCTCGTTATTTTTATTCTACGAATATTTATAGAGGTTTTAGTACAGTAATTTCACTAAAAATTAGAGGGTTTAGTACACTACTGTACTTCATGGGGAACACGAAATGAAAAGGGAAGAAAAAAGGTTATAGATAATTCTATTTACAGAAAGATCCTCGGAATTAAAAAAAAAGCCGTGGTGGCCTAGTGGTTCGACCTCTTATGCAGAGGGTCGGGAGTTCGATTCCAGTTCGCACCTCTGAGTTTACTTATGTACGAAATTCAATTTGAATTTACCACCTAGCTTTTCGGTGAAGGAGAACATCGTGAGGAAACCTGCATACATCTGCGAAGTAATTCAAGGATGTGTGTGAAGTCCCCAATCCGCACTGGGCCCGCGTGGGGAGTATAGCCCAAACCCGATTGTTGATCTTCGTTCTTGGTTTCTGGTTGGGGTCTTGGTTCAGGTCCGACGGTAGCGGTAGTAGGTAGTAGTTAGCAGAGCAGGTAGAGCAGGTAAAGCAGGTCCTAAACGTTGGGCGCCAGTGTGACCGTGTGAAATAATAACGTCAAGGGGATGGAGATGAAGTAGATTTATTGTTATAATAAAAGGCACCTGTTGACAAATAAGTGAAAGTCAACACACAAGAACTTAAATAGAAAACGATAGGATATTTACAATAAGGGTGGAATAAGAAACTTACAAATTAATGTGCCTGTAGAAACCGTAGCAATGGAATGGGAACTGTATGAACTGTAGCTATGGGAAGGTATACACTTGTATCGGTACGGATGATGTTCACGGAACTTTTATACAGAACGGATATTGATCGCGGTATGATAGCTATTATAACGGTAAGAGATTCACTTTAATGCAGTTAGATGCAGTTCTATATAAAGCAACCGGCACGAGTGCTCGTAATGGAGTCAACAAACAGAATGAGTCGAAACATGCGCGCGTCAGCGAATCGCAAATTTGGAATGTACTGTCGAAAAGGTAATTTTGAATTTGACGGTGAAGGTAACTGCTCGATAGTTTGATTGTAAACGAGGTGGGTAACACCTCGTGACAACCCTTTCATGATGATGAGAGAAGGCATGTGCCCAGCAGTGGGCCGTAAATAGGCTGTAGTAGTAGTACTAGTTCAGTGATGACGGTAGGTACCTGATCAAGTTATTAGTGAGCAGATTCTCGAGTTTGTTCTTGGTCGCCTCCAAGTTCATACGAGCGCTGAAAGCCTCCTTGTTTTCCTGCGTGAGACGTCTGATTGCGTCATTCAGCTCGTCAACCTTGCCTTGGTCGGCGGTTGACAGCTGCTCCATTAGTTCCTGAAAAGAAGGTTTAATGTACCTTACCTAGTGATAAAGTGCTTCTTATAAAAGTTACGCAGATTTAATATGTAATTTAATTAATTTACAAGATGGAGTGATGATCTGGTGAAGATAGGGAGAATGCTGTGGATGCGAGTCGCACAAGACCGGTCTGAGTGGCGAGCCTTGGGAGAGGCCATGTCCAGCAGTGGACGTCTTTCGGCTGACATAAGAGAAATCACATGTGTTTCAGTTTCCAATACGTCAAACGTAATAAAAGAATATTATTATTATCTTGTTGACTATGTCAAGCTTTGTAATATTTTTTTTCATAAATAAACCAGTTCCAGTTCAAAAACAGACTAGATAAACTCTCTTACTAACATGAACTCTAACAGTGAAAATATGATTTAGACGCATCACCGAATTGCTGCCTGTCTAAAATAATAATAATAAAAAAAATAAGAGTACCCTTTCCTAGGTATAATATTAGTGTACTCAAATGGAGAGCGAAGTTTGGAATACTTTGGATTCGTGTAGCGCCGGACCGATTTGGAAAAAGTAGTGGTAGGTTGCTCGAGGAGTTTAGGGGAGCAATGAGAGAGGATTTCCCGAAAATCCTACGGGAATCGGAAAACAATGGAACTAGACGGGTTATACAGCGGGAGACGTCTAGTTTTTGCTCTGAATAGTTGTGATATAAACATAATCCTTACCCATTGACCTATAATAACACATATGGATGAACAGTGCCTAACAGAATATGTCAAAATATATGGAGAAAACTGACATTAGAAAATACGTTCCAATATGCTAATAACGCCTCTTTATAATATGTGTCAAGATAAATATTTTATACAAAAGTAAACCTAACATTATTAGACTTAAGTGTCAAATTTACTGAGCGCCAAACGTGTGCCCGAGTTGTTCGGGCACCCGTTTTGACGGGCCATTTTTCTTCGGCTGATTGAGAATCCTTGCTTATAATAGATCAATGCCCTTACCTGATGTAATTCTGACTCCAATCCTTCCTTGGTGGCCTGCATAGCCTCAAGGCTGGAGCGGCATTGGGCGAGTGACCTCTCTTTGGGTCCCCTGAACCTTTCTATCGAAGCCAGCTCTTCCTTCATCAGCCGGATATCTGCCTTTACTTTGTCGAATATGTCTCTGTTGATAGTAAAATTCAGTTACACACACAATATCAAAACATGTTGATTATTTATTATCAGTGATCGGCACCGCCCGTGCAACACGGTGTCAAAGCCTTCAATCATTATGTTAATATGGATATTCCCCGGGATTCCGGGATTCGAGTCGTAAAAGCAAGTCAATATTTCTGTTTTTAGTAAATATATGAAATACATTTATTAACAGTATAACGGAACAAGAGTCATGATTTTAACCATAAAATAAGACAACATGAAATTCAAAATGACTAATTTATATAGGGTCAAGCAAAACGTTATGACGATATTTTAAATTTTTAACCACAGTATCAGTTATCGATTCTAAGCATGCCTTTTTTGTTTTTTAATTTTTTTCGAGTGATACTGTGGTTAAAATTTCGTCACAACGTTTTGCTTGACCCTGTATATGCGTTTGGTCATAAACGCATCGTCGCAAACATTAAAAAATCCGAATGTGACGTTCTACAAGCCAGGTAGTCGGGCAAAGGGTTTTGTTGCACTTCAAATGATTACATTTTTACACTTAGAGAAACTACTTAATATGTGAAATGAAAAAAAAACGAAATTCAAAGCATCAATATTTTCTTTAATGAATAATGATACAATTTATGAGTTTAGTAAATATTTAAACGTCTATTTACAGATATGTACATTCAATAGAATATTTTTTTCGAACATAATCGCGGGATAATAATCATGTCCACATTAAGGTTTCTACTCGGAATCCCGCGGTGTTGCACGGGCGCTGCCGATCACTGATTATTATGATACTGGTTCCCAGTATAGTGCTATGCTGTTAGATTCAAAATTGACATGTAAAGGTCAATGTGACCAATTTGCTGTATAAACGATAGAATACGAGCTCGTAATCACTGTAAGTTAGTATATTTTCTGCAAATCAACTTTAGAACTAGTTACAAACACTTCAAGAGAAAAGCAGTTGTTAAAAGTAATTAGTCAAATCAATTCAACTTAATCATTTGTTCAGCAAATTGGCCACAGTCAGGCACTTTAACACTTTCGTCGTTTTCTTTTACGTCTGTATTAATGAATATGAAGACTTTGCTATCTTTGTTAAGCTCCAAATGTCAGAAACCTTGATTTAGAGCTTAAGATATTATATAAAAGTCACTATTTGGGTCGTTTATGGGCGTATGCTATGGTTGATCAAATACTGATGATGTGACTTGGACCGTTTGCAGTGTTTGTACCGATCAAACCAGTATCCCATCCAGCTTAGTGTTTGCATTTGGTAGCGTAAGTAAACGCTCCATTCGACAAAATATGGGTGGCAACACTCAGCCGGGAAGTTATTTCCCCGATAATGGAACATCATAAAGCACGAGTTAACTTACTTGGCCTTCCCCTGTTTAGTCTCCGTCCGTTGCATTTCGGACACTATAGTGTTGATACTCGACTCGGTCTTATTGAGCTCCTGTCTTAGAGAGCCTAGCTCCTGTTCCAACGAAGTGATCTGCTCCATCAGTTCTGACCGAGTTTTCTGCATCTCTAGACGGGAGCGGGACTGATTGAAGTAGCCGCCGGTGAGGGAACCTTTTGAGGATACCTGGCGATGGAGAAAGGGGAATTGATAAAAGGTTTTGGGCTGTACTTTTGTCTAAATTCTCTACAAACCCGCTCTGGTATAAATCTGGCAGTTTCAAACCTTCAATTTCTATTTTTAATACATTTGCGAAAAAAACACACCGAACAGGATAAAGGTCAAAAAAAAAATTTTACGCACGCCTAGTAAGTTTCAAAACAATGCGAAAGTACCGAGTTACCTATTCACACTTAAACCGCTGGACCGATTTGGATGAAATATGGTAAGGAGATAGTTGGGAGTCCTGGGAAAGGGCTACTTTTTATCCCGGAAAACGGGCAGGAACGCGAGAACAGAATTCCACGCGATCGAAGTCGCGGTTAGAAGCTAGTAAACCATAATAATCAATACTTTTATGAAATGAACATAAAAAAATTGGTTATACAATTTGAATGTTCGCTATAGAATAATACATACAAGGTTTACACAAAATAGAAGGCACGTGGATTAAGCAATAATAGACTCTGCGTCAACGGCTTAAGTGCTTCGCCGCGCGCCTTCCTAGTTGTGTCGTGCTATACCTGATCTCCCTCCAAAGTGACGCAGTCGAGATGGAACTGCTTGCCTAGTTCGGTGGCGCACTCCAGGTTGCGGCAGATCAGCGTCTTGCCGAAGATATACTTCATGGCTTTCGCGTACTTCTGATCGTACTTCAGTTTCTGCACCATGGCTATGGCATTCTGAAACCGGATAGCTCATTAATTGCATTTTTTTATTTGTTTTTGCCTGTCTGTTCAGAAGAGAGGCGCAAAAAAAACCCTTTTGTGTATGGGTCATAAGACTCATAAGACATGATGTTTTTATTCACTATTAATTATTTATGGTGCATCCACACACTATGCAAGCTTCGGTAAGTACATTGTCTCAAACTTTCGCGAGACAGACTCATATTAAACACACCACCAACGGGACTGTCTTCTCGTGACCACAGCCGCTTCATCGCGGCCGAAACGTCGAGGTAAAATATAAATAGTTTTTACATCACCCTTGGCCGTAAAGTGGGATTTTCTGCCCGCTACGCGGAGAGAAAATCTCACTTCTTGGCCAAGGCAAGACGTAAAACTTTTGACAAACCACGGGCGGTAATTCGTAAACCCCCAGATCGCATATTTATGGCCCTCACCTTCGGTTCGGGCCACAGAAACCTGCGATCTGGGACATTAACGAATGCACTGCCCTAGGTCTGTAATGTACTATTACGCGATTAAGTCCCGTTGGTGGTGTCTTCGGTATACAGGATGCAGCTATATGTTAGAGTTAGTTGGATGTATTGCCGTCCTTCTCTAATGTACATATATCTCGCCAGCTAGAAGCTCGCCAAGCGTGTAAACACACCATTACAGTCAAGTGCACAAATTAAAGCGTCCAAATACATAAGTAAACAAACACATACTCTTATGATACAGCAATAGAATTACTGTATGCACTTTGATGCTTTGACAGATTAGAATTAGAAATCACATTACTTTTAGGCTACACAATAAAAATAAAAACTTACATTATCAGTAGGATAGACCATATCTCTAACTTGCAGCCGGTTGAGAGGCATAAATGTTACCTCTCCGGGCAAACTCTGACGGTTCATCTCCTTCAAGATCTTAGTGCCGACCGTGTCTGATTCCACTATGTGATGGAATAACCTGTTACCAGCTGTCACCTGTAATTTTTAAGGTTTAGAAGTAATTTTATATAGTTGTCATAAACGATGGCCATAGAATGTTGCTGCAGCAACGAAATAATAACCTAATAACATACAGTCAATCAATCAATCAGTTCAAAGATGAATACTCCCCTTTGAACCATATCCCTTTGCAAATAAAGGTCAAGTCAACCTCTTTTTTTACTCAACTGCACAAGTTTGGGATCGGTTTCTGCTTCTAAAAATACGGAAATTATTTAAAAAAAAGAATTTAAGTGTAACCGAACATGCCACAAGAAATCACGTTTACTATTTACTATTAGATGTGTTGCGATTCATATTAATAATGAGAAAGGTAGTAAAAAGGAGTACCATCTTGAACCAAAGAGGTGCGGACTAAGTAACACAGCAAACGGCGAATTTTTGTAGCGATACATTCACGCGTTTCATCTATGTTCCTTTTCCACGATATGAAACGCGCGACTGCAGAAAAAGCCGCCGCGCGCTATGTCCCTAAATTGTGTGTCTAAAAATGTATTAAAACCTACCTCAACAGCCGTGTAGATAGTCTTGTCGCAGGTGAAATTTTCGATCACAGGACCGAAATACTGATTGGCGATTTTGGCCCATTCTCCTCCCCTTTGTTGGAACGTCTCGAGCACTTTGCGGACGCTGTCACGACCATTTAGAATGGGCTGGAAGGAACATGGTTATTTATTTAGTGTACAGTCAGCAGCAGAAGTAGATGAGCTGTCCAGGTGTTCAAAATGACCTACACACGACCTTATTCTTAAGACGTTAAGGGCGTGTGTAGGTCATTTTGAACACCTGGACAGCTTATCTACTTCTGCTGCTGACTGTACCAGCAACTTTTAGCTGTTCTCTTAGGGCCTGTTATGTATAGATAATCCACCCATAGTGATATTATAAATGTAATAAATTAAAATATAGTAGAAATAAGATTTATGTTATAAGGACTTGTGATTGTCTGAAATAAAGAACTTATTAAATTAAAGAGAGAGAGAATAATTTCTCTCTCTCTTAACTCTGTCTTTCTGTTAACTCTTCACGCTTCAACCACAGGACCGATTGAGATGAAATTTGGTATGTAGATAGTCAGAGTCCCGGGGAAGGTGGGTTCCCTAGGATCTCCAGTGGCGTGCACTCCATACAGACAAAAAGACACTGTCTACCCTACCCCAACGTTATCTAATTTGCTTTATTATGGTACCTAATAGCTTCATCTACATATAAAATATCAGTGCATTACGCATTAACTTAAATTCTTAAATCACAAAACAGCTTCATCTATCGGGTCATCATCGTATTCTTTGTACTGTTCTGTACTCGATAATTACATCCGAAGACAGTCGCAATTTCAATACTAGCGCGCGTTCAACGAGAAAGACGGACACTATTCTGTCTTCCGTCCGGAAACGTTCAAAGCGTACATCATCATATTGGCAGTGTGCACGACGACAGCGCCAACTAGCGGGAGGCATATGAACCAAACGCACGCATCCCGGCGGAGTTTAGACATGTCTTTTCGAAGTAATCGCAGCGCATGCCGTGGCAGAAATTGGAACAAACGGAAAGTCGGGAAGGAGTAGGAAGCTTTCCATGCAATTTTCTGCTATGCATTTTGTATGTATGGTTGTTTAATATTATTTGTCGTTTTTCTATTTATCTGTTTTGATTATTAAATTATATTTCGGCTGAAATGATGTTGTTTGGTTTGTTCTTTGAAAATATTGATAGTCGTAACCAGGAAAGTTTTTTTACAATGAATATTTTGAAAAAAAACTGCGGTAATTATTTAGTGGGTCTGTGCTGTGCATGTACCTATGAACCATTGAACATGGTTCTATTTTAAAACTTTCTTTTAGCAAGTTTTAATCGAATAAGGCCGGTGTAGGTACAATCGGCAAGATAATCGAGTTTGAATACGAATTACTAATACTATTCTTGGCCCCCGGGGTGCACTGATTATTCTGCTTCCATTGTTTAGATACATGGATATTTGGATTGATATAAATATACGCCATTATTAATCGAAAAGACGAGAAAATATGCTGAATAGGTATCTATTTGGGAAGTCTAATATTATTTTATATTTTGTTGTCTACCCTGTCTAAAAGCTCTGTGCACGCCACTGAGGATCTCCATACCAAATTTAATCTCAATCGGTCACGCCGTTTAAGCGTGAAGCGGTAACAAACAGACGGACAGACAGACAGACAGACAGAGTGACATACACATTAATAATAGGGATGACGACAGGGTGAAGAAATCGAAATTCTAATTAGTCCGTCAGTCAGGTAATAAAAAAAAACCGGCCAAGTGCGTGTCGGGCCACGCGCAAATTATAGGGTTCCGAAGTTGAGGATGCCCACAGTACCTTTCTAAGACTTATTAGCATCTAGCTAGCCTGTGGTATGACGTGCCCGCCCGACGCCCCTGCCGCTCGAGAAAAATCATCATTATAAGTTGGTCGACTATTACTCGTAAGTTTGTACAGCCTACTTAGCTCTGATAGTTTTCCTTTCAACTACGTTATATATGCCACAACCGTGATTTTTTTCAGCCATCCAAATACCACCATTTAGCTGGCAGGGGGGGGGGGGGGGACACGTGACTCTAACAAAAAATAGCACTTTAAAGCTTAATATTTCACAAACGCATCACTTAATCAAAAAATGGTTTTAACAAACCCACAATATTTCTTTAAGACCTATTCAACGATATGCCGCACAATGGGGTACCTAAGAAAAAAAAAATACATCCCCACTTTACGAGTAGGGGAGGTACCCTATAAAAAAATATATTTCAAAATTTTATTGTACCACTTTGTCAGCGTAACTAATATGCATATTCATGCCAAATTACAGCTCTCTAGACCTAAGCATCTCCGAGCAATAGTGCGGACAGACGGACGGACATGGCGAAACTATAAGGGTTCCTTGTGGACTTCGGAACCCTAAAAAAGGAGACACGTATTTTTTGTTTTATCAAATTAACAAAGAATAGTCATTCTTTGTTAATTTGATTTTAACTTAGTCAAGTTAAAACGCATTAAACTTGGAGAGTGGGGGCTAACTACGTCACCGTTAGGTATAAATCGTACCTAACCGTGACGTCACGCGACATTTCAACTCAATATATCTCCGTATAAGTTTGATTACGTGAAAAAAGAAAAAATACGTGTCCAATACTTTTCAATAATCTTCCTGATAGACTCAGGAAAAAAAGTTGTCGTCATCCCTATTAATATGGCTATCTGCCAGTGCAGACAACGAGCATTTTGTTCACTGCCTCGCCTCATATACATACGCCTTGTGTAGGCCTGAACAGGACAGCGATATGAAACTCGAGTTGTCAGGGCGTATAAAATACATCGTGTTTATAGGCCCTTATTGGATGTAAGTTAAGGTTTAAATTCAAATACCTTTCCAGCCATGGAACGAAGCGCTTGGTCCGCTTTAGCCAAGTCCTCTTTCAGAGAGGACAGGTTTTGAGTAAGTGTTGTCTCTTTACGCCAAAGTTCGCTAAAATTCAAAATAATTATTATTTAAAAAAGTAATAAATTAAGTTTAATCACTTCAACCAAATCAAGTACCATTTTTTTCAGTAAATTTCTTGAATAGCGCGCTGTGTTTAAATGATAAAAGTTACATTTCATTAGAAATGGCGGTTATTGTTTCGGGTAGTGTAAAACCATGATTTAAAAACGGAATTTATTACATTTGTGATGAAAGCATAACTTTTTAACGCCTCAAGCCTAACTCCCGGCGGTAATATTTGTAAATACTCACTTCCTAGTGCTCTGTTCCTGGTCCTTCTTCTTCTTACACTCGTAGTACTGTTTGTTGTGTTCGTCTATGGCAATGCGTTGGCGCTCCATTTCTTTAGTCGTTTCCTCGATCTTTTTCTCCAATTCTGTTAGTTTAACGCCGTCGTGGCGGAGGTCTTCTGACAACTTGTTCTCGTGGTCTTTCTTGTCTTTGAGCTGCTTATTTAGGGACCTGAAATGATTATATATGTGATGAATTTTCATACAAAGAAATGATTGAACGAGTACACCACGATGCAACATGCTTTTAACCTTTTCAATGCCAACGCCTTATATATGCATCATCGCATACAACGGATAATGAATTCATCATCATCATCATAATTTCAGCCGATAGACTTCAACTGCTGGACATAGGCCTCCCCCAAGGCGCGCCACTCAGACCGGTCTTATGCTGTCCTGTGATAATGAATTACGCATGAATATATATCCATATTCGCTTTATAAACACGTCCGTCACCCACTCTCGCCTCGGCTTTTGTATTTGACATGGCGTCAAAAAGGTTAAGTCCCATTGCACAGGTCTTCGTTAATCTTGAGAGACTCTGGGTCGACGGCTCGACGCAGGTTTCTTTTATACCAATGCTATAGGCAAACGAGCGCACAGCCCACCTAATGGTAAGTGGTCACTGCGGCCCATGGACACCGAAATCCTGTGATCCCCCATTAAGAAACCATAAGATCTCGAATGCGTTGCCTACCCTGAGGCCTAAGATGGAATGCCTCTGTGCCAGAAATTTCACCGGCTGCTTTAACCCTCTACTGGAACACAAGAGTGCGAGCACAGCTATTTGGCGGCAGGTTAGCGGGGAAAGACGGTGGTATCACCCCGGACGGACCCAGCACCAGGTCTTAAAAAGGTTCAGTGCCGATTGGGGTCTTTAACACCACAAAAGCCTATGAGGGGAAACTTGTAGCCACTGCTGGGTACAAGTTTCCCCTCATCTCAGAGAGAACCTGGGTTATATTATCCACGCGGGCCCAATGGAATTAGGGGTCCTCACGCATATTTGAATTAAGTACGTAATCAGGAGGTGCGATCACCACGTTCTACTGTATGTATATTTTATACATGTAATGTAAATGCAAATTTTGTAACTACGTGGAAATTTTTAAAAAAGGCCTTCTGCTTGAGTTTGTTGCGGCGCTTCTTAAGCAATGGGTCTAGAAAGCGCTGGTAAATTCTTTATCTGACGTGTAAAAGGGCCCTGATAAACGATTGAATTTGAAAATTTGAATCTACCACTAGAAGCTAAACCTCACCTATTGTCGATAATGGTTTTTAGTTTGACGCGATAAACAGCACTTACTTGAGTTCCTTCTCGATCCAGCGATCCCTGTCCTGTTTGGAAGTGAACTGGGTCCCGCGGCCTTGTTTCGCGTACAACTCCTGTCTCTTCTGCTGGTTGAGAGCCAACGCGCGGGTGCATTCCTCCTCGCGTGACTTCATCTCTTCGTATTTCGGCTTGAGAGCTTCTAGTTCACGCTCTTTCTCCGCTATCTGGGTTCTGAGACGCTTCAGTTCGGCTTCGGCGCGTTCCTGTAAGTTTAGATTCAAAATGACATTAAAGAAGTCACAAAATTACCTAATTAATAAAACAAAACATCATCAAAATCCACATCAAGCTTCGTCAAAGAAAGAGGTGATACAATTCCTCGAAATTTATACTAAAAATGCTTAATAATAAAATAATACAAAATCACTAACTACTTATTAAAAATTAACCTTTCCACCGCTACAATTACAGAATGTCATATTATTGGAGTAGTTCTAACTATGTGCTTGGATAGAAATGTGTCTTCTCCCCCGGCCGGACTGTAGTACTCCAGCGCTGATAAGAGCTTGTGCCTGTCTGAATAATATTCTTCATCATCATTATTTCAGCCGAAAGATGTAAACTGCTGAACATTGGCCTCCCCCAAGGCGCGCCACTCAGACCGATTTTGTGCCACACGCATCCACCGTGTTCCCGCGAATTCCACCAGGTAGTCGCTCCATCTTGTTGGAGGCCTACCGGCTCGTCTCCCGGTTCGCGGACGCCACTCGAGAACTTTCCGGCCCCATCGGACGTCAGTCTTGCGAGCAATGTGCCTCGCCCATTGCCACTTAAGGCTCACGTGCAATGCACGGTGATTCAGCTGGTTAAACAATGAACTTACCTTTGACTTATTATCCCCGTCCACATCATCGCTCAAGTCCTTGATTCCAAGCTCCAATTTGGTCTTTTCCCTCAACAGCTGTTGTTGCTCCGTGGAAAGAATGTCTTTCTCCTCGCGCGCCGCCGCCACGTCTTTACGGGCCTCTTTGAGTTTTCTGACGGGGAAACGGGGCTTTAGCACCTCGTGGATTCAACTAGAGAATGATATGACAACCCAAAACCAATAGAGGCTACATTTCTATAAAAAATTTTAAATAAAAAAATAAAAACCGCCTTCAAACTCCGACAGACCGCGATGTCAATGTCAAGTTCACTATATGATTATCATTTCTTTGGGTCGGTTCACTTGACACCGACTTCGCAGTCTGTCGGAGTTTGAAGGCGGTTTTTATTTTTTTATTTAAAAATTTTTTTTCGGCTACAGTTTCCAAACAATACTATAGAAGTACATAAGTAACTCTGAAGTCCTCGAAATTGACACCAAAATCATCTACGTGCTAGCAAATTTGGAGGAGTTCCCTCATTTTCTCATGGATCCCATCATCAAAACTGAACCAAATTAATATGGGACCAACTTGGAAGTACCACCTTTCGAACAAAAAAAGAATCATCGAAATCGGTTCACGTTTACTATTTATTTTTGGTGAACATACATAAAAAAAAAAAAAAAAAAAAACCGACGAATTGAGAACCTCCTCCTTTTTTTGAAGTCGGTTAAAAAACAAAGTCTACAAATGAATCAAAAATGTCATTTTGAATGTTGGTAACAATTTTTATGTACTGTCTTAACAAAAAGGAGAATCAGAAAAATCTCTAAGCGATTAATTAGTTATGTGCTAATAACTGTAGTGGTATAATAGCAGATAATATATGTGATTATTATAAGCAGAGACAATGTAATTATATAAGACTGTCTCCTCCTTGAAATCTCCTTACATTACGGCGTACATCGGAAATAGCCAGGGAGCTTCAAAATTTTCATACTTCGCCTGCACAGCGCCATCTAGATGTAGCTAATGGAATTCAAATTTGTATGCAGGCTACCTAGGCAGCGAAATCTATTATCGCATTTAACACTTATTTCGGGCGTACGCTGATTTATTTGAAGGCTGTCATTCTAAGTTTACCTTACTTCTTCTATGTAAAGCCCGACCAGAAAAATAAAAAACCTGCTCTGGGGGCGTTATATTAGCAATAATTATAGCAACACTAAGGCTCGGTTGATTCAAGCCGTCCGTTAAAGTTAACGTTAACGTTAAATATTTTACTATGGGACAAAATGACGTTTCTGTATGGATTGACAGCTCGGCAGCCATATTTAACGACCAGGAGTTCGTCAACTGTGCTTGAATCAACCCACCCTAAGCGTCGGTTGATTCGAGTACAGTTGACGGACTCCTGGTCGTTAAATATGGCCGCCGAGCTGTCATTCCATACAGAAACGTCATTTTGTCCCATAGTAAAATATTTGACGTTAAAGTTAACTTTAACGAACGGTTTGAATCAACCTACCCTACCTGTCAAGTTGACAACGAGGTCGGTAATGTTATTTAGAAGGATAGAGTCCATTCCTTCAGATTTTCTCTCTGAAAAATACTTTGTCGTATTATAAATCACTTTTCTTAAGTGACTTAATAGTTTTCGGCATTTTTCACTCACGAAATCCAATAAATATATCACGCACAATCAACACTTCACTTTGACAGCAATTTACTGATGACATTAATGACGTCTTAACGTTACTATTGCCAGTTGAAGAAATTAGTTACAATACTTATCCGCAATTTGGCGAAGTTTTTTATTTTTCTGGTCGGGCTTTAATAAGATACTTTTTTAGTCATGAGAAACGCTTATCAAACATTATTTAGACTTTTTTAGGCAAGTGAATTTTTATTGAAGTTTTTTCGACACCACCATCTTATATATGCGTCATGGCGTACAAGGAATACGAGAGTTCAATACGCACGCCTAAGCACCATATTCGCTGACGTCAGTATTTGACATGGCACTGAATAAGTTCATAATATAAAATGACCTGGGGCTATATTCGAAGTCTTAAATAAGGGATCTCCCTGTTCCCTATATCATCACACACGCGTCGCGTGAACTTTAAGCAGCTAGATTTAAAGTTCAACTTGACGCGTGAGGAATCCTATAGGGAACCGGGAGAACCCTATTTAAGACTTCGAATATAGCCCCTGTAGTTTTTAACAGTCACCTGTTTGCTTCTCTGACGTGATCCTGTGCTTCTCTGACCATATCGGCATAATGCTGTTGCTCTTTCCCACTGTTGTTCCGAATCTTCTCCAACTAGAAAAAAAAAAGAATAAAAACTCATTGAGAATTGTGACAAGAGAAAGATCTCGCTTGTTTACTGTCCGTTAAAATAAAAGCTCTATAATGTCTAGAAATAATATTTAACTTACAAATTATTCTAAATCATTAATTATTTAATGTAAAATACAGTGGCGGATTTGCTTTTACGGCCAGAGTAAATAGTATGGTAACTATGGTAATACCATCTATCTATATAATATACCTATGATTATGATCTATCCTTACTCTTATTACCATAATTTTCTTATCCCTTTTGTCATGTTATGTGTGGTCCACAACTTTACACAATATACATATTTTCTTCTTCCATCGACAGGGGGGTTAAGGCAGCCAGTGAAATTACTGACACACACAGAGGCATTCCATCTTAAGCCTCAGGGTAGGCAGAGCATTCGAGATCTTATGGTTTCTTAATACGAAATCATAAGATTTCAGTGTCCATGGGCCGCAGTGACAGCTTACCATCAGGTGGTCTGTGGGACCGTTTGCCTATCATACTCCATTAAAATAAAAGTAAATACCTCCTCGAGTTTCCTCTTGTTCTCCCTGTGCTCGGTATCATGGATGATGAACTCAAGCACCCTCCGGGAGCGGTCCCACTTCTGATACTCCTTCAACTCCTCCTTCTCCTCTTCCAAGGTCTTGAGACGCTCTTCGATGGTTTGAAGGAATTCATTGATTTTCTCCACCTTGAAAGAATACAATAATATTTGATTTTAATCCAGCCGACGCAGTCAATTTCTAAATAGGATGAAGTTATCTCAGTCGGCATCATATTGTAAAAATGTTTCTTAACTAGCGGCCTGCCCTGGCAGCACACATATCTTATCTTGAGACTGTGGGGTCCTTGCGGAGACACTTCGACCCATTGGGATCTTTTGTGTAACTACGCCTGCTGCGCACGAGTAGTAGCTACACAAATTATTAGCCAAACCTACCTCATGAACCCCCACTATCTATTGGTGAGAAAAGCATGATAATCCGTTCAGTACTTTTTTAGGTTATCACAAACAGACTTTACTTTGTGATGTGTATGTATATTATTATTATTATTATGTAATAAACCATTCAAAGTTTCAAGAAATATTCACTTAAAATATCAATTGATCTGTTTTTATACCTTTCCAACAGTTTCTTTGAGAATAGTGACGGATTCCTCTCTGCGTTCATCATACACCCTGGTGCCGGCCACTTCTCTCAGCAGCTTCAGCCGATGGGAGTCGGGAGCTATAGCCATTTGGTTGATCTGGAATTGAACATTCAAGACAAAACATTACTTACATCTGCAATCTCACAATGACCTGTGCCCAGCTATAGGGCGTAAATAGGGTGTTATTACATGCATTAATGCATTCACTGCCACCAATGCATATATGCGTTTTGCTGACTTTCCCGCAGTGCCTTGAACGCACATGTGCGTTGCAATATTCCCTTAATGACAGATGTGCCACCTGGCGAAAGTTCATAAAACAGAAGTGGCAGTAAATGTGTTAATGAACTCTTTTATACATGATGTATTTCATTATTTATTGACATTTTGAGACTGTCGACATTTATGGAATTTATATTTATTTGACAATGGAGGCCATCTCCATAATATATTTTTTTCTGGACCCTTGGAGACTATACATCTCTAAGATCTTAGATTTAAGTTTAAGTTAGGGACTATCAATCCCCCCTCCCTTCAATCCCTTCAATGTAATTTTAGTACATACCTATATGTATATTTTATACATGTAATGTAAATTTTGAAAATTTTGAAAAAAGGCCTCGAGTTTGTTGCGGCGCTTCATCTAAAGCAATGGGTCTAGGAAGCGCTGGTAAATTCTTTTTCTGACGTGTAAAAGTGCCCCTATGTGGCCAATTTGCTGAATAACTGATTGAATTGAATTGAATTGTGCTGGTAGTCTAGCCCAGTTAGGGATGGAGGATTGCACAAGGAATAAACTTTCCTCACAGTATCTGAGAAAAATTCAAGAAATAGTTGATTGACTAAATTTAATATTTTACCTTTCCCTGTTTCACGATGTAGTATGGGTTCGAGTTGGAGAGTCCGGCACTCTCCAAGAGATTGAGCACCTCGGAGCGAGGCACCACCTTTTTGTTGAGAAAGAACTGATCTTTCTTGGAGCCAATGACCCGACGGAGGAAGATCTCATCTTTCTCAATCTGAAAAGAATTATGAGATATAGTTTTATAATAGAAACTAGCTTCTGCCGTGACTGCGAATGCTTGGAGTTCGGTTATCGCATGTTCAGGATACAAAGTAGCCTATGTCTTTCGCCAGGACGCCAACTATCTCCAATGGCTCCAGAATTTCTAAATTAGTCTAGCGGTTCAAGCATGAAGAGATAACAAACAGACAGAGTTACTTTCACTTTTATAATATTAGTATGGATAAACGCATTATGGTTCCAACAAGATGGAGCAACCAGCAACAACATAGTGTAGGTTTTGGGAATCCAGCAGAAGCAAGTATCACAAGACTGTCTGAGTAAAGGGTTTTGGTGAAGGCCAGCGTCTTTCGACTGAAGTGACAATGATGACATCCAAGTTTGGTTGTTGTATGTCCCGTGCGAATAAACTGTTTCATCATTCTAAGTACAGTTTCTTGTGGTAATTTTTCTCAATAAAAGGTGCAGTCCAAAGCAATTGAATACAAAATAAATAAAATAGACTTAGTCTATGTTATTTGGTAAAGAAGTAATGAAAAATACTCACAGGAATTCTATTGTCAGAGTTGTCAAAGATGATCTCCACAAAAGCGGAGATGACTCGGGGCCCGGTACCCTCATGGAGCAGCGCCAGACGCTGCTCCGGCCTCAGGTGAGAGAACTCATCGCTGAGCACAAACTGAATAGCTGAAACCATGAAAACTAAGTTCAATAACAGTTCAAAATTATCCATACTAAAAACATTACAGGTATAATAATAAAATAATCTTAACTTCAGGACGAATGAAGTTAACAAAGTTTGGGTGTCTGTTTATAAGATTAGGTTACTTGAATCAAAAATCAGTGATGTTTCTCAGTAAAACAAAGTTAAAAATCAAATCAATTAAAAAAAATCTAAGATAAGGGTTGGATAGAGGTGGAAAGGCAAACAAATATGAGTGATGTATACAGTAATAGCCTTCCAGGTTCTTGTGAAAAATGGATTTGCCCTGTAGGATCCAAAAGTCAATACTAGCATTAATGATAATCCCGGACCATGTTGAAAAAAGAGAAAGAGCAATCATAGCCGTACAAATAAAAACTATAGACGCATGCTTAACTTACACCTATGGGTTACAAAGTAATGACATGCTTACCATGGAAGAAGTTACTTTTTCCTGAACCATTACGCCCCACTACTACATTGTGACGCTTGTCGAAAGGTTCTACAACAATTTGCTCTCGGTAGCTTTTAAATCCCTGAATAATCACCTGTAAACAAAAACAGAGCAAGTCAACACATCCGAGTCACGTTTAGATCATGGCGCAAACTGAACACTCGAATGAAATCAACGGAAAACACATTGCGTTCAAACAAAATACCTGTTTTATATGCATTGTGATCAAATAATTGCATAAATCGTGTTTATTTGGAATATAAGTATTTAGGGCGCCATTCCTGCTTGACGCACGCTAACGAGAATGTAGCGTAGATAGTTTCTCCTCTTTGACAGTTGAATGACCAATAGAAGAAAATAAAGAACAAGCAAACACCAATCAGAAATTAAATTCGATAAAGCTCTGAGAGGTTTCGTTGAAGATTGAGCTCTTGATTGGTGGAAAAGAAAAGGCGCGGGGCAGGGAACCCAAAAAATCGTTGATAGTCAATTACTTTAGTGATGTGCTTGTCTTTTAATGAACGAATCATTCATTCATGAACAATTTTCGAAATTTCTCGCACAATGATGATTCAGTTGTTATAAACCTAAAACAAAATAATTCGAATGTCAATATAGTTACAAGTTTGTGATTATTCAATTCACGATTATTCAATTGTTGTTTTTGAGCTATGTGTGTTTACTTACATACTAAAGCAAAATAAAAATAATAATAATATGAAGACGAAGGTAACATTGCACTTTTGCTTCTTCATTTATTCTTCTTCTTTTTTTTAACATAATCGAAAAACATCACCTTATCAAGTTTAGTTTTGAGATATGAATTTGTAACTGGGTTAGTTGATGAAAGCTGCAAGCTACATTTCACAACGAAAATCAATAATGAGTCTAGTGTATGTCAAATAATAAAAAAAATAAAGTAGGAAAACTTTTTTATAAACAAGCTTTTATTTCAATGCGCGGAGCACGGACGCGGAGTTGGAACCAATCAATGGCAGGAAAAACTGGTTCGCAAATTATTCCGGGTACCGAGATAATGGGGTCGGATCTGCAAAGGCGAAATTGGTGCAGTCTGAACAAATTACGCACAGGTCATGGTCGTTGTGCCCAGTACAGACACCGTTGTGGCTGGACAAACTCCCCTGAGTCCATTGGCAGCCTTGCACGCAGGATGTTCGACCGCGCCGACCACTCCTCGCATCCTCTGCTGCAGGTGATTACGCCTCTGCACGCCCGGCCACCTGATAGACGCACCCGAGCTCTACCGAGGGAGCTCGTACCGACCCAAGAGCCCACCTGACATCCCAGGTTCCCACAAAGTCGCAGAAAGGCCAACAATTAACTCCACCACGAAGCAGAAGTCCAACATAAGCCATGAAGGCATAGCCTCAAGCCCAGTCCTATCTTCATAGGCTGCGAGAGCAACTGCTGAAAAGGGCTCAACTCTGAACGGCCCTCCTACACCAAACACCGTGGTATCAAAGAAGACTTGATTGGAGTGTGAGTGCGGAGCCGAAATCCAAAACACGGGGTATCGTGTCAAGGGCCACTCTCGAGTGTCCCTTGACACGATACCCCGGCCCCCCTGAAGATCTTATCACCCTTGGTGATTGGTGACAAAGCCATCAACTGGCTGAGATCTCTTTATTTAAATTTATAATCTCTGTAGCCATACGATTACATAAATAAAATAAATGCACTAAAAATAATAAATGAAATTTTCCTTTAAAACTTTTACTATCAACGTCATAACACATAATAAATTATGATATTCAATTTTGTCGCAAGAATTACCTGTGTTTCATTTTATTCTTTTTTGGGCATTGGAATAAAAGGTTGTTTTAAAAAAGTTTTTACTTTTAATTTATTTTTAACTTTTTAGTTATCGCTGGACAGATTTCGCAGTCTGTTCATCTCATTCCACGCATCATTTTTGCTAGGTCGTTTGCGGGTTGATTTTAGGGAGACCTTATGATGCTTTAAGACTAGAAACCCCAATGCTTATACACCAAAGATTAACACGGATTGCTGCAACGGAATTTAACTTGCATTCGTTTTCATTTTCGAGCTATTCTGAGCAAGCCCTTCCATTTGATACCCATAATGCAGAAAGAATATAAACTTTGTTAGCCACATTGGGTTCGGAACTTCGGAGTGACGTCACTTTATTTTTCGAGTGCTTCCCTTTCATTTAATACCCCTATTGTAAAAGCGCATTAAAAATAACTAGTCCGCCATCCTAGGTGTTCCGCCATGTTGGAGCCAACCATGTATTTGATGTATTGTCATGTAAACTAAACGTGTTTACAAAATTTAAGGTCAATCGGATGAAGATATCTGCATAAAAATTAAGTTGCAAGATTCCACCCTAACAATCTTACATACATATATACATACTTACAAACGTGCAAATATTGCTAATTAAATAAAAGCTTTTAATATAAAAATAATCAAGGAACGGAACCCCCGAGTTTAACTCGCTCTGTTCGGTTTTTACCCGACTGCGTCAGAAGGAGGAATATGTTTTTCGAGTGTATGTGTGTATGTACGTATGTATGTATATTTCTTTGGCACGCTGTGTAGTTCGTCTTAATCATGAAAGTGACACTGGGTATATCAAAATTGCAAAAACAAAATGTCCGTGAAATCAAAAGTTTGTTTGCAGTCGGGTTATATATTTTTGCAAAAATCGAGTTATTGCTTGTTGGCTTGGTTATTTTTCATTTCAGGTAACCAACGTATTGTAGTAAAGTAAATATAAAAATTACTAACTCAGCCTCTCAAAAGTAAAACTTTCTATAGGTTGCTTGAGAAATTCCAATTAAGTCACTGATAATGAACCTATAGTAAGAACATCTGTAATTAATATGGCTGGCCACCTGCCATACCATCTTGCTACTTTGATCATATTATCACGTCGCTTTGATTTAATGTTCCGTACTGTAACAAGGTCAAATTCCTTATTGCTCTGTAAACACCCAAGACATATAAACAAGTTTTTAGTAATAAACAAACTGAAGCGTTGCTCTAAAACTATTAAAAATTAAAACATGGATCAAGCGACGACCGTTGACTTATTTTATCAATTGAAGTTGAAAAAATTCTGGCTAATTCTAAAATATTAATACAGTTTGACCAAAAGTATACGACTGTATTTAAAACATATGCACCTATAGTAAAGCATAAATGAAGAATCTTATTGATGCCAATTGATAAATACGCGGCGGTGCTTCGAGATATTTAAATTAGTATCGTGCCAACTTCATAGGAGGTGGTTCGTGTTAATATAACTTAGTACCTAATTCATTCATTAAAAATAGCGATCAGAAGTAATAATGACAATAATGCAGTGATTTTTTCTTTAGGTATACATATTTTATAGCCAATTTAATTTATTTCTTACCATGGCGGAAAAAGTTGCTGACACGAGAGATAATGCTGATGCATTCAGCAAGTTGTGCATTTTTGGAAGATTTCAGACTCTACAGTATATTTTAATTTGTTTACCGGTAGTTGTTGTGTCAATGATGAATGTTAACTTTATATTCGCTACAGAGAAAGTAAATTTCAGGTAAGAACCATCAAACTTATTAACAGAATCCGAAACCTCTAAACTGTAATTAAAATTATTTCTAGCCAATCAATATAATAGGAGCAAATTGTTTAGCCCGGAGCACTGCTAAATTTTATTTCTTTTCATTTAATTCGGTGACAGTAGGCTGGGTACACTCTTCTCGCGCAAGTGATGGTTCCTGGGATCAGAAAGTTCTCGAATTGTGTACGTGTACCGGTAAACAATTTTTGGGAACTATAACCCTAACCCTCTCGTGATGAGAGGAGGCCTGTGCCTAGCAGTGGGATGCAAAATAGGCTGTAATAGATAGTGATGACTTTATAGACTTTCGACAAGTGAGTGAGATGTGAGACGACCTGATTGGGCGCGGGAAGCAGGTGGATGCGTGTGTCGTAGGAGCGATTTGAACAGTGGTCTATAATCAGCGAATGGCCGTCTTTCAGCTGAATGCAAAAAACATGCTTATAATCGGTAACTGATACTGTGGTTAAAATATCGTCATAACGTTTTGCTTGACTGACCCTATATACTTAATACTCATGAACTGTAAATTTAGGAATAAAAATCTCTAAAATCAATTTCAGATGTCGCGTCCCAGAATGTGATGGCCCTAATGAAAGCGTTTTAACCCCTACATGGTGGCCTGAAGTTGCAGAAACTAAATGCTTAAAACCTGTATTTAATTTGACAAATGATAATGCCACTTGCTCAAATCAAGAAGTATACACGTTTGAAGAATGCAACGAATGGATTTATGAACACGCAAATTCAGCCGTTGCAGAGGTAGGTAAACCAAATTTATAAGAATGTAACGGATATTTGATAAAGCAAATGGCAATTTCAGTCTCTCAAATAAACTGGTCCGTTGATAAAAAAACATTACAAAATGTTGGCTTTGGTTTAAATCTTGTCATTTTTCAATTTCTTTAATGATTCACATGAGATGACCCTGAAAAAGATAATTGTCCTGCAGACGACTTGACGACATGGTCACGATTCTTCATCTAGTTTCCATTAATGATTATCATTTTCCTATACCTATTCATTGTAATATTTATACACTACCGTTGATTATATTATAAGTACCAAACACATAAAAAAAATGTAATTGAGAAAAAGATTTTCTGTTAAAAGTTTCCTGCACGATAATGTAAGTAATCAAAACGAATTTTACCTACCGATATATTGTATTTAATTTTTTTTTGTGGTGTTTGCGATTTTCACGAGAACTTTTAATGCAAAAAAGTCGCGCCTGAGTGCTAATGTACTCTTTACGTGTATTTAGCTATCTATTTGGCTTTCTTAAACAGGATAGAAAAATAGAGGTATCTTTCGGTTTCAGTCTGCTTATATTTTATATCATTATCTCAATGAACTTGCCGGAGCGTAATATGGACGATACGCAAGGACATAAGAAAGTTACGTCAACTTTTAAATATTATTATTGACTTACATTGCTATAGGACATCTTTTAATTCCAGATAAACAGGTTTAGGATCAAACTTATTGTACATTTTTTTTTCCAAATCCGGTTCAGCGGGTTGCTTGAATGCATTTTAACATCAAGCAAGCATTTTACGAATTACTTATTCATTCATTTGTTAGTTAATTAATTAAAAATATTTTAATTTTATTTGTAGCTTGATATTGGATGCCAGTCCTGGAAAGCCTCACTTGTTGGTACGATTCATAATGTGGGGATGGTGTTTTCAATGATTCTAATGGGTTGGATAGCAGATAAGTAAGCACCCATTTCTAATAAATAAATAACTTACTTTACTTCAATAAACCTTATTTTTCTTTCATAGATTTGGAAGAAAGCCTACAGTTATATTATGTGCCGTTGGAGGTGTGATCGGCGTATTTAAAATTTTTTTAACCAATTTTTACGCTTACTTGACTGTGGAGTTTCTGGAATCGTTCATCGCATCCGGACTTTACACAGTAGCTATTGTTTTAAGTAAGTAAAGTTGAATTTTAAAACTTTCTAATAGGCATGCAGTAACTTTAATTACACTTTACATTAATCCCTCAACGATAATAATGTAATACCGATTTTATCTTGTGTTTTAGTAAGTAACTTGTTTTTTTTTTCTACTTTTAGTGATGGAGGTGGGTGGTGAAACTAAAAGGGTTTCAGCTGGTGTTATATTTTCATATTCAATATATGTGGGTGAAGTTATACTTGCCTTTTTAGTAATGGGCTTTCAGTACTGGAAAACCTTAATACTAGCGACGTATACCCCAGCTGTTATATTCCTCGTGTATATTTTATTGCTTCGAGAGAGCACAAGATGGCAATTACTACGCGGAAAGGCTTCAGATGCTAGAAACACACTGAAAAAAATATCCTGGATAAATAAACTAGAAGTAACGAATGATGAAATAGATAATATCAGCGACGATGATTTGAGAGCTAAGTTTGGGGTGGCATCACAAGAAAAAAAGGAAACTATAAAAGACATAATAAAATCAAAGGATATTATGACTCGACTTGCGGTATCCTCCTTTTGTTTCTTCACTGCCAGCTTTATTTATTATGGTTTAGCAGTACAAGCTATAACTTTACCTGGTGATAAATATTTAAATTTTGCATTGACGTCTTTGACCTCTTTTCCTGGAGATTTATTAGTCTTTTTCACATTTCCAAGATATGGAAGACGAATATCACTGCAATGTGGGTACATTGCTTGCGGTGTATTCATAATAGCTCAAGCATTTTCTCCTGATTGTAAGTTTTATTGAAGTTGAAACAATTTTTCTCGAATTATCTATAATCTATAAAAAACTATAGGTATATAACATTTTGTTCCAGCAATGTCATGGTTAAAAATCATGCTGTTTCTCATTGGAAAGTTAGGAACGGCTTTATGTTTTAGTGGGATTTATACATACACCCTGGAGTTGTTTCCAACCAGTGTAAGAGGATCCCTTTTTGGTTTTTGCAACATGTTCGCAAGAGTTGGAAGCGTGCTGTCACCTCTTACTCCACTACTGGTGAGTTGCAGTGTAGCTAAGTCATCACATTTGCAACATTAAGTGAATATGACAAATACAAATTTTATACTGCCGAAAAGACCAGCTCGTCAATCATTTTCATCATTCATTAGTGCCAATATTATATGAAAAAAAAACTTTGTAAATCCTTTAGAGTTCTTACTCTACCTGCAATACCTGTAGTATAAAAGTCTAAAATGATTTATAATTCAGTACTTTCCATTATTTCAGGTCACCGAGCTAACTGCCTTACCATCCATACTTTTCGCAGCAACTGCTGTAACTGCGGCTGTGCTTTTAAGTTTTGTTCCAGAGACAAAAACTCTACCTATGTTTGATACCATTCAGCAAATTGAGGCTTATAATGAAAAATGCACTACAAGGTTTTAAAATAATTATTAAAAAATTAAAACTTTAAAAATATTTTATTCTCAAAGATATACATACATATGTATATCCTTACCATGGCTAAACGGGATGAAGTTATTGTAGAGTAAAAAAAATCTACACAATTATTAGGTAGTTAGGGTACATTATTTGAGCAGCCCCAATCAATCTTTCAGGGGTCGGTAACCTTTTACGGCTAAGCCGCCAAGGGCCACAATATGACAAAAAAAACCGACCAAGTGCGTGTCGGGCCACGCGCAAAGTATAGGGTTCCGATGTTGATGATGCCCACAGTACCTTTCTAAGAATTTTGGCATACAGCTAGCCTGTGGTATGACGAGCCCGCCTAACGCCCCTGCCGCTCGAGAAGAATCATTGGTTTTTTAATCATTTCATAAGTTGGTCAACTATGACTCGTAAGTTTGTACAGCCTACTTAGCTGTGATAGTTTTCCTTTCAACTACGTTATATACCTATGCCATAACCGTGATTTTTTTCAGCCATCTTAATACCACCATTTAGCTGGTAGGGGGGCGGGGGGACACGTGACTCTAACAAAAAATAGCCTTTTAATATTTCACAAACGCATCACTCACATTAATCAAAAAATGGTTTTAACAAACCTGCAATATTTTCTTAAGACCTATTCAACGATATGCCGCATCATGGGGTACGCAAGAAAAAAAAATTACATCCCCACTTTACGAGTAGGGGAGGTACCCTATAAAAAAAATATTTCAAAATTTTATTGTACCACTTTGTCAGCGTAACTAATATGTATATCCATGCCAAATTACAGCTTTCTAGAACTAAGCATCTCCGAGCAATAGTGCGGACAGACGGACGGATGGACATGGCGAAACTATAATTGTTCCTTTCCTTGTGGACTTCGGAACCCTAAAAAGGACAAAACAAAATACAAAATAAAGATTCTAGAGCTCTAACCGATATTTTTTCTAACTGCTTGCGCGAATTATTTGAATCAATTATTTTACCTCATCAGCAGTAAAATCTAAATAAATGAACATCAACAAATTTAAAGCCATTGCAAATATTACTCAAGTAATAAGATTGATGTTAATTCGTTATTATATTAATCCTTACTCATTCTTTTGATTAATTTTATCCAGAAAAGACTTTTTTTCTTTTGTTGGAATTGTTTTTGAATTTTTAATTAACATTTGCCATGATTTTGGAATCGTCATAATATATCTGACAAATGATTAACTTATACCAATATTAACTCGTGGCACGTCTTGGGGGAGGCCTATGTCCAGCAGTGGACGTCTTTTGGCATAACCAATATTAACTCTAACAACTAACAACAAGATTATTGTCATTCAATGATTGTATTGTCATTGTAGCACATCACTATTCGCTTCATTATACGTACCGCTTGCAGAGCGCGTTGTTTTTCATTTTTATTAGCGAAACAGTGTGCCTCAAATTTAGAAATCATTTTCATAAAATTTTACATTATTATTATTTGAATACAAAAATCCTTTTATAACTGTGCTTTTGAACTATGATCGCTCTTGAAGAGTGAAAGTATTTCTTTACTAAAAATGCGTCGATAGAACTGCTTTATAAATTTGACATTTTGAGCCGTCCCTCCCCCCCTCTTGCTCCTTGTAAAGCTACGTTTATACGCGCGTGTTCGAGCTCGTGAACGTGCCCGTTGAATGTCGTTTTGAACGCCGTGCATGTAAACATACAATGATCTTTGCCGTACAACCGATAGGAAACCGACAGCCGATCGATCGACGGCGTTCACGTGCCATATTCACGAGCGCGTTCAAAAACAGCCTGTTTACACGCTCGTGCCTGTGAACGCGCCCGTGAATGTCGTTTTGAAAGCCGTTCATGTAAACGTACCATTAGCTGTCTCCCTGATCTCCCTCCTCCCCCCCTCCATTCTGCTCCGCTCCCGCTCTCATCACGTTTCCACGTTCTAACTTATAGTAAAATAATACCACATTTTTCAAATTTCAAACGCGGGATTTGATTAGAGTCTGATTTGGATCAATTTTTACCCCTTCATTACCTTTAAATGCTTACATTTTAATGTTATAAAAGATGGCCGGGTTTCAAATACAGACTAGCAACAGTAAAAAGGTAAGTATTTGTCGTACATCTTGGTAAAAAGACTGGCAAATTGTTTTGAAACATTACCATGTTTTTCCAGGGCAAGGCTATGTTTGCCACGAAGAATTACGAAGTTGGCGATATTATTCTGGAAGAAGAGCCTTTGGTGTCTTGTCAGTTTGCGTGGAATGCGGCTTATAAATACTTAGCATGTGACCATTGTATGAGGTTAGTACCAACTATACCTATATTATTTTGTAAAAAATGCCAATTAGTAATAGGTTTATTTCATTATTTGTTACGTTGTTTAATTTTTGTAGTAAATATTAACCTATTACATGTGATATAGTAGTAGACTTTAACATTACCAAAGTCTGCATTCTGCCTTTGTCTTCATCTTAATATGAGAGTCTGCAATATTGTATGATTATTTTAGTGACATTGTCTATACAGTAATAATAGTCCCACTTTCACCGATGCAGCTAACCTTCGGTTACCGTAACTCTTTGATGGTAGGAAAAGCCCGACTGTCCTATAAACTAATATGAGGCTAGTGCCTTGGCGCAAATTGACTTTAGGGGCTCAATAGATTTTATTTGTTACAGAATTTGACTTCTTAATTTGATGATCTCTACATTCATTAAAATGTACTATTTTTACAGTCATTGTTATTTACAACTACAGGAATTTTAATATTAATATACTTCTTCATACATTAGGCCTCTGGAAACACCCGAGCAAAATGTGAGACGTCTATCAGCGAATCCTGACATAGTGTTGCCGCACCCTGACTGCTACGACTTGTGTCTCAATAACATTACCAGTTGCGACTCATGCGGAGTGTTTTACTGTTCGGAGAGCTGCCGCCAGCAGGCTCATGTGAGATATCACAGGACAATATGCTATGATCCTAATGACACACAACATCCTATTGTTGTGTTATTGGAGGCTTGGAGGTAAGAACTTAATTACTTTTTTTATCAAGTCTTCATTTTATTATATCACTACCCGTTTGCCCGCGACTTCATCCCGTGTAGACTTAGAGTTTGCGTACCCCATGATACAATACATATAGATGGTTATAGTTGTATTGAAAAAATGGTTTGACCTGTGGAAAATCCGTTTCCGTGGAAATATCAGGATAAAAAGTAGCCCATGTCTGGGTCTCAACCTATCTCCATATCAAATTTTATCTAAGTTGGTCCAGTTGTTGCGACGTGAAGGAAGGACAATCAAATAAACAAACAAACACACTTTCACATTTATAATATTAGTATGAATTACTTTGTAATCCTTATTTTTAATTTTGCACATTCTTCAGCAGTTACTTCAGCACTTTCAGCATAGGATAAAGCTTGCAAAGGATTACTATGGTCAGCTTTTTCATGTGTCTATGTTGTAGACTTGTGTCTGCACACGACTTTGCCCGCGTGGAATTCGGTTATCGCGTTCGCGCGGAAACTGTGCGTTTTTCCGGGATAAAAAGTAGTCTGTCCTTTCCCGGGACTCCAACTACCTCCATGCCAAATTTCATCTCATTCAGTCCAGCAGTTTTAAGTGTGAGGAGGTAACAGAGACAGTTACCTTCCCATTTATAATATTAGTATGGATAGGGATGACGACAGGGTAAAGTAATCGAAATTCTAATTAGTCCATCAGTCAGGTAATAAAAAAATATTAGACACATATTTTTTGTTTTATCAAATAAACAAAGAATGACTAAGTTAAAACGCATTAAAGTTGGAGAGTGGGGGCTAACTACGTCACCGTTAGGTATAAATCGTACCTAACCGTGACGTCACGCGACATTTCAACTCAATATATCTCCGTATAAGTTTGATTGCGTGAAAAAAGAAAAAATACGTCTCCAATACTTTTCAATAATTTTCCTGAGGAAAAAAAAGTTGTAGTCATCCCTATTGTAATTTTGTGTTCTATTTTAAGATACCACAAAAGTTTTATACACTTTAATTGAGATAATCTTGTGAGCTTGTGCAGGATGCATATTACAATTTTTCCGATGTCTTTCATAACATTGCAGACCACTCCATTACCCTCCCGAAACAACGAGCATCATGCTCCTCGTGCGAATACTGGCTTACATTCAGCAGAGTCCCGACCCAGGCCTGGCCGTTGCCACCATCAAACAGTTCTGCCATCGCACCGTGAATGAGGATGAAGAGATCGTACACAAGCTGCTTGGGGAGCAATTTGCTGATCAGTTGAATATGCTGAGAGAGCTGACGGCTAATGTCGTTAACGGGGAAAGGGTGCAAGAGGTATAATCTATATTTCTCAAATTTTGTTTGTACATACATAAATTTTCATCAGTTTCATAAATTATAATTTAATTGGAATTAGCTTCTGCCCGCGACGTCGTCCGGATTCGGTTATTGCATACCCGCGGGAATTGAGAGTTAAACTATAACAAATTATATACTAAAACCTTCCTCTTGAATCACTCTATTGACGATGAAGCATACATAAGGACAGAGAGACAGCATGGAGCGACTTTGTTTTATACTATGTAGTGATTAAATGACCTACAAGCATATTTCTAGTGAGGGTACAGTCGCCATCAAATGTACGGAAACAAACAAGGTGATCTATAATATCTGGGCATGACCTTATTGTCAAGACGTTAGAGTGCATGTGTGTGCAGATATTTATAATCACCCTTTTGCTCACATATCTGATCGCGACTGTACATTGGTCTTTACACTAGGCAAAGCTTGTCTCATATTATTATACCACAACAATTATGCTTTGCCCAAAGGTTTAACTGGTAGAATAGTAACTTTTTAGGGTTCCGAAGTCCACAAGGAACCCTTATAGTTTCGCCATGTCCGTCCGTCTGTCCGCACTATTTCTCGGAGATGCTTAGTTCTAGAAAGCTGTAATTTGGCATGAATATGTATATTAGTTACGCTGACAAAGTGGTACAATAAAATGTTGAAATATATTTTTTTATAGGGTACCTCCCCTACTCTTAAAGTGGGGATGTAATTTTTTTTTCTTGCGTACCCCATAGTGCGGCATATCGTTGAATAGGTCTTAAAAAAATTATGTGGGTTTGCTAAAACCATTTTTTGATTAAGTAATGCGTTTGTGAAATATTAAGCTTTAAAGTGTTATTTTTTGTTAGGGTCACTTGTCCCCCCCCCCCCCTGCCAGCTAAATGGTGGTATTTGGATGTCTGAAAAAAATCACGGTTGTGGCATATATAACGTAGTTGAAAGGAAAACTATCACAGCTAAGTAGGCTGTACAAACTTACGAGTAATAGTCGACCAACTTATGATGATGATTTTTCTCGAGCGGCAGGGGCGTCGGGCGGGCACGTCATTCATACCACAGGCTAGCTAGATGCTAATAAGTCTTAAAAAGGTACTGTGGGCATCGTAAACTTCGGAACCCTATACTTTGCGCGTGGCCCGACACTTTTTTACTAATGTGCAATGTACAAATTAATCCCTAAGGCCTGCTACATACATTCGGAATTTCGTCACAGAATCCTGATTCGGAATCTCGAATCGGAATTCCGAACGCATGCTGGTGGGTACAAAATGTCCGAACAGAAAACTACTGTGTGTATGTGGCAGGTCTATACATTTTGTATGGCGGGCATGCGTTCGGAATTTACGAATCGGAAGTCCGTTGCGGGATTCGGGGCCTAAGTCCATGCTATTTTTCCTATGTAAACTTACTTTTAACTATGACTTTTTTCAGTTCCTCACGCCTGATGGATTCTGCAGTCTGTTTGCTCTAGTTGGCACGAACGGTCAGGGCATCGGCACCAGTCCCCTAGCGATGTGGGTCAACTCGGTGGAGGAACTCTCCCTGTCTGACGATGAGAGGAAAC
Source organism: Aethes cnicana (assembly GCA_963971205.1). Lineage (NCBI taxonomy): Eukaryota > Metazoa > Arthropoda > Insecta > Lepidoptera > Tortricidae > Aethes > Aethes cnicana. The sequence goes on from OZ020277.1 coordinate 3,435,592, forward strand.
AGCTCGACGTGTTCTTGAATAGGATGTACGATAAGGTCCAGGAAGGTGTGTATGTATTGTTTTTATTATACAATAGTTGTGCCCCAAGCCGTGGTGGCCTAGTGGTTCGACCTACCGCCTCTCATGCAGAGGGTCGGAGGTTCGAATCCGGCTCGCACCTCTTAGTTTAATTAATACACAACTCAGCTTTTCGGTGAAGGAAAACATCGTGAGGAAACCTGCACACACTGCAAAGTAATTGAAGGATATGTGTGAAGTCCCCAATCAGCACTGGGCCCGCGAGGGGACTAATGCCCAAACCCTCTCGTGATGAGAGTAGGCCTGTGCCCAGCAGTGGGACGTAATGGGCTGTTGTGGTAGTGAATAGAATGAAAAAAGATTGGAATGTGTATCCCGTAGAATCGGCTATCGTGAATTAAACAAAACTCTAGAACCTGTTTTTAACCTTGACATTAGAGTATTATTAACCTTGGTGTTGAAAAATAGTAAAAAAACCTTGATGAAGCTATGAACGCAAACCCCCCCCCCCCTCCCCCCCAAGTGTACTCGTGACCAATCTTTATTTATTTGCTCAGCTGGGCCAAGCACCCCCCAAACTTATAACGCTTATGATATAGAGATATGATTGAGGTCAATCTAAAACAACCTCTCACATGATTTCAGAGTCCGGTACGTTCCTCAACACGGAAGGTTCTGGCCTGTACCAGTTGCAGAGCGCGTGCAACCATAGTTGTTCCCCCAATGCGGAATCTACATTCCCTTACGGCAACCATCGGCTACAACTGAAGGCTCTAAAGCAGATTCGTTCCGGAGAAGAGATCTGTATCAGCTATGTGGATGAATGCTTCTTACGGAGATCCAGGCACTCTAGACAGAAGGTGAGATACATGATATTTAATACATCGTGTCATATAACCCACTGAAACCCTAAAAACAGTTTGTTCAGAATCAAGAGTAGAATTTATAGCACCATCTTTTAAGGCAGATCGTATTTTCTTTTATTTCCATTTTTTATTGCGCCCTGTCTAAAAGTTCCAAATGTAACACTTACGAAATGACAACAAGTTAGCTGACAGGCCTCCAACTATCTCCATACTAAATTTCATCCAAATCGGTGCAGCGGTTGAAGCGTGAAAAGGTATCATTAATATGGATATGGATGAAGGACGTGTAAACTACACTCACAGGGTCAAGCAAAACGTTCCGACGATATTTTAAACATGGTATCGAAAAAAAAAAAAAACCTAAAAAACTTGCTTAGAATCGATAACTGATAGTGGTTAAAATATCGTCACAACGCTTTGCTTGACCCAGTCCTCTTACCTATATTCGGAATATTTCGTTTCGCTCTGTATTCAATCCGTCATCCGAGCGGTAAAATATACCATTTTGCTCCCTAGTCATACAATCTACTATTTCGCTTACAGGAGCTAGCCCAAAACTACCTGTTCATCTGCGAATGCCAGCGCTGTCTCGCCGAGTCCACCCAACCAGAGTACACGAGCGAGGAGGAAATGAGTGACGAGGAGGACGCGGACGACTGATGCACCAACCTCCTGGCATTTTGCTTGCTGGGCCTGTGAAACGGACACTGTGTGCAGCATGGAGGTAGTACTAATAGCTGGAACTACCTCTGTGTATACCATTGGTATAAAAAAAAAAAACTACCTCTGTGACCAAGTTTTGCGTCAGGTACGCTTTATCTAATGTTATGACGAGAGATAAAGATAAAAGAAGGTTAACGTCGAAATTTGGGCACGTTTTTGAATTGTGAACGAAAACTACCTTCGGACTCACATCTTAAAGCTCAATTTTCATTGTTTCGAAATTGCGCCTGCTCGCTCCACATGTACTTATGTAGGTACTTATTACCTCCATGATGTGCAGTGAGTTGAGTCGAGATCAGGGCTCGCGGTCGTGTCCGGGTTTCGTGGTGCCGGATCCCCGTTACCGTGTAACACGGAAACGGTTTTCTGGCCCGTTCGGCACGTGTAATTAGGCTACGTGTACACTGTACAGTACAGATTTAGTATTTTTAACGAACGTTAACTTTTTGATGCAAACCAGGCCTAGGGTGGGTTGATTCAAACCGTTCGTTAACAAGCGCGCTAGTTAAATAATTTTACTATGGGATAAAATGACGTTATGACCACATCTTCTTAAGTCTGACCTTATAAAGTTTTATATCCAGTTTTGTTACTATGCTATTTGCTGATGCAGAAAAAAAGGAACATCAAACGTGCATAAAGTTGTGTCTCATAACAACAACAGGTCTCACAGCATTTCCATTTTAATCAAAGTTGTTATTTATACACAACGCGCATTTAATTGCAATTTATGCCGTTAAATGCGCGTTGTTATGCGCGCTATTTGCATTATGTCAGCGCTCAGTTGGCAGCATCTTATCTAAATGTAAAATTATATGGAAATAAATATCAATGTGTTGTTTATTGTTACAGTGTATATCACTTTACTGTTTAATACTGCAGTGTTAAAAGGTTAGTTATTAAGTTGTTAACAACATTAGGTTATGCTTATTATTTTTTAAATTTTATTGTTGCCAGCTGAATACTTTATTACAGGATTTAAGCGGCAATATGGCGAGGTCTGCTGAATTACTGGTCAGGCTGTAGTTAAGTAGATATTAGAAAAATATCTACTTATGTAATGTAATAACATTACATATTTTATATTTACTACATATTTTGAAATTCCATAGTATTGATGTATCTCATGTTAGGACCAATCTCGAAAAATCTTAAAGATAAAAAAAAAAGTTTTCATAAAACTTTACTGTACTTAGACTCGAATTTCTTGAAAAAAGTACATTGCAGGCTCTCAGTAATGGAATTGAAAAGTGCTTATTAACATTTCAAAAAGTTTGTTTTTATATTTTGGCACTTACACGTTTAAAGTTCTTATAAAAAAACCGGCCAAGTGCGTGTCGGGCCACGCGCAAATTATAGGGTTCCGAAGTTGACGATGCCCACAGTACCTTTCTAAGACTTACTAGCATCTAGCTAGCCTGTGGTATGACGTGCCCGTCCGACGCCCCTGCCGCTCGAGAAAAATCATTGGTTTTTTAATCATTTCATAAGTTGGTCGACTATGACTCGTAAGTTTGTACAGCCTACTTAGCTGTGATAGTTTTCCTTTCAACTACGTTATATATGCCATAACCGTGATTTTTTTTAGCCATCCAAATACCACCATTTAGCTGGCAGGGGGGGGGGGACACGTGACTCTAACAAAAAATAGCACTTTAAAGCTTAATATTTCACAAACGCATCACTTAATCAAAAAATGGTTTTAACAAACCCACAATATTTTTTTAAGACCTATTCAACGATATGCCGCACCATGGGGTACGCAAGAAAAAAAAATTACATCCCCACTTTACGAGTAGGGGAGGTACCCTATAAAAAAAAATATTTCAAAATTTTATTGTACCACGTTGTCAGCGTAACTAATATGTATATTCATGCCAAATTACAGCTTTCTAGAACTAAGCATCTCCGAGCAATAGTGCGGACAGACGGACGGACGGACGGACGGACGGACGGACGGACATGGCGAAACTATAAGGGTTCCTAGTGGACTTCGGAACCCTAAAAAGCAATTAATGCAACAAAGCTTTACTGCTTTATTCCATAACTTGCTTACTATTTACAATTTTTTATGTATAAACCAAATGCAGTGAATTTCGAAGGGCTGTAAATACTACTCTTTCCAATTCTTTAGAAGTAGGTACAGCACGACACAACTTAGAAGGCGCGCGGTGAAGCACTTAAGCCGTTGACGCAGAGTCTATTTTTGCTTAATCCACGCGCCTTCTAAGTCGTGTAAACCTGTATAGTGCAACGAAATATATTGTATTTAAATAAGCTGTGATTAGATCGGCCTAGAGGAGGAATTAGCGACGAAAATAATGTAGATGGTCCAATTATTAGTAAGATACACTATGTAAGAAGTAATTGAGTAGCAAATGTTACATCCATGTTCTTTCATATAAAAAGGAGTAGAAATACCGTTACGCAATATGTAGAATTTAGTGTATTGTCCTTATCTAAATATATAAAACTCAAAGGTGACTGACTGACTGACTGACTGACATAGTGATCTGTCAACGCACAGCCCAAACCACTGGATGGATCGGGCTGAAATTTGGCATGCAGGTAGATGTTATGACGTAGGCATACGCTAAGAAAGGATTTTGCGAAATTCCCACGGGAACGGGAAAAAAACGGGATCTTACATTTAATATTTCTGCGCATACGAAGTTGCGGGGAAAAGCTAGTTAATAATAAGTCTGTTGAATTCACGTGACCGTATGTATGTCAGGGTTTAACTCGAAAACTACTGGTCGGATTGCAACAAAATTTGATACTTTTTATCCCTGAAAACGCATAGTTCCCGCGGGAACGCTATAACCGAATTCCACGCGGACGAAGTCGCGGGCAGAAGCTAGTGTAAAATAAAACTTTTTAAATATGTGCGTATACAGTCAGACCAAGAAATTGTTAAAAAACATACTTACATACTCAGGCCAGTTTGCCGTTGGGATAGGCAGCGACTACGTAACGGTAAATACAATTTTAATTATAATGAGAGCCACCGTATTCCTGCTCACTAGTTGGCGCCACTATCTGCAAGGTGGTGGCTGTCAATGTCCAGGTTTTGTCATTTCTTACAATAGAGTCAACGTCACTGTGACATTTGACGTTTCGGAGACCTCAGTGTTGCCAGTTTAGCGTGTAATATGGCACACAATGTGCTAAATTGGCAACATTGTGACTCGCAGGACAGCAAGCGCCTCTAGTTGATTGTCTCGCGGTGACCGTCATTGGTTGAAACCATTTGAACTTAATTACCGGTGAGTTAGAGGTGTTATACTTACTTAAAAATTGATACATTCTGACTTGCTCCCGAGAGCCTACACCGTGTGTACGAGCATATTCAAAATTTATGTAATATATTTGAGAGCACTTAATTCACCAATTCTCATATAAGAAAAAAATCTTCAGTTTAAACCTTCTATCAAATGTACATAGAAGCTTAATTTTCGAATAAAAGTCATATATAAAATTCTCGTGTCACAGTGTTTGTAACCAAACTCCTCCGAAACGGCTCGACCGATTCTTATGAAATTTGGAGTGTATGTTCAGTAGGTCTGAGAATAGGACGTAAGCTGTTATTCATGCCAAAAAAAAAAACTAGGGCGGTACGAAGTCCGCGGGGTCAGCTAGTAGTCATATCTAGTTTTATCACCATTTCAGAGAATTGCTATAGGTATTATAAAAAAATAAAATAGAAACGTAATTGTAATTACACATATAAATACTCACCTTTGAAAAGCAATATGAGATCAGTATTTTAAGTGTAATTCTATATGAATAAATGTAAACTATACCAGGGTACTAAAACGTGCCAAATGTACCTAATAATGTAATTGCTTGGTTTTATTTGTGTGCGGAATATTCAATGCATGCAAATGCTTGTCAATTAATATGTGATGGCTATTATCTTGTTTTTACGATGCAAAAGCTAGAGAGTCATGAAATGTAATCTGTAAAAGTGTAATATGTTATATTCTCAAGTAATTAAATGCAAACAGCTTATCGTTACTTAAATGTGTATGACTATACTTTAAAACAACAGCTTCAATTATTTGTTATGTTTGTCAAAATATAATAAATTTATGGAATTAAAATGAAAATATTATTTTTAAATCCGACATCGTGAGCACGCTTTATCTGATAGAGTAGAATTATACTTAAGGCCCTTCCCTGACCCAGCATCGTCAAATTGCTCATTTGAGATCATACTTTTCTAAGAAATGTTAAAAGTTAAAAATATGAAAAAAACATATGTTATATTTGATTATATCATCCTTACATTGACAGCTTTCGATACACGTTTCACGAAACTTCGCTCGATACAATTTAATTCCAAAGTAACCTCTAACTCGGACCGCTAATCCAACTTTACTCCAGTTTATTATATCAAACAGTGTAAAACTAATTATAACACAAAAAATATCCATATTACATGCATACATCGACAGCTTTATAAATGCTATTTTTTTAGACGGTATTTTAATAGAAATTAAAACGCGTTAAATACTAACTAAATCGGGCGTTCTGTGCGTAGCGCTTTCTCTTTCACTCGTCCCACGAGTGACAGTGACGGCTGAGCTGGGTCTATGAACGGCCTTAAGCCCGCTCTACACTCTCGGAAGACACCCCGAGAAGTATGCTGGTGTCTTTTTCGTACACCATGGCAATCTCGCAGACGGTTAAGCGCGGGCATTACACAAATTACCAATGATAGGTACAAAAATATGGCTTATTGCCGAGATGATGATGAGATGATGGGTTTTCATCCTCATGTGGTTGAGTTCCCCATGAGTCGAACAAAGCGATGCGCTAATCTTTTCTTTTAAGCTAAACTTTGGAATTCCCTCCCTGCGTTTGTGTTTCCCAGTTCCTGTAATCTTGGTGTATTCAAGTCTAGAGTGAATAGGCATCTTCTGGGTAAGCGTGTTCCACCTTATATTTATCATTACTTTCCATCAGGTGTGATTAGGGTCAAACGCAAGCCCATTCGTAATAAAAATAAAATAAATGTGAGATGTTCAAATATTTTGGAAAAACTAAGACATAAAGCGAGTTGGCTTAGCTGCGGCGTTTTTTCTTAGCAATGGGTACCTATTTTCAAAGCGCTGTCGAGATGAGGCCAATTTGCTGAATAAACTATTAATTAGGATTTTTTAAGTTGATTTTTAATTCGGCTCTCATCGCACTCGCCGACTGTTGCTGGGGTACGCTCGCACGACACGACATTACTATGCGCACGTTGAAGCCCTAATCAGTTGATCTAGAGTCTAAAGACTATTATTGCTTAATCCACGCGCCTCCTAAGTTGTGTATTGCTATACGTTCGTTCAAGCTGTGCGTTGTTTTAAATCTCTCGTCTACTATCAATCTAGCCACTGCAAATGACCTGATTTGAATTGGCTGTAAGGATGTATTAACTGTGACAAGTAAAATTCTTTTCAACTCTGTCAGCTCTACTGTACCTAGATATGTGCTATTGCTAATGGTATGCAGGTAATTATTTAATTGAATTCAAAGGTGTCACAGATCTGCCTAACAGGTCTACTATACTAAAACTGATTACGCAGTAACAAATGCAATTTGACGTCGATATCCAAACAATAATTGAACTAGCCCGCGTAGATAATAGGCATTTTGATAAATTATCAGCAAACAGTATTAATTAAATTAGTGACGACATAAATGATTGATCGAACAATTCTCAATTAATTAAAGTCGAGTTGGAAACAAGCTTCAATTTGTTTAAGAGCGAGTGAGGTCAGCCGATAGGAGGTTGGAGTACTCGTATTAATTGCACTCGAGAAAACAAGTATTGGAAATCTAGTTGTTTCGCTGAAATTTTGTTATTCTGGCCAATATCTATATAATACGGTCCTTGTAGACCTTGGAGTATCGCTCGAGAGAGACAGAGTTAATGTTTATATTGTCATAAGTAAAGACAAGAATTCCACGAAACGCGTAATTCGATTTACTGAAATAAAGGAAGTGCAAAAACTTAAAGAAGATTGAATTGTCAAAACAAACAGGGTCTTACTGAGGAAACATCCCAAAGCACTTTAACGTTATTATCCCAGGACATCAAGTCACATTAAATTGTTTATTCATTTTACTTTTGCGGGGTCACGGGCGGAATTCCTGCAATGCCTTTGATCTGAGGCGAGCGAGAAAAAAAATGGACGAAAATGCACTTCAACTGTCTTCATAAAGGGGGAAAATATAATTTATTCAAGAGATAATTTTCTTCTCCCTTTTAAGGACTGACGTCGTTTGGTACAGGGGCGCGAATGGATGTTTGTTGAGTTAGCTCGCGAGTTTGTCTGCTTGTGCAAAGTTTTTTTTATTGTTTCCGTGTCTACTTTAAATTTTTCGTCTTGTTACATGAAACGCGCCCTTGTTAGGGAGACCACCTCCTGATTCACGCTAGACAGCACATATCTAACAACAGACGCCTGCTGAGTTGAAGAGGTTGAATCGTTGAATCTTATTGTTTGGCGTGGCGTGGTCGGCAATTCGCATAGCGCGTTTTGCGAACAATCTGGAATTTCGTTATACTTAGTCGCATTTAATTTAATTCGAATTGTTCAGTGAAGGGATTGAAATTCCAACCAAGTTCCATGACGACCGTGTCTTTGATCCGGACTAGAATCTCATAACGACTGCCCTTCAAAAATGGCAATACGATTACCCGATGAAAGGCCTAATCGTAATTTGTGCAAATGTGGATTTCAAAGGTTGGTCACCCCGCCGGGATGAATCTGCCTCACTAGTTGAGTGTGCTAATAACGACCGTTTGCGAGGGCTAGATTAAAATTAAAACCACCCTTTGAAGAAGCAAGGGTATTTAATTCTGATCCCGTTGTTAGATCGAGAGCCGTCGTCGAAACAGCTCATTCCAAACATTCTAATTTAACGAAAACTGCAAGTGTCACTTAGATGTTTTCGAGAATAATTAAAAATAAAGAAATTAAAACAATAGACCCGCATTAGTCAAAACAATTTTTTAAGAGATTAACTAGTAGGTACCTACTTAAACTACACTAATAGCCCGGATAGCCGTTGTTGCAGGTTAGAGTCCTGCTTTAGACCGTAATTTTTTTCAATTTTTCTTTGATCCCCTTTTTTATACCAATGGTATAGGCAAACGAGCGCACAGCCCACCTGATGGTCACTGCGGCCCATGGACACCGAAATCCTATGAACCCCCATTCAGAAACCATAAGATCTTTAATGCGTTGCCTACCCTGAGTGAGGTCTAAGATCGTATTATACTTACTATATTTTGTAAATGCTAAATTATATCGTATCGTAGCAGGTAAGGATTCCACGCGGTGAGCTCCTGGTACAAGAACATTGTCAGTTGCGGTGATTCGAGCGGGCTGTAGGTAGGTACGATTTCACGGCGACGTGACGTCATTGCATTGACAGCACTAGGCACGAGAATCCAGATCGAATGTGGCACCTAGGAAACCTAAGCTCAACACGTGACCGGCAGAATTCCAATTTACTTATTCATTCAGGCGCCTTATTCAGAATTAGTCTGCCATCGCATTCGATCGCATCTGTGGCGCTGAATACTGAAACAAGAACCAATGAGTTTATTGCTGTCTGCGACGAATACTTAGGTACTTGGCGATTTAAAAAAGGAAGAGTGATTTAATAATGGAGTTGCTCATTCGTAATTTGAAACTGAACTGAGGTCTTCGACATAGCCCGAAGAATTGCGAACCTTAAGTGGCAGTGGGCGGAGCACATTGCTCGCAGGACTGATGGCCGATGGGGCCGGAAAATTCTCGAGTGGCGTCCGCGAACCGGGAGACGAGCTGTCGGTAGGCCTCCAACGAGCCTTGGGGGAGGCCTATGTGCAGCAGTGGACGTCTTTCGGCTGAAATGATGATGATGATGAATTTGAAACTGGGACAACGAGGAATAGGTGCCTACTAAAATCTAACTCTAATTAAGTATAAATTCTACTAAACACAATAGATTTCAAAGTACCTAAGTAGATAACATCAGTAAATCTGAACGCGTAACAACAAAACACTATTAAAACTATACAGAACACCGACGAATCCCCCGCGTGCCGTACTGCTTTCAATTCAGTTTTGCTAAATTTTTATTAGGGAGCGGAGCTACAAACTAGCGTTCTGCCCACTGATACAAAAACCGATCTCGGAGACCTCCTAACTCCCTTGAGGGCGCTTAACCTATTTTCATTTCCTTCCTGTTTTTATTTCCTCAGTAGCGACAGCTATGTGAGCGCGACTCCGTCGGGCTTTCCAATTTACAGTTTGTGCCAACCTTCGAGTGTTCTTCATTATGTATGGAGCCTCCATGTAATGCCAAGCATTAAAATATCCAAGACCCTCTTTCTTAGGAAATGCTTTTAAATGTTTTATTATTTATCCTGTACGAAAAGTTCATTACAATCCTTAAAAGAGACGAAACGCCGACATACGAGCGGGTCGATTTTATTGTGATTGAACCTCTGTCATTAGTGGCAAACGTTTTTAAGCACATAAATGTTAGAAAGAAAAAAGCTACAGTCTGTATCGATCAAAAAAGAAGGCGCCTTTTCTCAGATTTATATGCATAAAAAGGCATTACCACTACCTAATAAGAGCGGTTCAAAAGCCATGTAAGATGTATTATCGACATGTAGGTACTCGGGTACCTACAATAAAAGGTTTCCCGACCTTCAGAGCTCCACTACTAAATCTTGCCTTCGACTGTCCAAACAATTCATCTAGGTACTTAGCGTAGGCCTAGTTGCGACGTCAAGAAAATTTAGGGATCCTCAATTAGGGAAGCTTGGCGGCGCGTCGCTAAATAGCACCGATTTGGAGCTGCGTTTGTAAGGCTTAACTCCTGGATAATCCCGTCGTGTAACATATGGGGTAGCGGCGCGAGTCGCGCGGTCTGAGACTAGCTATTAGAACTAGAAGTTTTTAGGGCTATATGCCGCTACGCCCAAGGCGTAAACGGGTCTTAATTGTTGGTATTTAGGTAATCCCTCGAAACATATGGATTCAGCACGCGGACGAAGCTGAAGTCAAACCGATGCACAAAGGGGGAACTACTAATGAGTTGGGACTAGTATAATCGCAGCTATTAATAAAGCTTGCTTATGTGGTTATTATGTTAGCTACAACGTGTTACTGTTACGTGGACGATATTGTTACGAATCGGAATAGCGAAAGGGATTTGCACCGTTAGAAATGACCAAAGAAAATTTGGATAAGATTAAGCACTTTCTTTCTGCCTTGAATGCCATTCCGTCGTTCATCATCATTTAAAAGTTAACAATGAGGAATTTTGTAAATATAGCAGTCCCGTTGTTATCCATTGATCTATATCGAAATTACAACGCGAGTTATTTGCTCGAGGAATATTCTGGAGCAGATGAACGCTTTCGTTTTCAATAATGGGAAACATTTTGCTTCGCGCTACAAAGAGTTCGGATTTCTGATTCTGAAATTTGATTTGACGAGGAATTTAGCCGTTACGATGCCAAAGTCTATTGTTAAGTCTTTTCGTTTCCAGAACTTGGTACAATGGAATTTTCTCGTTAATCGAAAGCAGTTAATTAATAATTTGTCTAGTCTCCAATTTCGGTCTTTATAGTTTCAACTAGGTGCCGAGTGGGTGCGCGAGCTGCGAGCAGCTCGCGTAATACCGACGCTAAGATTTTGCCACAAGGCTTTTTTATGGTAGCGGTTCGGGTTTGTGAGATCGTAATGAATTAAAATGTTACCAATTTATTATTATTTTCATTTATTGGGGTTAAAAAACAGTCGCTACAATGTGTTCAATTAATTATTTGCTAGTTGTATTAATCTATGTGCGACCAGCACCATTAACCGCTTATAGATGATTTGGAATGAAGTGTCAATATTTGCGCGCGAGGTCGTCTGTGTGCGTACGAGGACGTCTGTACACTTGTAAATGTGTGTGTACCTACCAACTACGCGGGCCAGTGATCCATTCTCCATCCCCGGATGAAACAAATTCTGTATGTAGTACTATTAAATATTCTGCGGTATGGATGTATTCCACACTAATTAATATCTGTCTGTCTATCTGCTACCTCTTCACGCTACAACCAATAGACCGATTGGGATGAAGTCGGGTAAAGAGGTATAGAGGTACATGCACTTTATAATAGCAGAGGTTCATTTTTTTCTGCCTGTTGCTTTGTTTTGTGAGGTCGTAGTTCAAAACTAACCTACGTGCAGTTTTCAGGTAGTGGTTCAGTTTTGCGAGGTCGCAATTCAAACCTAACCTAACCTATCTCCACTTTTATGCATCGGTTCGGATTTGTTCAAATCTAACCTACCTAACCTATCTGCACTTTCTAGCAGCAGTTTGGATTCTCGATGTCACGGTTCAAATCTAACCTAACCCCTTTTTCAGGCAACTGTTAGATTTTGCGAAGTCGCAGTTCAAGCCAAACCTAACCTACTTGAATTTTCTAGCAGCGGTTCGGATTTTATGGCTGTGGCTGGTTTTTGTCACAGTCAAGTCAAGTCACAATTCAAACCTAACCTAACCTCCTACATGGATTTTTCTGACAGCGGTTTGGTTTTGAGGGGTTTGATTAACAAATCCTACCTGCACTTTTCAGGCCGCGATTTGGTTTTATAAGGTCAAACCGGACCTTAACCATCTCTACTATTCTGGCAGTATACCGAATACGAAATAGATTTATACCGAAGCAAAAAATGTTTTTCCATAAGGCTTTTTTATTATAGCGGTTCGGGTTTGTGAGATCGCATTTAAAATGTAGCCTAGCTAAGCTACATGCACTTTATAGCAGAGGTTCGTGTTTTTCTGGCTGGTGTTTGGTTTTGTAAGGTCGCAGTTCAAAACTAACCTATTTGAGTTTTCAGATAGCGGTTCAGTTTTGCGAGGTCGCAATTCAAACCTAACCCAACCTAAACTGTCTCCCTCAGAATGAAACTCCTAGGCGTCGGATACCCTGAACCAGGGGATTTCAAAGCACTACCACTGCACTCCATCATTAACTCATTAGTGAAGGTGGAAGAGGCAATGGATTAGCTGCATTGGGAGGGGTAATTACACAATAGATCCCAATGAGTCGAGGTGTATCCGCACGCAAGGACCTCAATTACCCAAGCTAAGAAACTGTCTCCACTTTTCTAGCGTCGGTTCCGATTTGTTCAACCCTAACCTAACCTACCGGCACTTTCTAGCAGCAGTTTGGATTTCCGAGAAAACGGTTCAAATCTAACCTAACCTCCGTTCACCTTTTCGGGAAGCTGTTAGATTTTGAAAGGTCGCAGTTCAATCCTATACTCACTAACCTGCACTGTTAGGCAGCAGTTCCGTTTTATGGGGACTCGGTTCAACCCTAACCTAACCTATCTTAACTTTCCAGCAGTGGTTCGGATTTTTTCTAGCTGTGGTTTGGTTTTGTGAAGTCACAGTTCAAACCTAAGCTAACCTCTAGTTTTCTGGCAACGGTTCGGTTCGGTTTTATGAGGTCGTAGTTCAAACTTAACCTAACCTACCTGTACTTTCCTGGCAGCTGTTACATTTTGCAAGGTCGCAGTTCAAAGCTATCCTAACCTGCACTTTTTGGAAGCAGTTCCGTCTTGTGAGATCGCAGTTCAAAACTAAACTACCTGCACTTTTCAAGTAGCGGTTCAGTTTTGCGAGGTAACAATTCAAACCTAACCTTACCTTAACTACCTCCACTTCTCTTGCATCGGTTCGGATTTGTTCAACCCTAACCCTAACCTAACCTATCTGCAATTTCTAGCAGCAGTTTGGATTTTTGATGTCACGGTTCAAATCTAACCTAACCTATCTGCATTTTTCTGGCAGCGGTTCTGATGTGGGAGATAACAGTTCAACCCTAACCTAACCTACCTGCACTTTCTAGCAGAGGTTCGGTTTTTCCTGGCTGTGGTTTGGTTTTGTGAAGTCAAAGTTCAAAACTAACCTAGCCAAAAGTACCTCCATTTTTCTGGCAGAGAGTCTTATTTGTGGGATCACAGTTCACTAACGTAAACCTCCTGCATTTTCTAGCAGCAGTTCGGGTTTTCGATGGTGCGGTTCAAACCTGACCTAACATACCTATATTTTCTGACAGCTCTGTTAGATTTTGCAAGGTCGTCGTCAAGGCTATTCTATCCTAACTTCCTTATACCCATTCAAAAGTTGCTAACAGAAAAAAGTCAACTCGAAATTTTTAGAGCGTCTTACAATATGGCCGCAGGACCCCATTGCGGCCATCTTGTTGAATAAAAAACCAATCCCAAGTGGAAAAATTGAGGATATATACAAGCCAATCGAAAAAAAGTCTAAACCCGCAGACACCTCGAAAATGCCAAAAATTCATTTTAAAATATTTCGGCTGTCATCATGTTTTTCCAACTTTTTTAAAATTAATCGTAATAGTCTACCCAAAATTATCCGAAAATGACACCAATCGTGGATAAATGCGCTAATAAAAAAAGTTAGCAATGTCAACTCGTCGGCCATCTTGTTTTTTCAATTTTTTTGCAGAAAAATTTGCCTGGAAAAATGCAAATTTTCGTTGATTTTAAAAAATGGCCGCCAAGAAGTCCGCCATCTTGTTGAAAAAAAAATCAAACCCGAAAGACAAAATTGAGGACATATCCGAGCCTATAGATAAAAAAAACGAAAAAACAACAAAAAAAATCACCATACCGCGACCCCGCTAAAGCACCTCGAAAAATGAAAATTTTAAAACGCAAATATCTCGGCGGCCCTATTGTTTTTTCAATTTTGCACAACGTAATCGCAAAGAACGCACCAAATTTATTCGAAAACGACACCGATATCGGGTATAGAGCGGAAAACGAAAAACTCAATCATCTCAACTCGGCCGCCATCTTGGATTTTTGAAATGTCAGATTTTTACCATAGACACGAGGGGAAGAGTAAAAAACCCGCCATAGACGACTCTCCGCCTTCTCGACCCCTTCATGGAGAACAATTGCGTCATTCAGTGGTGGGATTAGGTAAAAGCTGTGTTTAAGCCATCACATCACGACCCTGCAAAGACGCCTCGAAAATTCCAAATATTCAATTTCAAATATCTCGGCGGCCATCTTGTTTTTCCATTTTTTTTCAATTTCATCGTAACACTCGTCCTAAAATTATCTGAAAACAACACCAATCTTGGGTGAGCGCCCTGATAAAAAGAAAAGTTGGCCAAGTCAGCTCGGCCGCCATCTTGAATTTTGGACATGTCAGATTTTTCCCATAGACACGGATGCAAACCGACAATATCCCTTATACATGACATTCACCCCCCATCGCTCCTTCGGGCGCTCTAATCGAATTTTCGTAAAACAAAAAAAAAATCCGGGCGCCATTGTCGCAAGTTGCCATCGACAAAAATAGTCAAATGTCATTACGACATTGCCAGCCGACATTCTCATGCGATTTTTTAATCAAAAATATTTCTCCTTCTACTTTTCACATTTTTGAATAAAAAGTCGAAAAAAATGTATGAGCAAAAAAAAAAAAACTCAGCCTGGCAACACTCGCAGCCGAGCTCCACAATCGCCTTATACAAAGTGACCCGCTCAAATGTTGCCAACGGAAGAAAAAGTTGCCTCGAAAAATGCCAATTTTCGTTGATTTTACAAAATGGCCACCAGGGAGTCCGCCATCTTGTTGAAAAAAAAAAAAATCCTCGACCACAAAATTGAGGACATACCCGAGCTCATAGAGAAAAAATATCGAAAAAAAAAAAAAAAAATCACCACGCCGCGACCCCGCAGAGACACCTCGAAAAATGAAAATTTTCAAACGCAAATATCTCGGCGGCCATCTTGTTTTTTCAATTTTACACAACGTAATCGCAAAGAACGCGCTCAAGTTATCCGAAAACGACACCGATATCGCGTATAGAGCGGAAAACGAAAAAGTCAATCATCCCAACTCGGCCGCCATCTTGGATTTTTGAAATGTCAGATTTTTCCCATAGACACGGGGGGGAGAGATGGAAACTCGCCATAGACGACCCCCCGCCATCGGGACTCCTTCGGGGAGATCAATTGACCTTTCGGTGGGGGGCTTCCAGGATTATATAGTATAATAATGATGATGATGTTCGATACAAGGTCACTCCGTGAGCCACTGCTGAGGCGGCCCCCTATATGAAGCTGCAAAGGGGGGCGAATGTAACGGACCATGTACGTACCAAAAATACGTTTCTATGAAAATTATTATTTTTTGTATGGCAACACTGAATTATTTTTTTACAAAATAAGAAAACTATTAATACCTATAAACGCCTCATTCATTACAACGACGTCAAATGATGCCAACCCACTCAAAATTAAATATTCGTTGCAATAAATACCTTTGTATGAAAATGTATTTTTTATGTATGGCAACACTAACATTAAATATTTTTCCTATAACCACCATGTTGAATCAAGCAATTTGAACATACATTATTATCACCCCCTACCAATACTTTTGGCTGAGCTATTCGAAATGTGTGAAAATAGAAAAAAAAATCCTGACGCCCGTGTTGCCAGTTTATTCAGTCAAAAATAGTCAAATGTCATTACCACAACTGCGATAAATTGTTTTCAATCATTTTTTAATCAAAAATGTTTCTCCTTCTACTTTTCATATTTTTGAATGAAAAGTCCAAAAAAATGTATGGACAAAGAAAAAATCAACCAAACCTGGCAACACTATGGATCAAGTCCTACAACCGCCGAAAACAAAGTGACCCGCTAAAATGTCGCCAACCTCAAAAAATCTCACCTCGAAAAATGCAATTTTTCGCACATTTCACTAAATGTCAGCCATGGGGTCCGCCATCGTGTCGAAAAAAAAAACAATCCTCGACATCATAATTGAGGATACACCCGAGCCGATAGACAAAAAATATCGAAATAACAACAAAAAAATCACCGCGCTGCGACCCGGCAAAGACACCTCGAAAAATGAAAAATTTCAAACACTATTATCTCGGCGGCCATCTTGTTTTTCCAATTTTTTTCAAGTTTATCGTAGCAGTCGTCCTGAAATTGACCGAAAACGACACCAATATTGTGTAAGTGCGATAACAAAAAAAAAAGTTGATAATCGCAGTTCGGGCGCCATTTTGAATTTTTCAAACTTTATATTTTTCCCATAATCACCATACTGAATCGAGCAATTCTTCCATACATTATTATTACCTCTCACCAATACATTTGGCTGTGCTATACGAAATGTGAGAAAAGTGAAAAAAAAAAACCTGGCGCCAGTGTTGCCAGTTTTTTCTGATGAAAATGATCAAATGTCATTACAACGACCGCAAAAAATCGTTCAGGGTGATTTTTTCATCAAAAATGTTTCTCCTTCTACTTTTCAACTTTTTGAATGAAAAGTCCAAAAAAATGTATGGACAAGGCAAAAAAAAACTGAACCTGGCAACACTCTCGACTGAGCCCTACAACCGCCATAAACAATGAAATCTGCTCAAATGTTGCCAACCTCGTAGTATTTCAGCTCGAAAAACGCGATTTTCAGAGCTTTTTACATAAAGGCCTCCACGGGGTCCGCCATTTTGTTGAAAAAAAAAACAATCCCAATTGGCAAAATTGAGAATATATCCAAGCAGATCAATAAAAAAAACCCAAGAAAAGGATAAAAGCCATCACATCACGACCCTGCAAAGACGCCTCGAAAATTCCAAATATTCAATTTCAAATATCTCGGCGGCCATCTTGTTTTTCCATTTTTTTTCAATTTCATCGTAACACTCGTCCTAAAATTATCTGAAAACAACACCAATCTTGGGTGAGCGCCCTGATAAAAAGAAAAGTTGGCCAAGTCAGCTCGGCCGCCATCTTGAATTTTGGACATGTCAGATTTTTCCCATAGACACGGATGCAAACCGACAATATCCCTTATACATGACATTCACCCCCCATCGCTCCTTCGGGCGCTCTAATCGAATTTTCGTAAAACAAAAAAAAAATCCGGGCGCCATTGTCGCAAGTTGCCATCGACAAAAATAGTCAAATGTCATTACGACATTGCCAGCCGACATTCTCATGCGATTTTTTAATCAAAAATATTTCTCCTTCTACTTTTCACATTTTTGAATAAAAAGTCGAAAAAAATGTATGAGCAAAAAAAAAAAAACTCAGCCTGGCAACACTCGCAGCCGAGCTCCACAATCGCCTTATACAAAGTGACCCGCTCAAATGTTGCCAACGGAAGAAAAAGTTGCCTCGAAAAATGCCAATTTTCGTTGATTTTACAAAATGGCCACCAGGGAGTCCGCCATCTTGTTGAAAAAAAAAAAAATCCTCGACCACAAAATTGAGGACATACCCGAGCTCATAGAGAAAAAATATCGAAAAAAAAAAAAAAAAATCACCACGCCGCGACCCCGCAGAGACACCTCGAAAAATGAAAATTTTCAAACGCAAATATCTCGGCGGCCATCTTGTTTTTTCAATTTTACACAACGTAATCGCAAAGAACGCGCTCAAGTTATCCGAAAACGACACCGATATCGCGTATAGAGCGGAAAACGAAAAAGTCAATCATCCCAACTCGGCCGCCATCTTGGATTTTTGAAATGTCAGATTTTTCCCATAGACACGGGGGGGAGAGATGGAAACTCGCCATAGACGACCCCCCGCCATCGGGACTCCTTCGGGGAGATCAATTGACCTTTCGGTGGGGGGCTTCCAGGATTATATAGTATAATATCTCAATTGGAATATTGACTTTGATCTTCATTGTCAAATTTAACATGATTCTAGTCTGTTTATTTCGAATAATAAAATGAGATAGTTTTTCTAGGAACATTGTCTTTAACAGAAGTCTCTTAACGTTTTCAATGTGAAATCGAGGAGTAATTCTATTTACGAACGGATTGTGGAATATTCCATTTCAATGAAACTATCAAAAGGCTTCGATAAACGATATTCAGTTTAATGAAATGAGGGTCTTGCTAAATTATTGTTCGATCTTTGTGCTGATGAAAATGTTTAGTAAATCTTGCGGGTTGAAGACCCTACCGAGGGCGCTAGCGATAAATTTAAAGAGGTTAGTTTGAACCATAGAGAAATGGTACAAGGAGAGTGGCAGAGCCCATACTGTAGTGCGTGCTCCGAAACCCGGGTTAACACTAGATCGACATCTGGCGTCCAGTGGCTGAATCCCGATTACCCGACCGTTTAGACGTTGCTACCGCTACTTGAAGCTAGATGGCGAGCCGAACGCAATAGTAGATTGTATGACTAGGGAGCAAAATGGTATATTTTACCGCGGGTGACGGATTGAATCCAGAGCGACGCGAAAGATTCCAGAATAGAATCCCGAGCGTAAGCGAGGGATTCTAGCGTGGAATCTTGAGCTAGCGAAGGATTCAAGCTTTGTCACCCAAGGCATAAATAAGTTTGCTACCGTGTTGTACACTCTGCTTTTCACCCCTCCTATGAGAAAATCATAAGATCATTCGTTCATCATTGTCATTAAATGAAGTAAAACAAAAAAATAATATATTTAGAAACAAACAAGGTTAAAAAGAAGTGTGTTACGCGCTCCTATCATAAATTCATAGGCAGAAGGCGAAAATGGCTTCCATATTGAAGAATCTCTAACTACTTCATTGTATTTATATTCTGTCATGCTCGCATGCGTTGCGTTCATAATAATAGGTAAATTTTAACAAATGTGAAAAAAATACATTTTATTACAATTTCGCTCATGTATCAAACAAAGTTTTTTAATACATTTGCGATAAAATGAAAAAAGGGCAGTGCAATTCACATTACGTACTTACATAATATTCCTTTGGAATTCTCAGAGGTGTTGATCCCAATACATTGCATCACCTAAATCACTTTTTGATTTCATTCATTCTCTACGAAATAATTCATAACACTACATAAAGTACGTTTTATTTTGGAAATTAAGTGTAAAATAATACGGCAAGGAAATGAGCGCTCACGAAATTCGCGGGTTCGAGTTTTTTTTTAATTCGATCACACGACGAGTTTGCGAGGAATGCTACGGCATTGGCCTGCACCATTCAGCCAAATTGAAAATAAAAGATAATAGAAAATAATTTATCAAAAGTAAGTATATATTTATGAATTTATGGATTTTTAGTATGTGCATTAAAGTATTTATGTAAAACGCCGATATATAAAATTCTAAATACGAAAAAGATACGACTTTTGAATACAACTTTTTACAGTCTCCGAAGCTCCGTGAACGCACTGCTAAAACGTATTTTGCTCCCTGTTAGCGGGGCAGAAATGAAAAAAATTAAAAAAAAAGCGAAGAGGGAGCAAAATCGCATTTTGCTCCCTCTAAACGGGCAACAAAACACTTCTTTTCGAATAGGAGGGGTGAAAAGCATATTTTATTGCTTAACAGTTTACAACACACCCCGAAGTCTTTGTGTAATCCATATTAATATTATAAATGCGAAAGTAACTCTATTTGTCTATCTGTCTGTCTGTCTGTTACCTCTTCACGCTTCAACCGCTGGACCGATTTGGATGAAATTTGGAATGGAGATAGTTGTATGGGCTCTGCCACTCTTCTTGTATCATTTCTCTATGGTTTGAACATGCATGAATTGGTGTTTATTCCTCATAACCTGGCTTCGGCGGGCTTAGCCCGCTAGGCCGGTCATCAATCTTCCTCAACCCGCATGATCGCAGAAAACTCGGGATTACACTACGACCCACATTTTTAAGTGATATCTGTGTACAGATATATGTTTGTCGACGTGTGGGAAAATGATTTATAGGTAGGTACTTATGTCAGATCGGCAGCGAAGTGTGAGAAAAATCTATACATAATTCTTTTATTTATCGTAGTACATAGATATTTAATTGACACAATTATTTATTCGATATTAAGATAATATAGAAAGTAATCAAAGAACGGAACCCTCTCCAGGCGAGTTTAATTCGCTTCTGGGCCAGTTTGGTAATGCGTAGATTATGCGTTTGTCTTTTCTCAAATCATATAATATTAAATCAAATCAAATAATATAATATCATTATATTATTAAATAATATAATATATTAAATAATATAATATATTAAATAATATAATATTATTATATTATTTCCATATCCATCCATATTAATATTATAAATGCGAAAGTAACTCTGTCTGTCTGTCTGTTACCTCTTCACGCTTCAACTGCTGGACCGATTGAGATGAAATTTGGCATTTAGATAGTTGGGGTCCCGGAAAAGGACATGGACTACTTTTGATCCAAGAAAAACGCATAGTTCCCGCGGGAGCGCGATAACCGAATTCCACACGGGCGAAGTCTTGTGCAGAAGCTAGTATTCTATAAATAGGTTTCGCTAATCGTCATTTTACATTATTCGTCTTGAAAATGCATTTGTAACGGAATGTGCTAATATCGCCCTGCAAGACGACATCGGAGGGTGAATTTTAATTAAACGCGGGACATTAATGAGATGAAAGTGAACTGTGCTCTTTAATCGTGATTTGTTTGGCCAAACTAATTGCTTAGGGGTCAGATTCAGATTGCTATGAATTTCATAAACGCTTTGTTATGCGAGCGTGGTACCTACTCACGCTTTGTTTTTTTATGCTACTAGCCGTTGCAGCGACGACCTCGCGAAGGTCGCGGGAAACCGGTGGAAGCAAGTAGCACGGGACCGGTCGGAGTGGCGAGCCTTGGGGGAGGCCTATGTCCAGCAGTGGACATCTTTCGGCTGAAATGATGATGATGATGATGAGCCGTTGCAGGCTACTTCGTTCCGCGTCGACTTAGAATTTGCGTCCCCGATGCCCGACCTCGCTGGCCTATTTTTGCATAGCCGAAATCAGTTTTTTTACATTTTGGACCCCATAGCTTCACCATCCAACACTATGAACTTCCTGAAGAGTTGCTCTTAAAAGGTTTGGTACCCACTTAACTCGAAATAATTGCAGAATAGACATCCTCTTAAGAGAATAATTATTAATTCATGTAATTAGGAAGCTATATTCCATCTTATTTCATTCCATGTTAAGGTTAAAAGTGACGTGGTGGCCTAGTAGTGGTTCGACCTACCGCCTCTCGTGCAGAGGGTCGGGGGTTCGATTCCGGCTCGCACCTCTAAGTTTACTTATGTGCGAAATTCAATTTGAATTTACCACTGAGCTTTTCGGTGAAGGAAAACATCGTGAGGAAACCTGCACGCATCTGCGAAGTAATTCAAAAATGTGTGTGAAGTCCCCAATCCGCACTGGGCCCGCGTGGGGACTATAGCCCAAACCCTCTCGTGATGAGAGGAGGCCTGTGCCCAGCAGTGGGACGCAATTAGGCTGTAGTACTAGTAGTAGTAAGGTTAAAAGCAGACATGAAAAATCGTAGAAACCGTCTGAAAATAGAATAGTGTGTATACAATACGTCACGAGCTAAGTGGCTCCGCCAGCCTGTTCATTGCGAATGCCACTTTGGCTATTATCGTACACCAAAAATAACCGGTGGTCCTGAAGATCGCAAACCTAATGGCCAAACGCAATACCACTGCTGATAAAACTTGCACGAGCCAATGAAAGCCGGAAAGGTTTGACAAAACGGTGCCGTTTGGGAGGCCCCAAGATGTAAAAGGGATCAGAAATTTCAATCTCGATGAAGAGTTCTTTGCGTATGCTGCTCATTTGTTTAAACGTGTAATGTGATGGAAAATCTAATCTCAGTGTGGTAGGATTCCTGGGTATTTTATTTAAAACTAGCTTCTGCTCACGACTTCGTCCGCGTGGAATTCGGTAATAGCGTTTCCGCGGGAACTATGCATTTTTTCCGGTATAAAAAGTAGCCTACGAGTATATGTGTTATAAACTACCCCCCCATGCCAAATTTTATTTTGTTGTACCAAATTGTACGTTAATGGTTCAAACTTAAGCTCAATTACATTTTAATAACTAGTTCAAAATATAACATTGAATTTTCATACTGAAGAACTACGAGTAAGTTCTGATCACCATCCACGAATAACATTATTCAAAGGTATATAAATAGTTCAGGATATTAATATATATGTACCTAAGCATCTTGGATCTTATAAAAATGTTTATATTGCAAAGATTCGGATTTTACACGAAAGGCCTAAATCTAAAGCCGAAACACACGTGTTTTAAAATGCACCTTTGCAAGATTCACGCTTCAAATGACCCCTATTTGTTCGCGATAAAAAATGTAAATTGGAAGATCCAATTTGTATAGGCAAGGTACGTTCAAATATGCAGCGGGGTATAAAAAATTGCTGCAGTGTCCTTAGGGGAGGCTTAGACTGGGGTCATTCTGTACCTACTGGGGTTGAAGGAGGGAAAACTTTTACTAATTAAGTAAAGGGGTGCCTATTATGTATCTGTTTAATAGACACCTACTTTTAATATTATAAAAGGCCGTTCGAAGCCTTGCCTTGTATTATGACGTGATGAATGGAATCCACGGGAGACTGGGGTTTAGGGGAAGGGGGAAATTTCTTTAATAAGTGTAAATACTCAAGAATGTGGAGGAATGAAAAGTGTCATTTAATTATGCAACACCGCGACAGAAAAACCAAAGTTTTTCTATTGCAGGTATTGTGTAGATTTACGTGTACATGTATTATGTTAGTATATTTAGTAAATCTTTATTTACTCTTTATTTGTTTTTTTTTCTTTTTCTTTTGGGATGACATTTGTCAACGGTATTGCCGTGTAAAATTCCATTTCATAATTTATTTTGGTGTTATTTGTTTTTTGAATGTAAATATTTTGTAATTTGTAAGTTTTCAGTGTACCGTGTGTAGCCGGTCGAGGTCTCACCAAATGGCCCCAACGGAAGACCACCGCTGGCATTTAATGCTAGCACAAGCTGAGTTGGGACCATTTCGTGACAGGCCACAACACTTTTGTTCTGTATAAATGTTGCTCTTTTTTTTTGTGTGTGTGTTGTGTAATTTCATGAATAAATGTTCTTTCTTTCTTTCTTTCTTTTCTAAATACCTATATAAAACTGTTGTTGGCCATTGGAGAGCTACGAGTATTTTACTCATTTCAGGTATATTATTTTTGAACGCTGTTTAGCGATAAGTCCGCCTATTGCTTATTCATTCTGTATTTTCTGCGTTTTGTTTAAAGAGTAAGTATTGTTGCATATTTTATCATATTAATTAGTTTTAAATGGCTTATAGGTTTAAATTCTACAGTTACTTGCTGCAACAAGGTTAATTATTCTTAGGTACCCGTTAACTGGCTTCAAAACTATTCCAGAAGCTCTGTAACGTTAGTAATTAGCCTCAACTCCCTCAACACAAACACGGCATGTGAATCAAATGGGTCGAATACAGAATACAATGTAACATCAAAAACCGTCTGGGATATAAAAAATCTTGCTACGAGCTAGGGATAAGATGAGAGAGTAGGGATGTTGCAGTTAAGATTTTGTTGATTCGCGGATGAGAATGTTTTAAGGACGTGAAGTGACGCGGAGGTAGGTAGAATTTTAATCGCTAAAGACCACCGGATCGGAATAACGTAAGAAAACCGGCCAAGCGCGTGTCGGGCCACGCGCAAAGTATAGGGTTCCGAAGTTGACGATGCCCACAGTACCTTACTAACACTTATTAGCATCTAGCTAGCCTGTGTGTGGTACGAGTATGACGTGCCCGTCCGACGCCCCTGACGCTCGAGAAAAATCATTGGTTTTTTAGGGTTCCGAAGTCCACGAAGCTAGATGGCGAGCCGAATGCCAAATTCCGGTGAACGCACTGTAGTATAGGCTCTGCTACTTTTTTTCATTTTATTTCTCTATGGTTCTAATTTTACAATATTAGGTATTGTAAAAATAAATAATCGCTGTGTAGAGATCTACTATCTAAAGTCCCGCGCCTTCACATTTCAAAACGCTTCAATGTATTTAAAAAGCACCACTAACACTCTCAACACATGTGTGCGTGCTGAGACAGCCATCAACTATGCGTTGAGAGTGTTGGTGGTGCTTTTTAAATAATAATAAAAACATTTAAGCGTTTTGAAACGTGAAGGCTTTAGATAGTAGAAGATCTCTGACGCATGTCGTTTTATATGGTGGTAAGGATTTTAAATTATAAAATGACATTAAAATGCAATAGGTAGAAGGTACTAAAATCTCGTTTTGCGATGATAATCTTTGCAATCACCATAAGTATTAGATTCCCTTGCCTTCTTCTTAGCGGCTCTCACATAGAGTGGACCTTATTTTTCTGCGTAGGTATGCAGATGTCGACTTCCGCTAAAGTTGCGGATGCGAATGGATATTTAGCAAAGGGACCTCGACTCAAGCTCCGGCCTCACCGTAACGTTCCCACTTTATGGCCGCCTTTGGATCTAATATAAAACTTACTCCATTGAAACCAGAGTGTTTCCCTCCATTAGCCTAAGTGGTTCAGTCATTTCAACTTCCAAGTAATTTCGGGCTTATTTACTAATTTAAGTACTTGTGTGTAGGTTCAATTCTAAACGCGAACAGCGCTGGGGTCGGATGTATGTATGTATGTATGTTGATCCAATTTAGAAATTACGACCGTATTTTCAGCTTCATTTTCATATCATCGACGACAGGTTTGGCTCAGTTGGTAGTGACCCTGCCCTCTGTTCCCACTGTCGCGTCTTCGAATCCTTTTAGGGGCAAACTTTGTGGGATGGGCACAAGTGTTTGTACCCGAGTCATGGATGTTTATTATTTATATATGTATGTATTTCTCTATATAAGTAGGTATTTATATCGTTGTCTAGCACCCATATAGTAACTACCCACATAGGTGATATTGATAATCCTGAATACATTTACGGGAATTACGGGTGAGGGAGGGCTATCGTATTTTTGCTCGCTAATTGGCGCCACTGTCGTGGCAATTACGTTTGTAAATATGTCAACCCAGAAAAAGTGGTAATGTCACTGTGACATTTAAGACATCACACGAGACAAACGCCGAATTCATGCGCGATATCAACGATACGTAAATATCCCTCAGTGTGAAACATTCGACTTTGGAAACTACCCAGTATATAAGTACTAAAGGATTTCATAGTAATTCACTAGAACTAAAGCTGTTATTAATTTACTCATAATTTAACGTCCAAATAGACGAACCAAAGCGTCAAGCACAGTAATTCTGCGCTCTCACGCCATTCCGATTTGAGTTTTATTTCTACGAAATAAAATTTATTTTTAAAGAATATACGGGTTTAATTTAAAGCGCAGAAAATCTCCCCAACGCGACTCCAAGTTGACTTTGTATAATTTTGTTTCAGCAAGACGCAGAGATGTTTTCTCTGGAAAACCGAGGCCTGTGAAATGTTCGAAAAATATGACTATAAAGTGGATATTTTAAAATCCGTGAAGCAAAGTGTACCGTACTGAAATTAGGTTATTACTCCCTCAGAATTTCTTTCTAGCTTTGTAAATTAGGTTATAAAGTTTTTAAATTTCTTGATTTTTAGTTTAGCTTCAACTAAAGTATCTACCGAGTCTACCGACGTAGAGACCTTATACTATATAAAGCCCGCGCCTTCACATTTCAAAACGCTTCAATGTATTTAAAAAGCACCACCAACACTCTCAACACATGTGTGCGTGCTGTGACAGCCATCAACTATGCGTTGAAGTGTTGGTGGTGCTTTTTAAATAATAATAAAAAATGAAGCGTTTTGAAATGTGAAGGCGCGGGACTTTAGATAGTAGAAGTGGTAGAAGATCTCTACCGGATACCTATTCTGGAGTCTCCTCTCAGCTGGTTTAAATACAAGATAGCTAAGCTAAGTATAGATAGCGATTAGGTTACTAAATAATCTCTTCAATTGTCTTTGGTTAGGAAACTATTAGGTATTTAGTTAATATAATTAACTTTCATGTCAATACACATAATACATATTAGATACCCTTATTGAATGACGTCCACTCCTAGATATAAGCCTCCCCCAACTCACCAGTTCAGTCTTCCAGTGTCCTTCATCAGGACGTCACTTTATATTGTCAGACCTGCCGACTTCTACCATCACGGGGCCGCCATTAGAAACTTTCTGGCTCCATCCGCCCTCAATTCTGCAAGCAAATGTGCCCACTGCCACTTAAGAGGGTTTACTCCGAAAGTTGGCAACGTCGCAAATAGCTGTCAAATATTATGCTGTTTTCATTAATTTCTGAATATTACTGAATTAATACAAAAATTATCGCTCTATGGTTGAATAAAACATTAAGTATGGATTGCAACAATTATCATAGGAACACGAAATTTTCAAGATAATGGAACTATCTTTTGAAAACTTTCCATCGCATTTTCATGCATTTTAATGTAATCTTATCATTTGAATACCTAACCAATAAATGTAAAATGAGACGCGTCATTCAACCATAGAATGATAACTTCTTTTTAGGGTTCCGAAGTCCACAAGGAACCCTTATAGTTTCGCCATGTCCATCCGTCCATCCGTCCGTCCGTCCGTCTGTCCGCACTATTGCTCGGAGATGCTTAGTTCTAGAAAGCTGTAATTTGGCATGAATATATATATTAGTTACGCTGACAAAGTGGTACAATAAAATTTTGAAAAATATTTTTTTATAGGGTACCTCCCCTACTCGTAAAGTGGGGATGTAAATTTTATTTCTTGCGTACCCCATAGTGCGGCATATCGTTGAATAGGTCTTAAAAAAATATTGTGGGTTTGTAAAAACCACTTTTTGATTAAGTGATGCGTTTGAAGTTCCTGCATGTCTCAAAAAGCAAATTTTAAAAGTTTTCCGTAAATTCCATCTAATTTTCATGCTCTAAATCTACTTAAAACCTGAGCAATAAAACAACGTAATCAGGTGGTTAATTGAAATGGCCGCAGCCTTTGTTAAAAGCTATTGGCACGCACCTTGCCGTGACACTTAAACAGAGCCATTGAAATAAAATGGCCTATGCGCGAAGGAAAAGCGTGGAACTTAGGATGTTTTAGAATTAAAAGCTACTCGAGGGTTTGCAAACGGCCTTAACCTAGTGCTCTTAATTTGGTCCTATCGGCTAAATGAATGTCACTTTCTGTTAACATGATGATCTTTTGTCTCAAGAACTTGAATGTGTCAGGGAAATTAAATGATTTGGTAGGCGTCTCACATGGGTCATGGACTCAGTTAACGACGTGAAAATACGATGTACGTTGGCAGTACAGCATCGGATATTGACCCTTGAGGGATGTTATATGTCGGCTGAGATGATGATGACTTAAACAATGGTCTTATCTTATCTTGAGACTGTGGGGTCCTTGCGGATACACTTCGACCCATTGAGATCTTTTGTGTAATTACCCCTCTCCGTGCAGCATTGCTTCCTCCACCTTTACCAATAGGTTAATGATGGAGTGCAATGGTAGTGCTTTGAAATCCCCTGGTTCAGGGTAACCGCTACCTAGGAGTTTCATTCTGAGCCTGATGAGTGCGTCACATTCGCACAGGATGTGTCGCATTGACTCATCCTCTTCGCCACACATTCTGCTATATAAACAATGGTACTACTATACAAGTAAGTAAGTAATAATGGTAAATTTCACTCACAACACAAGCCAGGGCCTATATTCGAAGTCTTAAATAGGGATCTCGCTGTTCCCTATAGAATTGCTCACGCGTCAAGTTGAAATTTAAATCTAGCTGCTTAAAGTTCACGCGACGCGTGAGCGAGCCCATAGGGAACAGCGAGATCCCTATTTAAAACTTCGAATATAGGCCCTGATATATTATCATAAAGCCAGGGATACACTAGGGGACAATAAATGTCCTGTGATGTGTCACACACATGTGGCGATATGTCAAGTGACATCGCATGACTTATGTCCGTATATAGCGCCGTCCATGTCGAGGGTTGCTCAATGGCCGTTGTCCAAGATGGTTGACGTTTGTTGAGCTTCCCCATTTTTACTTGATTTATCTTTTCATCATCATCATCATCATCATTTCAGCCGAAAGACGTCCACTGCTGGACATAGGCCTCCCCCAAGGCTCGCCACTCCGACCGGTCCTGTGCTACTTGCTTCCACCGGTTTCCCGCGACTTTCACGAGGTCGTCGCTCCATCTTGTCTCTTGTCGGATTTATCTTTTACCGTACATTTATCATTATTACACATAGACAGACGCCATTATCTAAAGAGAAGAAGACGTCCATATGTCACCACGGAACCTAAACTGCACACTAAAATATCATGATGCATAAATGTTCAAAAATCTTTTGCAGTATTCAGTAGAAAGTGTATCCTCAAAAAGGTGTACAAAATCACAGTCCACAGCATGTGGAAACCGGCAAAAACCGGTACAGTCTCTAAAAGCGGACGCACTGTGTATAAAGTTTGCGGTATAAGGGAGTTTGCGTTGCAGTAACTCGGCCGACTTTACGAGCCTGCGGCTGCGGCAAATTCCGAGTTACACTGTTCTACGACGTGAATGCCCGTAATGTGCGCAATATGTGGAGCTAATATGTAATCATATTAAAGACCTAGTTTATATGCCGTGTCACCATAAAAATATTAAGATAAAGATGTAGTATTTTCCGCAGCTTGGGCGGCAGATCGAAAAAGTCCGACATAAAATGTACAAAAGTGCTAACAAATCAGGTTACTTTACCATATTTTTAGAGCTGAAAGTGCTTGGCCTCGAGTCCTCGAGTAGACTTATGGCCGATACAGAAGGACTGCATTTAATTAAACAATTATCATTCACTAGCTGTTTCCCGCGACTTCGTACGCGCGTAAACATTAAAATGTAAAAATCCCATTTTTTCCCGTTTCCGTCGGAATTTCGAGAAATCCTCTCTTAGTGCTCCCCCACAAATTTCAACTATCTACAACCGATGGTTTGGCCTGTGCGTTGATACATCAGTCAGTCACTTTTGCCTTTTATATATACAGACTATGAAAACTGCAATCAACTTGCATCCATGCATAGCTGAGAAGTTAAGTTAGTTTTTTTTATATCATTGGTATGGTATGGTATTGGTATGGTGGCAAACGAGCGCACAGCCCACCTGATGGGAAGTGGATAACCTTTTAGGTTTTTTTTTTTCGAGTTGGTAAAAATAAATTGTATGGGATTCAGGTATCGCTCACACCACTCCATGGCCTTACTTTTTTTTTTACCAACTCGAAAAAAATTAAAAGCCTAAAAAACATCCCTTGAATCGATAGCTGATTCTGTGGGTAATATATCATCATAACGTTTTGCTTAACCCTATAGGTAAATAACCTCACAGATTGTCCATCATCAGTCCAGAAATAAAGTCCTGTAATCCACCAATTTATTCAAAACTATTTTCACTTTCTAATTCGATGCGAGCTTTTAAAATGTTCGAGTGGTCAGCTCATCATCATCATCATCATCAACAGCCCATAGTAGTCCACTGCTGGACGTAGGCCTCACCCAATGCACGCCAATGAGCTCTGTCCAAGGCGTGCCGCATCCAATCTACACCGGCCACCTTGCACAAATCGTCACTCCACCTGGCAACAGGGCGCCCTACACTTCGTTTGCCTTGTCGTGGTCTCCCTCCACTCAAGAACGCGTTTACTCCAACGACTATCCGCAGTTCTCGCGATGTGACCGGCCCACTGCCTCTTCAAAGAGCTTATTCTTTGGTCAGCTAATCTCTATAAAATGGTTACAAAGCCACTATGTTACTAGCTAGAACCAATACCCGCAACTAAGCCTATGCGGCTGTTTCTATGCCGTCGTAAAACGACAGAATCATTAAAAAAACCTCGTATGCTACATTCACATGAACTGGAAGTTTCAACTTAGAGTAATTCTAATAAGATCGCTTTATCTATGAGCGTTTTACGTTAGATAGTAGTTTGAGTTGTTTAGCTGGGACACCGCGTGCTTTTGCATAAGCATTTGGGTTTTCGGTCCGCCGACTCAGCGTAGTCTGTTTGACGATACGCCAGGTCTAGCATGATGTGTTTTACTCGGTCATGTCAACTGGGCTTGGTGTCCGCGACACGTGTCGTGTCGGCATGTTAGCCCTATGAATTTGCACTCGACAGTTGTTGAATTGGTGCTTTCTATATCGTTTATATTGTGTCGTGAAGTGAAGTTTTTGTAATGTGATGGAAAGGCTGATTTCAGTTTGGTAGGAACCCAGGATTTTACTTAAAACTAGCTTCTGCCCGTGACTTCGTCCGCGTGGAATTCTTTAATAGCATTCCCGCGGGAACTATGCGTTTTTCCGGGATAAAAAGTAGCCTATATGTTGACCAGTGTTATAAACCCCCCCACCAAATTTTGTTGCAATCCGTATACAGACAATTTTTCTAAAAATCGTTATTTTGTGTTCAGTGTCGTTTATATAGTCCCCTCGACTTGATAGTTTCTTTTAATTTTCAAGTTTCAGACGCGACTTTTACAATCCTATTATTAGTATAGATTTGCTGAAATTCATTTATTTATGGACTGTACTTAACCACGGAGCGGCATTAGCTAGACATTCGATTCTTACGGAAACATTTCCGAGAATTGGTGATTCGTCTGGCATTACTGATTTTTGGATGAAATGAAAACACTATGCGACTGTCCGTCATTGCATTTTAGAATCTGTCCTATCCCATCTGTCCTCGGACGTAACGTAAATGCATTTTCCCAAAGTTAAAAAGGCTCCAAAACATTTCAATTCGAAAGCGCCCGAATACGCTACTGTACCTGCGGATTTTCAGGCACCGTTTCGTCCCACAGGCGACCAGCGGTAGCGCGGAGCGTTTTCCTCATACCAAAGCACTACTTGGTCGCAATGCTCGCGTCACAGTTGTTAGTAATAATACGCGAAATTTCACAGAATACGTAAAATGTATCAAAAAAACGCTTGCCGCTAGTCGCGGTTATATAGGTACGACTCGCCCACGACTACGCGCGACTAACGGCAGCTGCGAACGTTTTACTTAGTTAAATACATTGCGCGCTATGGTTAAGTACTAACTTAATGCGTAGGTACTGTAAGGGGGGTTGGTGTTAGCTCAGGTAGATGCTGCAGGCACGGAGATCAGCAGTGGAATTTGAAGACACGAAGACGATGTCTAGCTGATTAAAAACTCTAAATCTCGCAGACTGGCCCTAATACTGCCCTAACACTTCCCTAACTATTAAATGATAGATTTTATGTATATTTCATATTATATTTCCAGAGATGTTTGCATTACAATCGCTACAAAAAGACTAAATATATGGAACAAAATAATTCTACGCTTAAAAATACCTATATTCCAAAGAAAACGTGTCAACTCACCGATTATACTCGGCCATCTATATCTATATCACTACATCAGTATAAAAAAAGTCGCTTCGCTGTCTGTCTGTCCCTATGTATGCTTAGATCTTTAAAACTACGCAACGGATTTTGATGCAGTTTTTTTAATAGAGAGAGTGATTCAAGAGGATGGTTTTCGTATATAATTTGTTATAGTTTAACGCTCATTATTTACACCGAATTACACGCGGACGAAGTCTATCTATATATAAAACAAAGTCGTGTTAGTTACACCACTTATAACTCGAGAAGCGCTGAACTGATTACGATGATCTTTATTTTTTTGGATTTGTCTCCGCCCCGGATAGGATAGGTAATAAAATAACCATTAAAATTGCACGCAAAAAAGTCACGATGATTTTAAATATAATTGTAAATTCGATTCCGCCGCCTTCCGCAGTTGACACTTCACGTCACGCATGACTGTTAAGCGGGACGGAGTCCGCCGGGTCACTCATACTCATATTACAAAAACGCTTGCCGCCGATCGCGCGAAATCGTGGGCTAACCGTTAGTCGTGGCAGAGTCGTTACGTTACCAACCCAGCGGCTGTAACTCTGAAGGGTTTATGTGAGGCCTCGTGCCGTCTAAATATTTACGGAATAATTACACGCGTACACGTACATACACCAAGTTACGGATGTTAGCTATTTGTTTTTATGACATATATTTGTGGTAATACCCGGCTGATGTACGTTTACGGCGAGGATCTTTATATCGTTGTGTGTTGGTAAGTTATTTGGATGTTTTATGGTAAGCTTATGAAAGTCAGTAATCGAAGTATGTTTATCGATTCATTCCTCGAAATATTTATTACTTAATATACACAGAATTGCAAACCAAACTAAACTAACTTACTCGGATAATCAAACGTGTCGTCAAAGATGAAATTGAGTTTTTTCAAACTCCGTAGTAAGTAATTTATTTTCGCCGGGGAACTTGAAAACTAATTTTAAAAGTGTAAAAACTCGTTCAGAATCCGATTTTGAAGATAAACTGTAAGTGAATGTGTACTAATCGCTCACTAGTTGCTCGCCACCGACTTTTTAACGCTATCGGTCAACGTTCCGGGAAAAAGAGCAAAAATCGCCGCGTTTAGATCATTTATACTTCGCTCGCTAAACTTTTAAGTCGAGTTTCTTTAATCGCGTTAGTTTGGTTCGTTTAAAGAAATAACTAGTTTAAGTTTTAGAATGTTTGAATTGTGCGGATTTATCACTCGTGGCGTAATCAAAGTGTTTACGAAAATGGTTCCTATTTAGACTGAATACTGATAATAATTTTCTATTAATTTAATTTTTTTAGGTTTTTTTTAAATATTCAAATTTTACACTTTTTATACAGTTTCTTGATATTTTAGACTAGCTAGAGCATATGTAACTAGAATTACGAAACTTGGCCATTTATAGTTTATAATCTCGAATTTTAAGAGTACTAAAACGTTAAAACTGAAAATTGCCTGAAGTTGAAATCTTCCAATCAAAACTACATTAATTACCCGAGCAGCGATTGCTCCGCAATCGTTCAATCGTATCATTGAATTGGAAACTGTTGTGAAACGTGGTGGTTTCAGTTTCCATTGGATTTATAAGGATTATGTATTTTTTAATTATGAATAATAACACTATCCGATCCGCTTACTTTGCGTGCTTTTAGTTAGATTCAAATTTCGTTCCTTTTTGGCTTCACTATCCGTATCGTTTAGTGGCCACATCTTGGCCGACTGTTTCACTTATTCATGATCACCATCATGTCAGCCGAAAGAGGTCCACTAAGGCTCGTCACTAAGATCGGTTTGTGCAACTCACATCCAATGCATTCCCGCGACCTTAACTAGGTAGTAGCTCCATCTTGTAGGTAGGACGCGTACCGACATCTCGTCTCTCGATGCTCGGACTCGTTTTACTTGTTTCATTCATTTTAAGCATTTATTTTAATGGCGCTCAGAAGTGATTTTGCGTTTTAATTCGTATTTAATGTGAAAATGTGTTTTGCTAGTCGTAGGGCCTTTTTTTTTTTTGTTTTCGCTGGGGAAATGCATTTACGCTTACCACCCGCCCGAGAAGGGGGGGGGGGCAGGTGGTTATGTGGAACTCGCCGACCAGAGTGGCCGGAATACCCACTAAAACCCCAGCGATTCTCCTCCGCGCTGTGTGCGCGAGGGCTGCGGGATCGCGTTGTCGCATTCTACCGCAGCCCTCTCAGCGGGCCCGTTCTGCGGGCCCTCCTCCTCCGATTGAGCGCCCCGAACTAGTGGTAGGGCCTGGTGCTAGGTCCGGCCTGGGTGTACCACCGTCTTTCCCCGCTAACCTACCGCCAAATATCAGTGCTCGCACTGTTGTGTTCCGGTAGGGGGTTAAGACAGGTGAAATTTCTGGCACAGAGGCATTCCATCTTGGGCCTCAGGGCAGGCAACGCATTCGAGACCTTACGGTTTCTTAATAGGAATCATAGGATAGGAGGCCGCAGTGACCACTTACCATCAGTTGGGCTGTGCGCTCGTTTGCCTATACCAATGACATGAAAAAAACTTACTAACAGATATTGTAGTAATAATATCTAAGTTGGCACTGAACTATCTAATAATATTAGTTTAAAATGAAAAGTGCCAGATGCCGAGTCTCATAACCCCGACTCAAAGATTAAGCGGTGTCTGCTAGACGCAGCAGTGGCACGAATTGTTTTCTTCAACAACAAAATAAATTTACGGAATAAATTATATCTTTGCTTCTTAAAGTTACAATTTCATGCTCACATTTAGGGTATTTTTAACCGACTTAAAAAAAGGAGGAGGTTCTCAATTCGTCGGAATCTTTTTACTTTTTTTAATGTATGTTCACCAAAAATAAATAGTAAACGTGAACCGATTTCGATGATTCTTTTTTATTCGAAAGCTGGTACTTTCAAGTTGGTCCCATATTAATTGGGTTCAGTTCTGATGATGGGTTGCATGAGAAAATGAAGGAACTCCTCAAAATTTGCTTTGCTTTTGAATGTTATCATCATCGTCATTTCAGTCGAAAGACGTCCACTGCTGGACATAGAGGCCTTCCCCAAGGCTCGCCACTCAGACCGGTCCTGTGCTACTTGCTTCCACCGGTTTCCCGCGACCCTCACGAGGTCGTCGTTCCATCTTGTTGAAGGCCTACCGACAGCTCGTATATGAACGTATTTCTTTATAAACAAGTAGGTAATTATTGTTGTCTAGCGCTCATAAGGTTGTAGGTACAAGCTTTAGTTTGGGGCTGGGTCAATTTGTGTGAAATTTCTGAATATACTTATTCATATTTACTGAAAGCGGACATTAGTTTCGCATGTTATACATACTTATATGAGCCTGTAATTAAATTTATATTTATTGTATGCGAAATGTGACGACATTACTTTAAAGTTTCAAATCACACTTTCTTTGCTGTAACTGCTTTTCAACAAAAAATCTTGTAAAAACTTGATTAATCTTATGAAGTGCCACTATTTCTGTGACTCTTTTTATTAGTTACATGCTCGTAACTTTTCTATTAATTCATTGGTAGCCTATTAGAAAACAGTTCATCTCTTCAGCTAAGTCTCCTAAAAACCCAACTAATCCTGTATTGACACAGAAACACCAGTATTTTCTCAAGCGGCGGACTGAAAAGGAGTTCAATTTATTTTTCTACGCTATTCCCAGCCGTGGGCACTCGTTCTCGGGCTAAGTGGACAGGCTTAAGTGCTGTTTGGTCAGGAGGGATTTCGCTGCTCTTTTCGACCCTCCGTACTCAATCAAACACAGTTAGGCCCTGATCGTTCCAGCGATTTCACTTTGTTTGATGACCAATTGGTCCGGCAACCTGTCGAGAGCCTGCGGTGTCAGTTTAGTAATCGAGCGCGTCGTTTATTCGGAAGATTGATTACCGGACGAATCTCTTTGCCGTTTAAAGCACCTGCCTTTCCTGAAAATCTCTCAGATCATTCTGGAAGTGTTTTGACGTCAAAACTACTTGAAAAACTAACTTTAGATTATAGGGTTTGTAGCTGTTAAACGCGTAGCTTAAATGTAATCCGAGAGAGTAGTTCATTACTTCCGAACTTGAGAGTTTCGAAATTGCGAAGTGAGTTTAGCATCACGTGTGAATTTTACTCTAAATATCGGTCGGTAATGAAACACCAGTGCTACCAGGCCTAGTTGCTTTTCCGTAAAACATTTGCAAATTACTGCCAATGGACGCGAAGCGCTGCCAAATTATTGAGATGGAAAGAATACGTCTGTGCTCGAAATTCTAAATGTTATTCCGATTTGGTTTTTAAAAGGGTTCAAGGGGTTGCGTTTGAAGCCACACACACGCGCGCGCTAAAAGGGCTTAACTGTCATATAAACGTTGGTGGGTTTGTATCATTTTTCGATGGCGATACTGAATTTCGTTACGTGCCGTTTGTATTCAGCGGCTGCACGTATCGGCGGACACGGGACTTCACTTTACTCTTTTTATTCTTCATAGTTTTTGCGGTGACATTTCGGCCTCGGCTTTCGTGTGGCCAGTACGCCATGATTATACGTTTCGATGTTAATTTCGCAGCGTTGACTGCTTTGACGTTTCGTTTTACCTTTTCAGATTCACGTATGCTCTGACTTCCGATTGCTGCGGGAGTTTAAGACTGTGTACACAAATTCGTTCAAGTCATAACTTGCGCGGACGCTATGATCGGCGAAACACTAACGCACACTTCTTTACTCTCTGTGTGCGTAAGGTGTGAGCGCTTTAGCGCGTTGCCCAACTAGTCTTGATACATTTTCATATACAGAATTTTCATAAAAAATGTTCTATTTTTGAAAAGTGAAAGTAGAAAATTGCTTAATTAGGTGTCATATTACATTCCACCTCGGGTTAAAGTAACTTAAAAAAACAAGTAGCTACATTAATAAAATTGGGTTTGCAACTTTGCACATATTTTTTCCAAGTGGTAAAATCCATATTAATATTATAAATATGAAAGTAGCTCTGTCTGTCTGTGTGTTAGGCTTTCACGGTTAAACCGCTGAACTGACTTTTATGAATTTTGGTATGAAGATAGCTGGAACCCTGGGGACGGACATAAGCTACTTTTTATCCCGGAAAAATGCACAGTTCCCTGGGGAATTGCGAGAAACGAATTCCATGCGGACGAAGTCGAGGGCAAAAGCTAGTAAATAATAATTAAGATTACTTAATGGATTACCATACTTATATTTATCTATTACTAGCTTTTTGCCCGCGACTTCGTCCGCATGGAATTCGGTTTTAGCGTTCCCGCGGGATCTAAGCGTTCTTCCGGGATAAACACTGGACCCGTATAAATCGAACTTAATATGTAGCCGGGTTCCTTCCCCGGGACTCGATTGTATAGTACAATATAATGCTTGTTTTATACCTGAAAGATAGCTCTGACGATGTTTTTCGTAAAATACCATGGAAACATAGAGTTCTTATAAAATAACTGTTAAACAAAAAAAAAGTTTTGCTCTGCAGTGCACTCAACGAAGACTTTAACTCTCCTAAACAGCAATTTAACTTCAAAAAATCCGACCCTAAAACCACGATATCGCCTTCGGAAATTCTCACGAAAACGAATTTTGTGCTTAAAATGTGTACACAGTCTTAACACGTTTCCATTAACTTTGTGGAGCTTTGAACCTATTTCGAATAGCACAGAGGGACAGAAGTCCTTGCAGTTAAACATAGGTACTGGGTAATATCATGTGTACCAAATAGATGGTAACATTTAAACTATACCTATACCAAAGTAAAAAGGAGTGTAAAGATTTCTATAAAAAAATGGTGTCAATTCGGTTTACGGGCGATAATTTTACGCGATAACGCCGGGCTTAGGCCAAACGCACCTCTCTATCGCTTTTTCCGCGCGCTCGCTTGTACCGTAACGTTACTATTGCGTCATCTTTTTTCGTGCGCGCGCTGGCGTGTATCGATTTATAAGACGTTATCACTTCAATTTTTTTTTGATAGCTGAGTTCATCAATAGTGTTTTTATGTTTGAAGGAAATCTGTTGAGGCGTTTGATGATTATGCATGCACTTCTCTGATGGTATATCTTTTTTTTTTTTCAATTTATAGTTATTGCCATAGAGAAATCAAGTTTACACCTAGGAGAAAAACCTTCATACAAATCAGCGTTTGCTAGAAATAAGTATTAAATCCATATCCATATTATTTTTCCATATTAATATTATAAATGCGAAAGTAAAGTACCTCTGTCTGTCTGCATGTCTGTCTGTCTATCTGTTACCTCTTCACGCTTCAACCGCTAGACCGATTTGGATAAAATTTCGTATGGAAATGTTTCGAATCCCGATAAAGGATATGGCTACTGTTTATCCCGAAAACACACATAGTTGCCGTGGGAACGCTATAACCGGCTTCGCACAATGTCGCGGGCGGCAGCTATTCTCGTACATTTTCTTACTTTCATTTCTCAGAAGGTAAACAAAATTTACCTTCGACCATTCGACCCCCACATTTATTTAGATATTTCGAAGGTAAAATATCGAATGGCAGAATAATGTAAAGGAATCGATACCTGCCTTCATCCCAATATTCCGCGACTTAGTATGCGGACCGCGACTCGAGTGTGTTACGCTCTCCTTCTGAGAAAAGGTACTCTATAATTTTATTTTCCGACCAAAATGCTGTTACAGGGGGAAATTGATACTTTTGTAAAATATATTTTACTTCGTGTGCCTTTTTGGTTGATTACCGATGAACTGTTTGTTTCTCATGTTTATAAACGTGCGATATAACGATTTTTAACTGTGATTTCTTACGTAACTTATAATTAATATTTTATAAAATTACCATAAAAACGAAGAAAAAAGGTTAAGTCAAATTGTATGTTTCGAAGATGCAAATTTACTTCTATGATTATCGAAATAGTGAAGTAAGGGCCGCCCCTATTGCATCTATGGGGCTATTGCATCTTCTTTATTGTAGTTGCGAAACGAATCTTCTAGGTGTACGAGTAGATATCCTTTTTCTGTAGTATATTCTTCTAGAAGGTGACATAGATAAAGAATATAGAAATTAATCTTCTGGCAGTTACCACCCGTGTGAAAAAGATGCAATAGCCCCATAGCTACAATAGTCCCGGGCCACCTTACTTCACTATTTCGATAATCATAGAAGTTTTGAATCTTCGAAACATAAAATTTGATAGATGCAATAGGGGCGGCCCTTACTTCACTATTTCGATAATCATAGAAGTAAATTTGCATCTTCGAAACATAAAATTTGACTTAACCTTTTTTGTTCGTTTTTATTGTCATCTCATCATCCAAGGTGGGTCCTTGAAGCTATCTTGATAACTATGCTTCAATATGTCACCGTTCACAACTACGAAAATGACCTTCCTTAGATAAAATTTAAAGAATTAGGTCTAAAAATTTAAAGACTGACATTGTCAGCCATAACATCAATAGCGAGGTCGTTTTGCTGCGAACATCATTTATCAACCGAATGTTCTTTACGTAGTTTCCCTTAGTTCTGTCACGGCCCTTATTGGATTTGAGTAACAATCCAGATAAGAGTTCGAGTCACGTGCGCTTCAGACTCGACGTTTGCTTACCTACTGTTTGTC
This sequence comes from Aethes cnicana, assembly GCA_963971205.1. NCBI lineage: Eukaryota > Metazoa > Arthropoda > Insecta > Lepidoptera > Tortricidae > Aethes > Aethes cnicana. The sequence continues at coordinate 3,475,104 of OZ020277.1, forward strand.
TCTTGTTTATGTTTACGTGTAGGTAAACTTCGGCTTTTGTTTATTCTGTTTACTTACCAAACGACTTTAGCCCGATTTTAAGATAAATGTTGATTATGTATGAATTAAAAATTGGTTTATGTCTTATTACAACTAATAATCTGAGCGATCGAGCATTTCTAGGGTGAAAATAGCTAAAATGAGTTTTCCTTGGATATCTAGATCGATTTGTCGCTCGCCGTGTAATACATATAAACCCATAAACGAAAAATACGCTGCATTACTCACGACGAAGCACGAAGTATTTTAAAATACATATTACAGATTAGTGCAGATTGTATGACCGATAGTAGTAAGAAGAGATCTTCTACTATCTAAAGTCCCGCGCCTTCACATTTCAAAACGCTTCAATGTATTTAAAAAGCACCACCAACACTCTCAACACATGTGTGCGTGCTGAGACAGCCATCAACTATGCGTTGAGAGTGTAGGTGGTGCTTTTTAAATGATAATAAAAAAATTGAAGCGTTTTGAAATGTGAAGGCGCGGGACTTTAGATAGTAGAAGATCTCTAGTTATATTCACACAGGGCAGTATTATAGGCCTTTTTTCCCCCGAATGTTGACCTGCATATTAAATAATTAACACATTAAATTTATTCATCAGACGGTGAGACGAGTGTAGCAGGTACTCGTATATGTAAAACCTTATATAAATCTGTAGAAAAGTAGCATTTGTAATTTAATAAGAAACAAGATCAAATCGTGTGCTATATTTAAATATAATACATACATACTTACCTAGTACCTACTATAGGTATTTATATCCGATTTAACTCGGCAGAGCGGCTGTAAACACAGACATCGTTTTTAAGGGTTCCGAAGTCCACAAGGAACCCTTATAGTTCCGCCATGTCCGTCCGTCCGTCCGTCCGTCCGTCTGTCCGCACTATTGCTCGGAGATGCTTAGTTCTAGAAAGCTGTAATTTGGCATGAATATACATATTAGTTACGCTGACAAAGTGGTACAATAAAATTTTGAAAAATATTTTTTTATAGGGTACCTCCCCTACTCGTAAAGTGGGGATGTAATTTTTTTTTCTTGCGTATCCCATGGTGCGGCATATCGTTGAATAGGTCTTCAAAAAATATTGTGGGTTTATTCAAACCATTTTTTGATTAAGTGATGCGTTTGTGAAATATTAAGCTTTAAAGTGCTATTTTTTGTTAGAGTCACGTGTCCCCCCCCCTGCCAGCTAAATGGTGTTTTTTGGATGGCTGAAAAAAATCACCGCTGTGGCATATATAACGTAGTTGAAAGGAAAACTATCACAGCTAAGTAGGCTGTACAAACTTACGAGTCATAGTCGACCAACTTATGAAATGATTAAAAAACTAATGATTTTTCTCGAGCGGCAGGGGCGTCGGGCGGGCACGTCATACCAATACCACAGGCTAGCTCCAGATGCTAAGTAATAAGTCTTAGAAAGGTACTAAGTGCTATTTTTTGTTAGAGTCACGTGTCCCCCCCCCCCTGCCAACTAAATGGTGGTATTTGGATGGCTGAAAAAAATCGTGGTTGTGGCACATATAACGTAGTTGAAAGGAAAGCTATCGCATCTAAGTAGGCTGTACAAACTTACGAGTCATAGTCGACCAACTTTTGAAATGATTAAAAAACCAATGATTTTCTCGAGCGGCAGGGGCGTCGGGCGGGCACGTCATACCACAGGCTAGCTAGATGTTAATAAGTCTTAGAAAGGTACAGTGGGCATCCTCAACTTCGGAACCCTATACTTTGCGCGTGGCCCGCACACGCACTTGGCCGGTTTTTTTGGATCAGAGAGCGAAGTCGTTTTTTTTTAAAAGAGAAAAAGGAAAAAAGTAGCGTTTGTAATTTGAAAATAAGAAACAAGATCAAATCGTGTGCTATATTTAAATATATAGTCGTTTTTAAAAACGACATCGCCTGAATTCAGGATATCGAGGATATACATACCTACAGTAGGTACTAGGTAAGTATGTATGGCCGGATTTAACTGGAAAACTACTGGTTAAGTTGCAACAACTTTGGTATGGGATGGGGGTAGTTTATAACACGGGTCAAAATAGAGGTACCTATATAGACTACTTTTTATCCCCGAAAAAACGGATAGTTCCCGCGGGAACGCTACCGAATTCCGTGCGGACGTAGTCGCGGGCAGAAGCTATTCAATAGTAAGTTTTATAATTAGTCTTTCGCAGATACTATTCGAATGGGTCATGGCAGTCATCATGAATTAATCATGATGTTGATAGTATAAATCAGCTTTGTTTGATTTAAATTATCTGTCCTCTGATTCCAATATTTGCATAGGCAGAAATGCATTAATCACGTCATGCATTATAAATTTATTTGTCTGGGAGATTTAACTTGTTAATTAATAAATTGTTATTATGTACATTAATATGAAACTGAAACAACTGTTTAAATAATACGCAATTAAGTGTCAAATGTTCACGTAATTAATAATTAGACAGTGAAAAACAACTTGTTAAGAATACAACCTAGAGTAAAATAGGTTACATCACCCTTGGCCGTAAAGTGGGATTTTCTGCCCGCTACGCGGAGAGAAAATCTCACTTCTTGGCCAAGGCAAGACGTAAAACTTTTGACAAACCACGGGCGGTAATTCGTAAAGCCCCAGATCGCATATTTATGGCCCCCACCTTCGGTTCGGGCCACAGAAACCGGCGATCTGGGACATTCACGAATTCACCACCCTAGGTCTGTAATGTACCTACTATTATTACTAGCGATGACTAGGATTTAATGCTTCATGATGAGCTCATCAACATTTAGGTAAGTATGTCATCATATCGACGGAAAGACCTCCATTGCTGGACAATATATCTATACACGGTGAATTTGAGTAACCCGAATAATTTTACCAGCGTATACCTGAGGTCATAAGGAATAAAAAATGTTAATGAGATCAGGTTGAAATATGATTTTTAACTTATTTTATTCCATACGACCCCAGTCGGAGTCTGTCAGAAATCGTATGGAATAAAAAAAGTTAAAAATCATATTTCAACCTGATCTCATTAACATTTTTTATTCCTTATGACCTCAGGTATACGCTGGTAAAATTATTCGGGTTACTCAAGTTCACCGTGTATACATAAAACAAGAAACTGACTGACTGACTGACTGACTAACTGACTGACTGACTGATCGATCAACGCAGAGCCGAAACTACTGATCGCAGAGAGTTGAAATTTGGCATGTAGGTTCCTTAGGGAACGTAGGGGAGCACTAAGAGAGGATTTCCCAAAATTCCCAAGGGAACCCGAAAAAAACGGGATTTCGCATTTTAATATGTCTGCGATACGAAGTTGCGGGCAAAAGCTAGTGTAATATAAGCCATCCCCACGGTTCACGCACGAATTGGTCCGGTTCTGTGCCACCCTTACTTTAAAGATAAACAAGGTTAGTTTCAGAATGTAAAGGTTAAAACTAGCAATATATAAACTCCAGATCATGCTTGTTACGAATTTTATGACATCAACTAAGATTTAAAACCAATATTTATGACATAAACTGATGACGACGTCGATTTTAACGTAAAACGTTGGTTTAAGGGACGCTTTCCGCCCGTGATACGAAGTTAAGGCTATAACTCCGAGATAACTATATGAGCTAAACTAATTAATGACACTAAAATCATATCTCTAAGGCTAATCGTTTTGTAACACGCAATTAAGTTAAGAATAAGACGGGGTAGAGATCTTCTACTATCTAAAGTCCCGCGCTTTCACATTTCAAAACGCTTCATTTTTTATTATTATTTAAAAAGCACCACCAACACTTTCAACGTATAGTTGATGGCTGTCTCAGCTCGCACACATGTGTTGAGTGTGTTGGTGGTGCTTTTTAAATACATTGAAGCGTTTTTAAATGTGAAGGCGCGGGACTTTATATAGTAGAAGATCTCTAGTTTTACTTCGTGACGAAATGTGCTATTCCATTTTTCTGATTTGTTTGTACGTTTCCACTTTTCTGACTTGTACCCATGATACAATAATATACTTCGCCAGGTATGACAGTCCCGTATTCTGTACTAGTGTGGGTGTCACCCTTACGTCATTCGCACTGCTGTGTGTGTATTATATAATCCCCGACTCCCATGTATCCTGTGAGTGTTTCATTAAATTATTACGTTCGTTCGTTCTTAACTTGTCCCATTTTGTGTGCTTAAACAAGTAAATGACAATTGTAATGCGCACATAATTTATTTTGCATTATAACGGCTGCAAATATTTCCTTCATTTTTGTTTTATTGAAATAAAGTGACAACTCGACTTTGACGTTAGGGCACTTTACATTTCATTTTAAGGCAGCCGGTGAAATTTCTGGCACAGAGGCATTCCATCTTAGGCCTCAGGGTAGGCAACGCATTCGAGATCTTATGGTTTCTTAATGGGGTATCATAGGATTTCGGTGTCCATGGGCTGGAAGTGACCACTTATCACCATCAGGTGGGCTGTGCGCTCGTTTGCCTATACCAATGACATAAAAAAGTAAGTACTTAAATGGTTTTCGAATTACCCTAACTAAGAAATGTTGTCAATTGTCGTTAGGGTGACACGCCACCCGGATCGGCAGACCTTGTTTTCTTAGACCATGCTTCATTGCGATTTTAAAGAATTCACGTCAAAAATATGTAAATATAAAACACTGGTTAGGTATTATGATAAATGAAGCCGCTTTCTTTCTTCCAATAATACCATTTTTCGGGAGTGCACCTGGGACCCCATTGAATTTTTAAAAATCGCATACGTTTGTCATAATATCGAATATGTAAGTATCTATCGAACAGAAAGAACAAAAGAAAAATATTGTAATTACAGGAGATTTTAACATAAATATGTTATGTAAAAATACTATAGCTAAAAAACTCCTTGATATTATGTTAAGTTACAATTTGAAACAAGCGGTGAAGGTACCAACTAGAGAGAGTAAAGATTCATGTACGTGCATAGATCTAGTATTCTCAAATATAAAAGAATATAGGGTAGATATTACTGACCATGGCATTTCAGATCATAAAAGTATTACATATAAAACTACAAATCAAATTGTCCAAACGAAACAAAAACCTTGGTATATAAGAAATAGAATATTCTCAAAAAACAATATGTCGTCATTCAAAAAAGCTTTGTCAAGCGTGGATTGGAATAAGATATTATTAGAAAAAAATGATATAAATAAAAACTATGAGGCATTTAACAATAAAATACAAGAGCTCCTAAATAAATATATACCAAAAAAACGCATCAAATTATCCATATCAAACTCCACTGTCACATGGTTAACAAAGGGTTTAAAAAAATCATGCAAACATAAAAGATTGCTCAAGGTCATAGTCAACCAGACAAAACACCCAATTTTAGACAGTCATTATAAAATATACGAGAAATTATTGAAAAAATGTATAAAACAATCAAGAAAATTAAATCATGCGGTCAAAATGAAAAAATCTAATAATAAAATCAAAACAATGTGGGATATCATAAAATCTACTACAAATAAAAACAAAAACAAAAAGATTAAAAATATAACTTTGAAATCTGGTAATTTAGTAATAGAATCGCCCGAACAAATATCAAACACGTTAAACGAACACTTCGCGTCGGTAGGTGAGTCACCGCAGTGTGCGGGCGCCTCGCCGCCGCTCGGCCCGTTACGTAATAACACAATAAGTAATTCAATTTACCTACACCCGGTTACGGAAACAGAGATACTAAAAATTATAAAAAATTTAAAAAATAAAAAAAGTTTCGGTGATGACGAGGTTCCATCGGCACTCTTAAGACTATGTGCAACTGAACTAACTTTCCCTATAAGCCGATTAATAAATCAGTCGCTAAATGATGGTATGTTTCCGGATTTACTAAAAATTGCGAAAATAAAACCTCTTCTGAAACCCGGTGGAGACGCGCGAGACCCGAGCCAATATCGACCCATATCACTTTTACCAAGCACATCGAAGATATTCGAAAAATGTATGTCAAACCGAATATATAACTTTTTTGAAAAATACAACATACTTAATAATAATCAATACGGATTTAGGAAAAATCGTTCAACTACATTAGCAGTATACCATTATATACAAGCAATATTAGGACATATAAATAATAAAAATTATAGCGTAGGCCTGTTATTAGATATGTCAAAAGCATACGACAAAGTATCACATGAAATTTTATTGAACAAACTATATGATATGGGAATTCGAGGTACAGCCCAGCGTTGGTTCAAATCATATCTCCAAAACCGTAAGCAATATGTGCAAATTGACTTCCATGACGAAAAATCTCAAGAAATTATATCAGTTACCTCAAAAATCCGTCGTACTTCATGCTCGATCCCACAGGGCAGTGTATGTAGCTGTATCCTGTTTTTAGCTTACATAAATGACCTACCGAGAGCTTTGGACACAAATGTTACGAGCGTAGTCTTTGCTGACGACGTCTCACTACTATTCAGTTGCACAAATAGCATCGACTGTGACTCGCGTATTGAAGGTATATTCCAAACAATAACAAAATGGCTGGACGAACATAATCTGAAAATTAATGAAAAAAAGACCAAAATTATGCAATTTAAACCTACACAAAAAAAACCATCAGAATTAAAATTAATTATTAACAATAAAAAAATAGAGGAAGTAAATGAATTTAATTTATTGGGTATCACCATAGATTCAAGTATACACTGGAAGGGTCACATTCAAAATGTAAAAACAAAGTTATCCAAATTTATATATGCGCTAAGTATACTAAAAAGGAATACAAATACGGAATCCGCGTTATGTGCATATTATGCGTATGCGCACGCATGGCTACGCTACGGAGTGCTACTCTGGGGAGATAGCACCGACGCTCAACAACTGTTTATAATGCAGAAAAAATGTATTCGCATTGTAGCCAATATACGTATCCCAGAGAGTTGTCGCCCACACTTCATCCAACACGGAATTTTAACACTACCGTCAATGTACATACTGGAAGCGGCATTATTTGTAAAAAATCACCCTGACTTGTTCGAAAAAAACAAAGATACTGAAAGAACTAGAACACAATATAGAAATAAATTACTATTACCTAAAACAAATTTGGCTATGTACAGGAATGGGCCTCATTATAAAAGTATATTAATAACAAATAAATTACCAGAATCAATAAAGCGACATGAAAAACTATTTATGAGTAAATTAAAAACATTTTTGACTGCTAAATGCTATTATTCCATTCAAGATTTTTTCAGTGACGACTTTTCTAATGATTAACTATAATATTATAAGTATAACTATTATTAATTTTATTATTGCATGAAAACTGTTATTTTTATTAATTAATTCTATTAACATAAATGTAAACATTATTTTAAACTGTACTATAATAATATTCTAACAAAAAATAGGAACTATTTATATAGATATAAATAATAATAAAAATTGTAGTGCCCTTACAGGGTATCATATGTGAAACTCTTTGAAATAAGACCATCTGTATAACCATATGATTGCAATAAAAATTGAATTGAATTGAATTGAATCTTCAACGTAGAAGGGTCGAGGGGCTCTACTGGGGACGATTTAGGTACGCGCGAACTAAAATTCCTCTGGGAATTGTCAAACTTGTGAAATTTTCTGGGTTAAATCAAGAAAGTATGGCGACTTCGTTGAATAACTGTATAATTTACCTATTTGATTTTAACTTTCATGCGTCAATGTCAAAGTAATTTATTTTGTAAACTTAGAGTTAAAGGTGTTTGTTACAGAGTTCTTTGCATCAATATGTTCCGCCCAAGTCATACAAAATGTTTCAGTTCGAGATGGGCTGGCATTCATATTCATACATATAAGTACCTAATACACAGGAAAGATTAATAAGTTTTTTCAAAAAAAATATTTTTGGGACACGCTTTTATTGCTGACTGTACTTTTCAATCAAACGCGCCCAAATTCGATGGGTTTATGTAGTTTTATTACGGAGTTCAAATGGCCACCTTCCAGCTCCATCATCAGATCAGCTCCACGTCATCATAATATTGCATTGTCACGCGATTTACATATTCGTGCAAAATTTCAGCTCAATCGGAAATCGGAAAGTATAGATTATAACGCGTTTCGTTATTATTCAGAGAAATAGTTGATAACTTACTGCAATTTATAAAATTAGACAAGTACTACCTATTATACACTCGCACATAAGTAAACTTAGAGGTGCGAGCCGGAATCGAACCCCCGACCCTCTGCATGAGAGGCGGTAGGTCGAACCACTAGGCCACCACGGCTTCTACTAAAATTCTAATGTACGTCTACTGACTTGAAAACACTGAGCCCGTGTGAACCGAACTTAAGGAATGCTTTATCCATAAAGCATTGGCGTATTACCAGCGCGGATGACACTTTGCGTTCTATACCTACTCTGTTCTATACATTCCATTCTATGCTAGCGTCCATCAATCGAATATCACCGTACAAAGGCGAGGCCTTAACGCCAGCCATGAATTAGTGCGGGGGAAGATGTATGGACGCGGCCCTTTAATTTATTACATGTTTTTTGTGCACGGAAACGACCTTTAATGGCCCTTCCACGTAACCATTACAGTGACCTCTTTGTTAATGAGCAAATTGTGTTGTCCTTAATTGCCAATGACGTATTTTACAAATAGTTTATTGTTCAGGAAGCCTCCGATAATTTTAATGGTGTAATAATTTAGGGTGCGGGAAAAGTAGGTACCTAAGTGTTGGTTTTTAAAATTTATATCGGGTTTTTAAAATTTTTTAAATTTAAACCTGAAAATGATATTCTCATTAAATGCAACAAGTACTTACTTAAGTGAAATATTTAATTTGAATTAAAAGTAATCAAAACTTATATTGGGCTACTACTACTACTACAGCATATTTGCGTCCCACTGCTGGGCACAGGCCTCCTCTCATCACGAGAGGGTTTGGGCTATAGTCCCCACGCGGGCCCAGTGCGGATTGGGGACTTCACACATATCTTTGAATTACTTCGCAGATGCATGCAGGTTTCCTCACGATGTTTTCCTTCACCGAAAAGCTCTGTGGTAAATTTAAATTGAATTTCGCACATAAGTAAACTTAGAGGTGCGAGCCGGAATCGAACCCCCGACCCTCTGCATGAGAGGCGGTAGGTCGAACCACTAGGCCACCACGGCTTCATATTCACGGCTTATATTGGACTAATCGTCGCAAATCTATTAAGATTTAAGTATTTTCATCAACAACGTTTTGCAATGATTTGTTCGTGCTCATGAGCGTTTGAGGAGTTGTGAAAATAAAGACTGACACTAATAAAAAAAAAGTTTTTTTTAATATATTAAGGCCATTCATATACCCAGCTGAGCCGTCACTGTCACTCGTGCAACGAGTGAAAGAGAAAGCGCTACGCACAGAAATTAAAACGCGTCAAATACTAACTAAATCGGTTAGTTAGTATTTGACGCGTTTTAATTTCTATAAAAATACCGGCTAAAAACATGGCATTTATAAAGCTGTTATATGCATACATATGCATACATGTATTATATGCATACATCGATGCATATAATATGGATAAATTTTCTGTTATATTTAGTTTTACACTGTTTGATATAATAAACTGGAGTAAAGTTGGATTCCAATTCCGAGTTAGAGGTTACTTTGGAATTAAATTGTATCGAGCGAAGTTTCGTAAAACGTGTAACGAAAGCTGTCAATGGAAGGATGATATAATCAAATATAACATATGTTTTTTTCATATTTTTAACTTTTAACATTCCTTAGAAAAGTATGATCTTAAATGAGCAATTTGACGATGCTGGGTGAGGGAACCGCCTTAACGGCCAGTAATGACAGAGGTTTGTTCTGAAATGTAGCAAAGACACTTCGCAAAAGAAATCTTTGTAGGTACCTACTGTGGTACAAAATAGGTAAGTACCTACTACAGACCGGCGACTGTGTATCGCAAATGCAGAATCATAAAATAAATATTTTGAAATAAAAATTTACATACTGCTATTTCGCAGGAATACATTTCGCAACGAAGAACGCACTCAGAGGACGATGCACCTGTGTTTCATATTCAGAACCGAAATCGCGTATGATTTGTATATTTTTCACACCTGGGTTTAGCGTATTGTAAAACCAACTTTAAGAAAAAGCTCACTGATGCTGCATTCCAGGAGGTTAGAATTTGAAATGAAAATATCGAATTGACATTGAGTTTTTTATGAATTGAACACGCTTTGTGAATCCAATATTTGTATTGCCAAACAAACAGATTTTTCTGTTGAATTACTTACAAGCAAACACATATAGTACCTACCCGAAAAAAAAATTCGCTCAATCCAGATATTTTGTAAATTACTTTTTCGGCGCGCGAATAATAAAACCCGTATACAGTATAAGGCGAATTCAGATCATGGTACTCTCGGTCTAAATTAATATATGCCTTTATACTAGTCACTGCAGTTTCATAACATCATAAGGTATACTTACTACCCTATCTTAATAGTTTTGTACGTACCGGTATTATTTCGTGACCCCTTGTTCTAAAACGTTATTTAAAACGCAGTCTGAATTTTTAACGTGTACACGCAGAGTCCATTAGTGCCAAGAAACCCCGACCAGGCAAACCAACTAGGTCACAACTAAACTTGTAGTGAATTAATTATTCGTCGCCAAGGTAAGGTCCGCCGGAATTATTTACCTACCCCCGGGAAATCACGAGTGCGAAGGGTTTAGACATTTAGTCACACGACAAAATGCCCTTCCATGGGCGTTTCAAGAGTCTGATTACTGTTTTATTATAGCTTGCTTAGCATTGAATTGATGTAACAGATTTGCTTTAATCCCTTTATTTGGAAGAATTTTGAGATGAGCATAATTATTGACTCGAATCATAATTTTAAACTAATTTCATAAATCTAATTAAGAACTCTTGTACCAATCAAGTTTCAAGTTTGCGAACATGTTCAGGTTCGTAAAATATCATAGAGTTTAAGTTGATTAATGCCGAGTTGATTATGTTGGGGCGAGACAAATATCCAAAGGCGTGACCCGGCCATTGTACTGTACATATTATTCACGCATTTAGTTATAGGGTTTCTGTGGAATACATTTTGATTTTCATCGGTGAACCTTTGTATCCCCTTTTACCCCGAAATAGGAATTAGGAAGTTTAATCTACAATTAAAATACTAGATAGGCACGTATTACATTCTTCTAAATTTCCCCACTGTATTTTCTGCATAACATCGCCCAACTGTGACTTATTCACGTTAGTTCACTCCACAGTCATCTTCCCCTCCCTCTTAATGAAAAAGCACGACAATAAAACCGAGTCTTAGAGGAAATCTGTTAAAAAACCCAACTTACTCTCCTTTGATTAGCTTCCCCCTCAAAATAGATTCCATTCAAATTGATGACTTCATTGGTTTAACCCCAACAGATCCCCAAGTTTGTTTAACAAGGCGAAAGTGAATTGTTTTTTGCTGATTCGATCTGATTACTTTCGTTAGTTTGATTGGTGTTACTGACTTCAAGATTCGTTCGTTACGCAGATGCTCGGTGTTTCCTAAAGGAGTCAAACATATTTCTTAATCTAATAAAATAGCTGAAACATAATATGTAGATACAGTGTAGTTTATATTTTCGTTGGAATCGTTCTCCACAAAAACCCCTATATTTTCATGTTTAGAATTAAAATCACCTACAGTACCTATTGTTATTTCTAGATTATGGTTATTCAGTAATCATTTACATTCAAACTTCTTTATGATCTTACGGAACGAGTACGTGTAAGTAAAAGAAAGACTTCTTTCAAATAATTATTTTGAGTGAGGATCATTTCGCAATAAACAGCATCTCTTAACTCCTAAAATTTTTGGAAATATATAGGTCTAACTGAAGTGCGGCGGAAGCAAAGTTTCCCCCCGCCCCCCCACCAACCGAGCGGTGTCCCGCGGTGGCCCACAGTATGAATTCACTCAGAATTATCCAAAGTACAACTGTGTCAAGTATGAGCCCTTATCTAAAAAGAATTAGGGTACAACGGACCAAATCCCGAACCTACGCGTAAAATCGTTTTTCTTTAACTTTCCCCTTTATTATCTATTTCAATATTTACGCTACCAAAAAAGTGTGTATATTTTTTTATAGATAATTTAATGTAAATTATTTATGTCTTAGAATTTTTTTTGTTGTCGGTTATTGTTTACGAGATATTTACGGAAAACCAAAAAAAGGGACCTTTAAACCCCCCGCCCCCTCCACACGTTAGCGGCGCTCCCACCCATCAGTACTTTTAGTATGTTGTTTGGCACCTTCACCTACAACTATTCCAAAATTCGCTTAAACATGTATTATTTCCCCTAAGTTTTCCTTCCTTTTCGCTAAAGCATTGCACTTATTGCAAATACGGCCAGTGAGCTTGCACTTAGTTTCCAGAACGTGGCAAGAATGAAGTGGCATGAATGAGAAGACTATTCATAGGCTTGCACCTTCCACTGAAACGAATAAAGCAAGTCAGTAATTAATCAGACCAGTGGAGGGTTGATCTTTTTTACATTGATGGGTGGTGATCGAAAGGGTTAAAACTCATTAGTTGACGGTCTTATTCTGGTTCTACTGCAGAGTTTGGTTTTACTCTTGGGTTTTCCAAGTTTTATGAAATTGTTGCATTATTAAGTAAATAAAATCGTTACAAGTAGGTACCTATATAAGTATCTTACTTGAAAAAAAAGTCGTTGTCTTTCTAACTCGAAACCTCATTGGCGGTATTTGTTGCAGTAACAGTTGCTTTACGAACAACATTATGTAGATCTTAGCTTTAATAACTCATTATTATTTCAAGAAGAATTGACGACCTGGTGAAGTCAGTTAACTCGAGAGAATCCGTTGTACTCCAGTCTCAATACTTACATATAATTCGAATCATAAAATAAAAGTAGCCTTGGTAGTTCCGGGGACTCTTTTCAATGTAGCAAATATAAAAATCTCAAGTGGGATATGGGATCAAACGGCATCAGCACTCTTGAGATCCTGCAACAAGGTCGTCGACATAGCTATATCGCCTCGCGTCGCTCGGAATGCGCGCCTCATCAGTGCGAGTCGGAAGCGATGGGCCATGCCTTATTAGCGGTTAGGGCGCAGTAAAGGGGACAGGTTTTATACCCTCCATCCACAGATACGACCCAATAAACTTAAAAAAAAGGATTTTCAACGTGGATTGACGTTGAAGGATGATTTTCGCAGGGTTTGGTTTTTATTGCAGTCGTTAGACTTAATTAAAATCCACGAAACCTGTTTAAATGTGACCTTACTGACCGTACCTTAATGAGAATAATCAATGTAGTTTACCAATGTTCTCACACTCTTGTCTAAGGATTTAAACTAGGATAGTTTTTTGCTCGAATTCATCGTCTCCGAGTTTAAAAATGAGCCTTTACAATTTTATTTTGTTTTTTCAACAGTGGGTCACAGCAGGCTCTTAATAAGAATAATAATAATTTTCACTGAAACAGTTCACCCTTCGCACGTCAGGCGTATAAATCTTATTTTTGTTTTCTCACAACGCATGACGGTCATGACGCATCTTGTGATATTAAAAACATACGTAATATATACAACCCTGCGCCTATTCCCTCAGAAACAGGATATTTGTATTCACAAGGGGATGGAATGAATGCATTTATACTATTCAATTCGGAAAAGACGTAAGAACACTACACATCTAACGGTACATAAGTCGTTATGCGTACGTATACTTCCTCGACCTGCATAGCTTGGATTCGCGACGAATTTTTCATATGGACATTTTTGAATGGGAAATATGCACGCTGTTTTGGAATCGACTTCCGTGCTTTGGTCTATGAATAAACCAAAAGATCCTTTTTGGTTTATGTTTAAAGATTTTGGAAATTTGGCTTTGCTTTCCGTCTGTGTATGTTAGGCGAATAAAGTTAAGTAAACCAGACTAGGTTTCTGCTTTTCTGTTTGCTTTTTGTTTGTGGTGCAGTGATATACAAAGTACACATACAGAAAACGAATGAGCATTTAAATAGTATGTACTGTAACATGGCTTAACGACTACATAGCCTTTGACATTAGGCAATTTTCAATAAAAAATATTGTCCAGTGAAGTTTAAAATATTCCCAAAAACGTTTTTCCTTATGATCAGCACTTACCTACTCGCATTAAATGAAATTCATTAATTCTTGTCATTGAGTTTTCTATGGACATATGGACCGCTAAAATTAATTATACTTTGTATGGCGAATCCTATACAAAGTGACCCGTTTTCATTGCTGTTGAGTATATATGGCAACGAGGACGTATTCATCAAAGAATCCATATCCATCATAGACGTAAATAATATAGACCCGGTCTAACGTACACGTAATATGTTCCCACTTCCACGGTGTCCAATCCAAAGTTCTGTCACCGAGCGTGCGTGACAATAAGCGTTTTTAAAAAAACTTTTTTCGAAACTGTTTCTCAGTATCTAAAAACTCGTCTCGTTGTTGAAAAAATGTGACCCAGCTTTAGTGTCACGATATAAGTTTAACTTTGGATTGGACACCAATGAAGTGGGGAAACATGACATGTATCTACGGTAGGCCGGGTCCATACGAAGTATTATTTATATCTATGATATCCATATACACTTACGTCGTTCTGCTTTGGCTGTGTACGTGTTACCTAATATTGTGTGATTCATTTCCCCCGGAATACATTTTGCACTTCCTAGTGTTACGGGAAATTCTCGGGTAAAATCTCATTCCGCTCTGAATGTGGGGCAAAGTTTGTAACTCTATTTAGCTTTTAACAGATTTTGGTTTTAGCCCGGCATCAGCCTGTTCTCCGAATAAGATTCGAACTTATCTGTATTAGTTAGGTGAATCAACTTTTTTATGTCAATAGTTGCCATGGTTACTAAATGTGGGGTTTATTTGCCATTTTCAATCCCTTCAGTAACGAATCACTTTCTAAGCGTCTTAGATATTCTATATTGTAACAGGTTTCAGGTTTAGGTCCTGGAAAACGGGACAGAATAACAACAATAAATAGTTGATTGACCCAGATACAGACTTAATTATTATACTTTTTTTGTAAACAAGTGATTTGATTGCCACTTCGTTAATTTGGGATCAGACTTGGGTCTTCCATGTTTTTATTTATATGGCAGTCTCATATTCTTGCCAATAAAAGCTTTGAATTGGAAAGAAGTAGATTGTAAACATGTAATTTCATATCCATTTAAATACATTTTATGACTTGAATCTTTGAATCCGTAAATCCACAGCCATTCTGATTCCAAATTAAAATCCTCGAAATACATTATATTGACGAGTTTAAAGTGAAATAAAAAAAAATAGTTTCTCAATTCGTCGTGATCTTTTTTACAATGTTACGTAAAATACAATTAAGTAAGTATACGATGCGCGAATGTAAATCATCAAATTTCAACTTTATTATACTAACTAGCTTCTGCCCGCGACTTCGTCCGCGTGGAATTCGGAAATAGTGTTCCCGCGGGAACTATGCGTATTCCGGGATAAAAAGTAACCTATATGTTGACCAGTATTATAAACTACACCCATACCAAATTTTGTTGCAATCCGTCAAGTAGTTTTCGAGTTACATCCGGACATACATACAGACAATTTTCCTAAAAATCGTTATTCTGTGTTCAATCTCATTTATATAGTCCCACGACTTGACAGTTTCTTTTGATTTTCAAGTTTCAGACGCGACTTCTTCTACAGACTTATTAGGTATAAATTCCACTGTAAACCCAAGAAAATCGCACTATACAATCCACTCAGAACTCCGGAACATATTCGCATTTGCAGCATTACGACAGTGTCTTATTTGCAGCATTACGACAGTGTCTTATTTACAGAACTCGTTATTCGGAAGTGCTCATGAAAAGGCGTTCATCCCGCCCGAGGGATGGTTTCGGCGGAGGCGCATAAACGATACTTTCGGTCCCTTTACGTTTACTGCTATGTGGAGAGATTCGCGTAATGCCACTTCTCCGCTATGATGAGGTTGGTTATTATCTGTGCTGATTCGCGATTGATCTCATTATAGGCAACTTTGTAGGAATAATAATATGCCGGTGGAAGGAGCTGAAAGAATAGTACATTATTGCTGAGGCCGCCAAGTAGTGCATTGCCGGACGAGTCCCTTCTATTATACGAGTCCGGCAATCGCCGTTGCGGCCGAGGTATATACATATAATGCATAATCATCATCGTCCGTCACCATCACCACCTGGCCACCACTTCATTGCCGGCCTGGTGGTCCACAAACACGACAACAATGTTTTTGCTGGCCTTGGTCGGCAATGAAGAGCCTCGCGTCTTCTTTTTTGAAAGTAAAATAAACATATCCGAGCATGTTTGAGAAAAGAAAGATTGTATGCCACCAATGGATACCACCGCAAATAGCCATGCTCGCACTTTTGTGTACCGTAACCGGTACATAAAAGGGGTAAGAG
This sequence comes from Aethes cnicana, assembly GCA_963971205.1. Lineage (NCBI taxonomy): Eukaryota > Metazoa > Arthropoda > Insecta > Lepidoptera > Tortricidae > Aethes > Aethes cnicana. The sequence continues at coordinate 3,491,652 of OZ020277.1, forward strand.
AGCCGGCAAGACGGTCGATTTTTTTTCATGCCATTGGTATAGGCAAACGAGCGCACAGCCCACCTGATGGTAAGTGTACACTGCGACCCATGGACACCGAAATCCTATGATCCCACGTTAAGAAACCGTAAGATCTCGAATGCGTTGCATATCCTGAGGCCTAAGATGGAATGCCTCTGTGCCAGAAATTTCAACGGCTGCCTTAACCCCCGATTCTTTGTCTGATTGGATCCTCCCACAGGCGAAAGCTTTCTATATATTCCAGGTCTTAGGCCTCAGTGTAATGGTTAACCGTAAAGGGAAATAGAAATAGTTCCATAGTTCTAAATTTTGCTTTCAACTCTCATTTTGCAGCTTGTAGGTAAAGCATCTTCCTCATAGACATAAATAATACTTCGTATGGACCCGGCCTACCGTAGATACATGTCATGTGTCCCCACTTCCTTGGTGTCCAATGCAAAGTTAAACTTGTATCGTGACACTAAAGCTGGGTCACATTTTTTCAACAACGAGGCGAGTTTTTATATACTGAGAAACAGTTTCGAAAAAAGTTTTTTTTAACACGCTTATTGTCACGCACGCTCGGTGACAGAACTTTGGTTTGGACACCGTGGAAGTGGGGACATATTACGTGTACGTTAGACCGGGTCTATATTATATACGTCTATGATCTTCCTATAACAATGAATACTTCCATCAGTGTTGGGTATTTATGAAATTCATTTTAAGCCAGATGTGTTTTACTATATCATTAGCAGTTCTGATGATAGAGAAAATCTCATGCTCGCAATAAAACGTGTAATCCACTTAAGTAGTTTCAAATTTCCGTCATTATTTCGACAATTTTAAGTGCGAAATTCACGATAAAACGTCAATTTCATAAAGTTAGCACAGCGGAGATATACGAGTTTGGAACTGCACTTACTTTCTTATTCTTATTCCTCGTATTTCAGCTCTAAGTTCCGTCTCGGTAAGTCCATTAGGAATATGAAATGAAGGTTTACCGGGAAAACTTATGGAGACTCCGGACTGACTTAATCTGTGAGAGTCCACTTACTTAGACAACTCAAGATAAAAACTCGTAAAAATTATATTCATACTAATGTTATAAAATGCGAAAGTAACTCGGTCTGTCTCTTGGCCTTCGGTTAACTCGTCACGCTTAAACAGCTGGACCAATTAAGATTACATTTTATAGAGAGATAGTTGAAGTCCCGGAAAGGACATAGTCTAGAATCTAGTTATTTATAACATTACCTTAAGTTATATGATATCCCACTAAACTTGTTAAAAAAATCTGGTAGGAAGTAATAAAACTTTATAACACAAAAACTATCGAGGCAGTTTATTAACGCTACGATTAGTATAGTACATTATTGCAGAGGCCGCCAAGTAGCGCATTGCCGGACGAGTCAGTTAGAAGGCTGAGCGAAGCGAAGCCTTCTATTAGTACGAGTCCGGCAATCGCAATTGCGGCCGAGGTACCTATATATAATGCTTTTCTCAAACAGCGAGGAAATACGTAAGGTCAGTCGGGGCAAGTGCGCCAGGATGGGGTAAGTGCGCCTAACATAAATATATCGAAACCTATAAATATTACTCAACTAGTAGTTGGCTGTTGACAAGGCATAGGGGCGAAAAAAATTTAGGTGCACTTACCCCACATCAGTATTTACTACTTCCATGATCGTGGATGATTTGGCCATGGAAGTTGTACTTATTACCTCCATGGATTTGTCAGTTTCTCTACAGAGGTGTCTCAAATAGCAAGCAAATTAAAAAAAAACACACACGACAATAATGTTTTTGCTGGCCAAGGCCGGCAATGGACAGCCTCGCGTCTTCTTTTTTTGAAAGTAACACGAACATTTCCGAGCATGTTTGAGAAAAGTATATTTAATGAACCCACCCCCAATCATAAATATCGATAGTTAGAAATATTACTCTAGTAACAACATTTTACAAACACCCACGAAAATAAGAAAAGATAAAATGCAATGACACTGCATAAAGGTAGCCCTGTTCACACGGTTGAAAAAACAATTTAGTTGTACGAGGTTGAAATAACTAGATTTTCGAAAAGAAAGAAAACCCGACTGCTTACAAGCTTTTGATATACCCAAATAAGACAAATCTAACGACACACCTCACAAGCTAAAATCCATTAAACCGTTGAGGCTAGATAGAGTGTGCTAAACATTTTTTTCTACCTACATACTTACACTCAAAAAACCGGCCAAGTGCGTGTCGGGCCACGCGCAAATTATAGGGTTCCGAAGTTGAGGATGCCCACAGTACCTTTCTAAGACTTATTAGCATCTAGCTAGCCTGTGGTATGACGTGCCCGCCCGACGCCCCTGCCGCTCGAGAAAAATCATCATTATAGGTTGGTCGACTATTACTCGTAAGTTTGTACAGCCTACTTAGCTCTGATAGTTTTCCTTTCAACTACGTTATATATGCCACAATCGTGATTTTTTTCAGCCATCCAAATACCACCATTTAGCTGGCAGGGGGGGGGGGGACACGTGACTCTAACAAAAAATAGCACTTTAAAGCTTAATATTTCACAAACGCATAACTTAATCAAAAAATGGTTTTAACAAACCTACAATATTTTTTTAAGACCTATTCAACGATATGCCGCACCATGGGGTACGCAAGAAAAAAAAATTACATCCCCACTTTACGAGTAGGGGAGGTACCCTATAAAAAAATATATTTCATAATTTTATTGTACCACTTTGTCAGCGTAACTAATATGCATATTCATGCCAAATTACAGCTCTCTAGACCTAAGCATCTCCGAGCAATAGTGCGGACAGACGGACGGACGGACGGACATGGCGAAACTATAAGGGTTCCTTGTGGACTTCGGAACCCTAAAAAGTACCTCAGAAACACCATTTAGTTCCAAGAACGTAGAATTTATTTGATTAAACTACTGTATATACTACTATAGCTACTCTACTAAACTACTGTTCTATGCTTGTCTACGTCGTTTTCTATTCCAGGAAACAGTATCCCATTTATCCACATAATTACATTATTATAGCATACTATTACAGCTCTACATTCTTACGAAAATTTCAAGCTGGATATAAATATTTTACTCTCCCATAGTAGTCATAAAACCCCCCCATTCCATATTAATACCCATAAAATCCCCTTTGTCATAGACAATTTATAGGCAATTTCCATCAGCATACTGCTTGCAAATGTTCTAAAGTAAGAAGATAATCTATGGTACACAGAATATTAAATGATAAAATAAAATAGGTTTAGTTTCAAAAACCTAAAACAACGCTTTGACATTTCCATGTCCATCTCCGACCTTCATTATCAGATGGACTCGGTGGTATTTCCTGCTTTTCTGGCCAAAATACGAGTTCGTGATCATTCCCTGTGCGAGTGCGGTTTGGACGAAGGCACTGTTGATCATATTTTTCTCAACTGTCCAAGAATTACTATCCCCTTGTATGATATCCTCCCCCCCCAAATTCCCCCGTCCAGTTAACATTAAATTTCTTTTACCATTGGTACATTCAGCCTTAATTAATGTGTTGTGTAAGTTTATCAAAACTAACAATTTGTTCTTGTAAGTAGTCTAACCATAAATGTTTGTGTTGTCTTTTGTTTTAGATTCTCATCCGAGTCTACAATAGTTTCTCGAACCGACCAATTGCTCAACAAAACACGTGTCTTTTTAGGGTTCCGAAGTCCACAAGGAACCCTTATAGTTTCGCCATGTCCGTCCGTCCGTCCGTCCGTCCGTCCGTCCGTCCGTCTGTCCGCACTATTGCTCGGAGATGCTTAGGTCTAGAGAGCTGTAATTTGGCATGAATATGCATATTAGTTACGCTGACAAAGTGGTACAACAATAAAATTTTGAAATATATTTTTCACTTCACATGCTCTTAAAATGTTACTTTAGTCTCTGCACATCGGGACTAAAGCTCTTTTTTAGTCTCTAGGGACTAAAGTATTTTTTTTTATTTACATTGGAAACCCGCCTAAACAGCCAACCACAGAGTTTGTGAAAGGAGGATTATCCTCATTTCCAGTGAACCTAGACAATTTCTAGGGCGTGAAAAAACGATTTAATTTCGTGAAACACGATTTAATGATTACGATTACCTATGAATCTTGTTTTATTAAAAGTGAATTCATTTAATAATGCATGACCCAATTTGTTTTAAAATATATTAATAGTATTCAAGTTTGAATCTGTTGGCTAAATATCATTCAAAACGTCACGTGATAAAAAACAGGTCAAGTGCGAGTTGGACTCGCGCACCAAGGGTTCCGTACCTACAAACTTGATGATGCAAATTTAACAATATAAACTTATTATTTGCGGTTGGTGAAGTAGACACGGCTACTGCGCCAACCGCAAATTATTAGTCTGTATTAGTAAATTGGCTTTTCTTGCACCAAAATATATAATATTTACGGTTATCAGATTTATTCCTGTACGTGTGCTGTAAGACCTTGCTTCTGGCCAAATTTCATGATTCTAGGTCATCGGGAAGTAGCCGGTTATCTACTTTGTTATAATAAATATCGTAATTTTTTATGGAACTTCGTTTTTTTTTCCTCGCATTCGAAGTGAAAAGCAGAGTGTTTAACGCGTGACTAAACAACCATAATGACACTCGAACTATAGCCACCCTCGCTCTGCTCGGGTGGCTAAACATCTCGTGTCATAATGGCTTGTTTTAGTCCCTTGATAAACAATCTACTATTTTTATAGGGTACCTCCCCTACTCGTAAAGTGGGGATGTAATTTTTTTTTCTTGCGTACCCCATGGTGCGGCATATCGTTGAATAGGTCTTAAAAAAATATTGTGGGTTTGTTAAAACCATTTTTTGATTAAGTGATGCGTTAATGAAATATTAAGCTTTAAAGTGCTATTTTTTGTTAGAGTCACGTGTCCCCCCCCCCCTTGCCAGGTAAATGGTGGTATTTGGATGGCTGAAAAAAATCACAGTTATGGCATATATAACGTAGTTGAAAGGAAAACTATCACAGCTAATTAGGCTGTACAAACTTACGAGCAATAGTCGACCAACTTATAATGATGATTTTTCTCGAGCGGCAGGGGCGTCGGGCGGGCACGTCATACCACAGGCTAGCTAGATGCTAATAAGTCTTAGAAAGGTACTGTGGGCATCGTCAACTTCGGAACCCTATAATTTGCGCGTGGCCCGACACGCACTTGGCCGGTTTTTTTAAACTTTGACATTGGCGGAATCATCGACAGTCTCGATGGAGCCATAAACACAAGAATTGAATTGACTCGGTGGTACCATGTTATTGCAATGTCATCCAATCTTCCTCCATATACCTACTTCCGAGTTTCATCATCTTTTTTTATTACTAATAATAAGTCTGTAGAAGAAGTCGCGTCAGAAACTTAAAAATGAAAAGAAACTATCAAGTCGAGGGGTCTATAAAAACGATACTGAACACAAAATTAACGATATTTAGAAAAAAAATCTGTATGTATTGTATCTACTACAACAGCCTATTTGCGTCCCACTGCTGCTGGGCACAGGCCTCTCTCAGCACGAGAGAGTTTGGGCTATAGTCCCCACGGTAGCCCAGTGCGGATTGAGGACTTCACACACATCTTTGAATTACTTCGCAGATGCGTGCAGGTTTCCTCACGATGTTTTCCTTCACCGAAAAGCTCAGTGGTAAATTCAAATAGAATTTCGCACATAAATAATTTCAGAGGTGCGAGCCGGATTTGAACCCGCGACCCTCTGCATGAGAGGCGGTAGGTCAAACCACTAGGCCACCACAGCTTTTTTGTATGTCCGGAGTTAACTCGAAAACTACAGGACGGATTGCAACAAAATTTGGTATGGGGGTAATTTATAACACTGGTAGTTTATTATATCAACATAATATAGGCTACTTTTTTCTCGGGAAAACATAGGTCCCGACGGAACGCAATTTCCGAATTCCACGCGGACGAAGTCGCGAGCAGAAGCTAGTGATATGATAAGTAGATGTAAGTGAAATTTAGCTTGCAAGATTTGTTTACAGAGTTTGGTGTGTTAGTAACACGACGACCTAATACTTTTCTTGTAAAAAAATACTAATGTCAGATAAAAAAGCAATTTCATTGGATGTCACGCTAAATCATCATAATAGTAGTTTATGTGCACACAAAATCTACACTCATTTTATAAATCCTCTAAGATGCTTCAAAATCTGTCCACAGCGGCGGCAATTCGAATACGTCAGTGTCTCACATTAGATTTCCAAAAAGCATAGACGTTTAGTCTATGCTAGAGCCGACATTTGAATTTGGAAGAAACTTTCATTCTGTCTGACTGAAGAATATAGGCGGGCATTGCTATTCGAAGATGTTCGAAATTTGAAAGTTATTAGACACAATCGAATTCGATGGTCTTAGGTATACAGCCATAAGAACATTTTAATAGAATTTATAAGAAATCTGTTCTATCTAAACAGTTTATCTTAATGCCGGTCATAATTTGGGGGTTTTGAACGCATCATAGAGGGGTAATGATATAACTGTAGATAAAGGTACTGTGAAGGGGGGTTGGTGTTAGCTCAGGTAGATGCTGCAGGCACGGAGATCAGCGGTGGAATCCGAAGACACGAAGACGATGTCTAGCTAATTAAAATCTCTAAATCTTGAAGACTGGCCCTATTACTGCCCTAACATTTCCCTAACTATGAAATAATAGATTTAAAGTTGAATTGATATTATATTTTCAGAGATGCGTTCATTACAATGGCTATCATGATGAAAAAAAAGCGGGTAGCGATAGAAGTGTCAACATCCTTTATTTCAACATCTCGATAATTAGTTAATTTAAAAATAGTTTTACCACAAATAACCAAGTGTAACGCATAAATTAGTGAAGTTCATGTTCTAGTGTGCGGACACAAGTGTTTTCTAAACCTGAGAACAAGTTTTTTTCGAGTAATTAACTGTTTTCTGTGTCGACTCATCGCTGTTATAACAGTTCTACCCGCGTTATTTTTCTAAACATAAATTGTACACGAGAACAGCTGATTCTGACGCCTGAACTATAAACAATACAACAATGAGTAACTGCATTAAGTGTTCTAACGCTATCAAAGCGGAGGACTTACTCAAGTGCTCCACTTGCCACAAGCAATACCACTTTCTATGTGCGGAATACAGTGAAGCCGATTTCAGGAGGGTTCTGCCAATGAACAAAACAAAGTTAAAGTGCATGACTTGCAAGCAAAAAAAGGCGCCGGCTAGCCCCATTTTCCAAAACGCCTCACCATCTACGGAAAGCCACCCGTCTATAGTTAATATTGACATGAATCAAGTCATATTACGTCTGGATGGCAAATTTGATGAAGTTAAAACATCAATTAAATCACTTGAGAGCTCTCTGAATACTAGGTGTCAAGAAATGCTGGACCAGATCTACACCCTCGCGGCGAAAGTAGCAACTTTAGAGGAAAATATGTCCGAATTAGCAACCACCACTGACAACTTGCGGCATGAGAACGAAGAGCTTCGTAATGCCAACCTTTCGCTACAGGAGAGCCTCGACAACATGGACCAGAGATCAAGGGCTTGCAATATTGAAATACAAAATATACCTGATAAGAAAGGTGAAAACCTAATCCACATTGTGGAGACACTGGGCAAGGTCGTCGGCATTCCTATTCCAGCTTCCAGTATCTCTGACGTGCATAGAGTAGCTCCCAACCAACCATCGAATAAACCAAAAAATATTGTAGTGCATTTATCAAGCCGGCGGCTACGAGACGACGTCATCGCGGCGTGCCGCGCGCGCCGTGGACTGACGGCTGCGCAGCTCCAGGCCGCCATGGCGGGCGGTGGCGCCCCTAGCGGCGCCGCGGCGGACAGCGCTGCTCCTTCCACTCGCATCTTCGTGAATGAACACCTTACTCTAAAAAATAAGATTCTATACTCCAAAGCGCGCGCGCGCGCTCATGAAAAAGGATATAAGTACACATGGATAAAAAATGCGACGATCCTGGTGCGCAAGGAAGACAGCTCTCGTGTGACAACTATTCGCCGAGATCAGGATTTGGAAAAAATTGTATGACTATGCCGTAGCAACGACTTAACATTTGAGAACATTACCGGTATATTAAAATATTGTAATAACTACTTCGCTTTGAATGGGATAATCTCTACTCATTATATATGCAACATTGTTTTACAATCTCTCATTGTCCAATTGTTCATAAATATACTTCACTTGTCAATGTTATCGTATTGTACATTAAAACCAGCGCAAACCTTCATTAGAACATCTACTCATACGACTCACTCACCTAACTCATCGTTTTTTTTTCTTACTAAAGTCAGATGAGTAATTTAAATATATATTACCAGAATTGTGGAGGTTTGCGCTCAAAGCTTACAGATTTGAGACTTAATATTTTATGTTCGAGTTATGATATTATAGTACTGACAGAAACATGGTTGCAGCCCGGTATTTTTGACAGAGAAATAGCCGATGAAAGATATACTATTTTTCGTCGTGATAGAAATCTGTTAGCTACTAATAAAAAGGACGGAGGTGGCATTCTGGTCGCGATTAATAAAAAAATCTCTGGGACTAGACAGTTTCATTTAGAACAGGATTTTATAGAAGAAATGTTTATTAACATACCTTTATGCAAATCTGAAAATCTTATGTTATGTGTTACTTATATACCCCCCGCTACTCCGAGACCTCTATACCAATTGCATTTTGATAAACTCCAATCACTTTATACCAACTCTCCATCAAGTACTTTTTGTATAATGGGAGATTATAACATTCCTGATCTACACTGGGCATTAAGTCCCACTGATAACTATTTAATACCAAATTACTTATCAAGTGAATTACATAATTCATTTAGCAGTATGATCGCCTATCTCCAATTACAACAATTCAATTGTATTTTTAATGAAAATAACCGTTTGTTGGACCTCATGTTTACTAACTGCAATTTTTGCACATGCTCTAAGCCATATGTCGAATTGTCTCGCCCAGACTACAAACACCACCCACCCCTAATGTTTAATCTTAATAAAGTTGTAACAAAAAAAAATATCTTACCGAAACACATACCTAAGTATAACTTTAACAAATGCGATTTCGATCCTATAAAATCGGAATTGTTATCCATAAATTGGCAAAAGGAATTTGAAAATATGAATACGTCTGAATCGGTGTCAAGATTTTATGAAATTATTTACAATATCCTAAATAAATATGTACCACTAACTAAATCTAGGTCACGCCATTATCCTTCTTGGTTTTCTAAATCGTTACGAAGTACTCTTATACGCAAGAGAACTGTTTGGACAAAATGGAAAACATATGGTAACCTCTCAGATTATCGAGAATTCGCTCTTTTACGTGAACGAACAAAATTATTACTAAGTCAATGCTTCCAATCATATATTGCTAAAACTGAATCTGAAATTAAAAACAATGTAAAACATTTCTGGAAATATGTTTCTACTTTGAAGAAAACCGATTCAGGCTACCCATCGCGCATGAATCTCGGAAACGAATCTTCTGATAACCCTTCTGAAATAGCCGACATGTTCAACGCCTTCTTCAGTTCTGTATTTGAGCATAACGGCACATCCTTAAACGATATGATTAATTTAAATTTTGAATCAAACCCTCAAGCACCACACATAACACACATTATATTTAATTCATATACAGTAAAAAAGAAACTTATTTCCTTGGATACATCCAAAGGCCCCGGCCCAGATCGACTAAGTCCGATACTTTTTAAATGTGCCGCAAATCAACTCGCTGAACCGCTCACTATTATCTTCAATCGCAGCATTCGGGAAGGATCGTTTCCAGATTGTTGGAAACTTGCTTATGTAACTCCTTTACACAAATCCGGGCCTAGAAACAATATTGAGAACTACAGACCTATATCTGTATTGTCCACAATACCAAAAATTTTCGAGTCTCTTGTGCATGATTATGTCTATAAACAAGTAAAAAGTACTATTGTCAGTCAACAACATGGTTTCATGCAATCTAAGTCAACCATTACAAATCTTTTACCATATTCTAATTTTTTGTTTCGAGCCCTAGATGAACGTACTCAGGTTGATTCTATTTATACAGATTTCCAGAAGGCGTTCGATAAGGTAGACCACATTATTCTACTCAAGAAACTAGCATACAACGGTATCAAAGGCAACCTTCTTCAGTGGTTTAAATCATACCTACAGAATAGACACCAAATCGTTATAATTAATGGGTACAGCTCACAACGGAGACTGGTATCTTCGGGGGTTGTACAGGGCTCCATTCTTGGTCCACTTCAGTATACCTTGTTCGTTAATGATATAAGCAGCTGTTTTCATCATTGCCACATTCTAATGTTCGCCGATGATCTCAAGATTTTTAGAACTGTGAAATCACAAATAGATTGTCAGCTCATTCAAGAAGATCTTGACCGTCTGAATAACTTTTGTGTCTCAAATAAGCTCAAATTGGCTCATAGCAAATGTAAACATATTACTTTTACACGTAATAAAAACATCATCACTAATAATTACAATATCGGCGGTTACGATGTTGAAAAAGTGACCACCATCCGTGACCTAGGGTTAACCTTTGATGATAAGCTAATATTTGATGAACACATTAACAAAATTTGTAAAAAAGCATATCAAATGCTTGGATTTATTTTGCGAGTGTGCAAAGGTTTCAGGAATGCATCAACATACCTTACCCTCTACCGAACTCTTGTTCGCTCACAACTTGAGTATGCTTCCGTAATTTGGAATCCATTCTACGCTAAATATAATAACCAGATTGAAACAATACAAAAAAAGGCACTAAAATCAATTCACTACAGATTAACTTACACTAATAAATCCTACAATAGTCTTTTAACACGCTATGAAATGCAGTCTTTGAGTTGTAGACGCGAAGTCACGGACCAATTAATTCTATATAACATTTGTAACAACTTACTTGACTGTCCAGACATCATCGCAGAAATCAAATATGTCGTACCGCGCTCCGCAAACGAACGTCGCTCGAGCAACCTCTTCCACCTGCCCGCCTCACGCACCAACGCCGGCCACCGTACTCCTCTCTACAGACTATGCCATTCTCACAATACCAAGTTTCTGTCAGTAGACCTATTTAATTGTAAAAAGCATACTTTCAAAAAGGAGATATGTCAAATACAATCCCATTTAAAATAAAACTATGTACATTCATCGTGTTAAGTACTTGTTTAAGACCATAATAATATCTTTATATACAATCTCTTATATCTAAATTTGTTTGTTTATACCAACAGCATCCCCTTGAATTTAATATGTATATACACATCATATGTTTTGGTGACGAACGTTTATAAGGGAATATGCTTATTATTGTTTATGTTCAGTTTACTTTATGTTTTTTTTCAAGTGTATTTCTGTTGTTTGTCCAAATAAATAAATAAATAAATATCAAAAGACTAAATAAAAAATGCTACACAATTCTACGCTTAAAATTACCTATTTTTGAAAGAAAATGTGTCAACTCACCGATTGTACTCGGCCAGTCTCCACATTTCAACACCACTATAAGGTACATATCACCCATTAGAAAGTCCCAATATCAATATATCTCAATCACGCGTCACCTTAACGCGTGAGCCGGGACTCGGTGGCAATAATTGGCCAAGTTTATTACGTAACGGCCAACACTGTCAATGTTCAGGAGCCCTGGGGAAGATATGAATTAGACGCCCCCGTAAACAGTATATCTACTACTACAGCCTATTTGCGTCCCACTGCTGGGCCTGTGCCCAGCAGTGGGACGCAAATAGGCTGTAGTAGGAGGCCTGTGCCTCCTCTCAACACGAGGGGGAAACAGTATATACCCTGAGGAAATTAAGACGCTGAAGAGTTGTCGTAGTATATGCAACCTTATTGGAATGAAACGGAAGTTATTCATATCCTCTAACATAATACTAATACTAAACCGTTACCTATATTTATTAGTGTTAAGAAATTGCAAATGCGCTAACAGGGTACATGTACCTACTTACGTTACTTAATGATAACACTTTATGTAACTGTAACATGTTTGCAATTGAATAAAGATTAAGTACGAGTATATATATAGATAGAAGTCATGTGACCGTATTTATGGATGTATACAATGTAAGTATGTGCTACTTTTTATTCCGTAGTAGTACATTACGTGATCATGACGTTTGCCGCGCATCGGTTAGTAATCATCGCGTGCAGTGTATTATAAAAAATAAAACCGGCCAAGTGCGTGTCGGGCCACGCGCAAAGTATAGGGTTCCAAAGTTGAAGATGCCCACAGTACCTTTCTAAAACTTATTAGCCTCTAGCCAGCCTGTGGTATGACGTGCCCCGCCCGACGCCCCTGCCGCTCGAGAAAAATCATTGGACAGACGGACGGACGGACGGACGGACGGACGGACATGGCGAAACTATAAGGGTTCCTTGTGGACTTCGGAACCCTAAAAAAGTAAGACGCTCTCCGTTGCCGCTGTATCGCATCTCGACTTCTAAGCAGAATGCATTGTGGAAAATCTCAAACGCATATCGGAAGGTATAACCAAAAAACCTAATTAAAAATCCCACACTAAATTGACACGAAGCAACTAACGATAATGCGAGTCTCCAACACATTTCCCCGACAGCATTTTCTTTTTGAAGTCAGCTTTAGACTTCGCAGAATCCTTACAAATACGTACATTCTGTTGGAACGATTCCATACATTTAATTAGAGTTTTCCCGGCGGGCAGTAATCCTTTGCGCTGACGCGGGTTTTCTTATTTGTAACGCTAAATGACCCTGTTTCTAACGATAGCCCTCCCTCAGACTAATGAGATGTTAAGGAATGGGTGTTTGGACTTGGGATTTGGGAACGAATGTTTCGGCCTACGCAAAAGTCGGGTTTAAGAGTGATTCCTAAAATTTTTCACTCTTCACTTGCGTTTTCAAGATAAAAGTTTGATTGGAGCCCATTTAAAGTCGACACGGTCCATTTAAAATGTTTACAAAATAAAACATCTATTTACCTATGTTAGCAAAAGTTGCCTTGCTTTATTTCAGGAAACACAATATTATTTTTGAAACTATTTTCTAAAAAAATAAAGAAGAACATCTTGATTTGAAACTATTTTCTTAAATTTCAAGATGAAGATCTTTAGTGTCATAAAAATAAAACTCTTTTTCCTAGCATTTGCCCGCCCCGGGTATGCTAAGACTCAAATAATTCACTTTTCCGTACCTAACTCGAGATTTCGACTTTTCATGTCCGTCAATCACAAACACAAAAACAAAATAAAATGCGCTTTCGTTCTAAAGATACAGGTATTTTTAGCGTTTTATTATCATTTTTATACATGCAGGACAGGTTTTACCTTATCCTGTGCTGTTATATCGCCATGATGCGCTGGCGACACCTCCTGTCGCCGCCACACGCCGCCGTGACGTCATCGACCGCAAACCGCAGAGCGCTCGAGCGCTCAGACGCAGGCCTTCCCAGCATATTCAAACTATAGTTTTTTTAAGAACGCGCGATTACTACTGTGTTTTAAATAAAATCGTGAAGTTTTGTAGATAATTTATATCTAGTTGTTTCCGCCAAGGGGAGTATTGGCGGGAATCGGGATATCTAATTTTCCATCGCAATAGCCTCTTAACGTCCCACTGCTGGACCTCCTGTCATGACGAGAGGCTTTTGGCTATAGTCTCCAGTAGTAGTATGCTTTATCATCAATCATCATCATCATATCAGCGGAAAGACGCCCACTGCTGGACCGGTCTTGTGTCACTCGCATTCAGCGTATGCCCGCATTCTTTCTTTACGGTAGGCCTTCAACAAGATGGTGTGATGATCTTGTTGGAGGCCTACCGTCAGCTTGTTTCCCGGTACGCGGACGCCACTCGAAAACTTTCTGGCCCCATCGGCCATCAGCCCTACGAACAATTCTTTAATTTTAAAGTGATGAAACTGTTATGGAAATAGTTTATGTGCATAAACTATTTCCATAACAGTATTATGCATGGTCACAAAAAAGGGTGATGAGTATGAAACCTTGGGTCTAGGAGATTATGTGTGTCCTCGATTTTAATACATTTATTTAAAAGGTTTCATGGTTTTTGGAGGACGGCAGTGGGATTTAGGCTTTGACAGTATTTAGAAGTTAATTTAGTTCTTAGGCTTTTCTCTGTAATTTGTACCATGTTAGTCTACGTAGTTGCTATCAGTGAGTCCAGCTTGAGAGCAACGACTAGTTTCAATTTTCAAGTGGATAAACTGCTAACATACAAAGCTCCGAAGGTAAGTTTCGTTATTTATTAACGCTTGAATAAGTAAATAATTTAAACTTTAATCATCTGCTGAATTTACTAAGGTTGAACATTGAAGGCACAAAACACGTTTCGCATCAAATTTGCATGTTTTAACGAAATACTTCGTCGAATAAACTTGTTTTTGTTTAGTTCGACGAAAAAGTACTTATTAAGGATTGTTTCGAAGACAAGAAAGTAAAGTTTTTTAATGAGTTCAATTAGAGTGTCATACCTAAATTTGTCTGAAAAGTTTGGCATTTTGCGTAGGTGTATGAACACGGGTGCTAATATATTAATTTGGCATACCTGTAGGTATAAGCCAAACTTCTTATAAGAAGTTTGGAAGCGAGGGAATTTACAGTTAAGTCCGATTAGCGTACGGCGAGTGTGTTCAGAAAGTGATTTGTGACTTGTAGTGTATAATGTGTTTATTTTTTGCTTAGATGACGGTTTTTACTAAGTTTATTATTTCAGATTTATTGAAGCCGTGTACCGTGGTACACACAGCCTAGTGGTGTGACTTACCGCCTCGAAGCCGAAGGTCAGGGATTCAAATACCGCACGCACCTCTGCTTTTACATATTTATACAATGTGGGAAATTCAATTTGAATTTACCAGCTTTTCGGTATCGTAAGGAAATCTGCACGCATCTGCGAAGTAGTTGAAAGATGTGTGTGAAGTCTTCATTCCTCACTGCGCCAACGTGGGGATAGTAGCACAAACCTTCCCGTGACGAAAGCAGACCTGTGAATTAGAATATGAATCACAGTGAATTAGAATCTGGTATATAATATTCGGTCCGGATAGCTACCACCGTCTTACTCGTTAACTTGCTGCCAAATAGCAGCGCTTGCACTGTTGTGTTGTGTTCCATGTAAGCGGGTAAGTCAAAGCCAAAGTCAAAGTAGTTTATTTGTCAGCCGGTGTCTTGTGCAACTTGTTTCCACCAGATTCCCGCGACCTTTAACACCCATAAGTCATCACTGGCAATACACACTGGTCAAAAACTTTCAACTTGAGACACTGCGGTAATTTGGACGAAAAGACACTGCGAAGCTTCCCGAACGCTGCCCAGCCGAGTCGGATTCGACGATTGACCTCTTTCTCGAAGTTGGACCTACCTAACTGGACTGTTTGTCTCAGGTATAGGTACATAACGGTCAACAAATTCGAGCGCAGGGCCTCCTAGTGGCACAATATGGACATTGAATATGATTTTCGTCTTGTCCATGTTCTTTCGGACCAGCTCGATCGGAAACTCTGCTGAGGTCAACAAGCATAGCACTGAGGTCCTCCTTGGTCTCAGCCATGACTACAATACAATACCATCGGCAAATCAAAGGTGAGAGATGTACTCGCCGTTTACATTGATGCCTCGTCCCTTTCAATCCTTGAAAGCATCCTCCAATGCAGCAACAGCTTCGGAGATATCACACCCCCTTGTCCGACTCCCCGTTGCCGTGGAATAGGCTTTGTGGTCTGGTTAAACAGTATGTAATTGTATGTATGTATTAACAGTGGCTGGTAAATAAAATTAAATGTGCAAAAATAACCTTAGCATAAAACACACGCGACACGTACTTTGGGTACTGCCTTTAGACGTGGTTACAAAAGGCTAAATTGCCAAGTGATGCATATTTTTGCCGTGGTACCGTCAGAAAAACAAATTCCTTTTAACCTTTTAAGGTAAAGGGTTGTTTTAAATCAACTCTGTTTCTTTAAAAATAAGTCTCATTAAAATGTGTATTGAAAATGAGATTTTAATTTCAAAAAGCGGAGTCCATTGAACGCTTAATATTGAGACTAAAATCCGTTCAAAAAGTGAGGAGATATTACTCTTTCAGTATGATTTAATTAACAAAGCGTTAATACTAATTTATGCGAAATTAACTTAGTCTGTCTATCTGTTACCTCTCCACGCTTCAACTGCATTACACAGATTTAGATGAAATTTGGCATGGAGATAGTTAAAGCCCTGGGAAAGGACAGGCTACTTTTTGCAGAAAAACGCATAGTTTTCGCGGAAACCGAATTCCATGCGGGTGAAGTTGCGGGCAAAAGCATTCTACAAATGAAATATTATTATTGAGCATTGACCTATAATAACATATGGACGTACAGTGCCTAACAGAATATGTCAAAATATATGGAGCATGTCATTAGAAAATACGTTCCATTCTGCTAATAACGCCTCTTTACAGTATGTGTCAAGATAAATATTTTATACAAAAGTAAACGTAACACTATAAGACTTAAGTGTCAAATTTAGTGAGCGCCAAAGGGGTGCCCGAGTTGTTTTGGCGGTCCATTTTTCTCCGGCTGATTGTGAATCCTTACTTATTTATTTATTTATTTATTTATTTCAAAAGGTACATAAAACAGACAGCACTCAAAATTATCATAAAATAGGTAGGATAAACACTTAAGACTAGATTACAGTCCA
This sequence comes from Aethes cnicana, assembly GCA_963971205.1. NCBI lineage: Eukaryota > Metazoa > Arthropoda > Insecta > Lepidoptera > Tortricidae > Aethes > Aethes cnicana. The sequence goes on from OZ020277.1 coordinate 3,508,459, forward strand.
AAAATATATGTACACATCATGACCATAAGTTGTAATTTAAACATTAAATATGCCTAATAAATATGACCAGGAGAAAAACAGTTCTTTTAGATAGATATAAAGAGTAAATTTAGTTTTTTTTAATACAATAACAGTGATACTGGAAGTCAGTAGGAACACTAGTATAGGTACTTAAATTGTGTTTGAATAATTTAGCTGCTAGTGGCTAAAAATACCATTTTTTTATATTGAGAAATTTTGGATAGGTACATAAACATCAAGATCTTTACAGACGCGAACCAAATCATTAAATTCCCGACACATGCGGACAATAGGATTGTAATACGATGTATTATTTCGGTAAACAGCGAGAGTAAAAGTATTCGGTGAACGAATCCTGTATATAATGTTGATATTCAAAAGAGACAACAGATAAGGAGAATCAATATGAGAATGGATAATTTTATACAGACAAATAAGCTATACTTATAATAGATCAATTTTATTCAGCTTTTTCTTGACATATATAGGCGACGCGTAGGAGGAAGCCTCCTGTGTTATATTTAATTTAGGCCAATTTACGTCACATACCTGACAGAAGATAAGCACGAAAATAACTCTCCACCGTCACTTAATATCATATTATTATTTATCATATTTTTTTATTCTTTCGGCTGTATCGTTATCTTGATCAAGTTGGTATTGCTTTTTAGGGTTCCGAAGTCCACAAGGAACCCTTATAGTTTCGCCATGTCCGTCCGTCCGTCCGTCCGTCCGTCCGTCTGTCCGCACTATTGCTCGGAGATGCTTAGGTCTAGAGAGCTGTAATTTGGCATGAATATGCATATTAGTTACGCTGACAAAGTGGTAGAATAAAATTTTGAAATATATTTTTTTATAGGGTACCTCCGCTACTCGTAAAGTGGGGATGTAATTTTTTTTTCTTGCGTACCCCATGGTGCGGCATATCGTTGAATAGGTCTTTAAAAATATCGTGGGTTTGTTAAAACCATTTTTTGATTAAGTGATGCGTTTGTGAAATATTAAGCTTTAAAGTGCTATTTTTTGTTAGAGTCACGTCCCCCCCCCCCTGCCAGCTAAATGGTGGTATTTGGATAGCTGAAAAAAATCACGGTTGTGGCATATATAACGTAGTTGAAAGGAAAACTATCAGAGCTAAGTAGGCTGTACAAACTTACGAGTAATAGTCGACCAACTTATAATGATGATTTTTCTCGAGCGGCAGGGGCGTCGGGCGGGCACGTCATATCACAGGCTAGCTAGATGCTAATAAGTCTTAGAAAGGTACTGTGGGCATCCTCAACTTCGGAACCCTATAATTTGCGCGTGGCCCGACACGCACTTGGCCGGTTTTATATACCTTAAAAGCGAGCTTACGCTTTGCCTGATAATAATAAGCGCTGCCCATAATTACCTACCAGCGCGTTACCGACAGGGGAAAAGGTGATTGCTGGATAGAGGGATCATCATTTCAGCCAAAAGACGTCCACTGCTGGAGATAGGCCTCCCCCAAGGCTCGCCACCCAGACTGGTCCTGTGCTTACTTGCTTCCACCGGTTTCCCGCGACCCTCACGAGGTCATCGCTCCATCTCAGATGGATACGTGGGGTTTATGAATTAAGTCAAAAATATTTAGTCAGTCTACTCACTCTATTCATCGGTCGACTAAAAACACTTCTAAATAAGTAATCAGCTGTTCCTAATTTCTGTCTCAGTCCCCAATCCGCACTGGCGGGCCCAGTGGTGACTATAGCCCAAATCCTCTCGTGATGAGAGGAACCCTGTGCCCAGCAGTGGGACGTAAATAGGCTAACTGTGGTGGTTCCTGTTTTAATTCACGCATCGTCATTATTCCAGCTGAAGGTAACCTCTCTTTATTTTCTTCTTTATGTTATTTGCCATCGCTACACTGCTTGCGTACTGCACGCTCGGTGCGCCTGGCGTCAGAGGCGAACTACCATTTCCACAAATTCTGCCGCCCGCCCGTAATTACTGAAAATAAACAACCAATAAGACTGAAGGAAAAGTTCAGATTGAATTCGGCAAGCTACCTACTGCGTGTTTACGCTGATGGAGTCAACGTTTGGGTTTGGAAATGCTTAGCCAAAATTCAGTTTGAATATTATTTAAAAATAGTAGCGCCAACCCTCTCGTGATGAGAGGCCTGTGTTTAGTCATCATCATCATTTCAGCCGATAGACGTCCACTGCTGGACATAGGCCTCCCCCAAGGCGCGCCACTCAGACCGGTCCTGTGCCACTCGCATCCACCGCGTTCCCACGACCTTTACAAGGTAGTCACTCCATCTTGTTGGAGGCCTACCGACAGCTCGTCTACCGGTTCGCGGACGCCACTCCAGGACTTTCTTGCCCCATCGGCCATCAGTCCTGCGACCAATGTGCCCCGCCCACTGCCACTTAAGGTTCGCAATTCTTCGGGCTATGTCGGTGACCCCAGTTCTACTGCGGATATCCTCATTTCTGATTCTATCACGCAGAGAAACCCCGAGCATAGCGCTCTCCATTGCTCTCTGGGTGACCTTGAGCCTTCTTATGAGGCCCATCGTAAGCGCCCACGTCTCGGAACCATAAGTCATCACTGGCAACACACACTGGTCGAAGACTTTCGACTTAAGACACTGCGGTAATTTGGACGAAAAGACACTGCGAAGCTTCTCGAACGCTGCCCAGCCGAGTCGGATTCGACGATTGATCTCTTTCTCGAAGTTGGACCTACCTAACTGGACTGTTTGTCCCAGGTATACATAATGGTCAACAACTTCGAGCGCCGAGCCTCCGATTATTACTGGAGTTGGAACAACATGGACATTGGACATCATCTTCGTCTTGTCCATGTTCATTTTCAGACCAACTCGATCGGAAACTCTGCTGAGGTCAACGAGCATAGCACTGAGGTCTTCCATGGTCTCAGCCATAACTACTATATCGTCGGCAAATCGAAGGTGAGTGATGTACTCGCCATTTACATTGATGCCTCGTCCTTTCCAGCCCAGCACCTTGAAGGCATCCTCCAATGCAGCGGTGAACAGCTTCGGAGAGATTACGTCTCCTTGTCTGACTCCCCGCTGCAGTGGGATGGGCATCGTGGTCTGGTCCTGTAGTCGGACGGACATGGTGGCATTTTCTTACAAACACTTTAACACTTCGATGTACCGGTAGTCAGCTTGGCACCTCTGGAGAGACTGCAGCACAGCCCAAGTCTCGATCGAATCGAAGGCTTTCTCGTAGTCCACAAATGCAAGGCAAAGGGGGAGGTTATACTCTTCGGTCTTCTGTATAACCTGCCGCAACGCATGTATGTGGTCTACGGTACTATAGCCCTTTCGGAAACCGGCTTGTTCGGGAGGCTGGAATTCGTCAAACCTGCGCGCGAGACGGTTCGTAATGACTCTCGAAAACAGCTTGTAGACATGACTCGGAAGTGAGATGGGTCTATAATTCTTCAGCAAGGTGTTATCACCTTTTTTGAAGAAGAGCACCACCACACTTCTGTTCCATGCTCGCGGCGTTCTCCCTTCATGGATGACGGAATTAAACAGCGTCTGAAGGGCCTTAAGGACTGGTTTACCACCCGCCTTCAGGAGTTCAGCTGTAATTCCGTCATCACCGGGGGCTTTGCCGTTCTTAAGCTGTTTGAGAGCCATACTAATCTCGTACAGGCTGACGTCCGGGATATCTTCGGTATAGTAGTGGGAGGTAAATAGGCTGTTGTGTTGTAGTTAGTATACAGTAAGGCCCTTTTCTCATGCACACGGTCACGGACCGTCGCCGTGGCCGTGCCGCGCCATGTGAAAGCTGTCTATGGGGCTCATACCTTACTGCATTACACGGGCACATGTGCTGTGAAAATAAGTAGAAGCCGTGTTGGCCTAGTGGTTTGACCTACCGCCTCTCATGCAGATGGTCGGGGGTTCGATTCCGGCTCGCACCTCTAAGATTACTTATGTGCGAAATTCACTTTGAATTTACCACTGAGCTTTTCGCTGAAGGAAAACATCGTGACTGAACCTGCACGCACCTGCGAAGTAATTCAAAGATGTGTGTGTAGTCCCCAATCCGCACTGCCCGCGTGGGGACTATAGCCCAAACCCTCTCGTGATGAGAGAAGGCCTGTGCCCAGCAGTGGGACGCAAAAAGCCTATAGTACTAGTAGTAGTAGTAGTAGTAATAAATTACAATTACATTTGCCCATTGCTAGTTTGCGGTATTCGAGATTTTTGATCTGATACGTCTATGGCTTCCGTACTAATATTGTAAATGCGAAAGTAACTGTCTGTTTGTCTTCACGCTTCACCCGCTGGATAGATTTAGATGAAATTTGGTATGGAGATAGTTCGAGCCCCGAGGAAGGAAATAGATAACCGAATTCCACGCGGGTGAGGTCGCGGGCAGAAGCTAGTAGTGCCATAATAATCAAATTCTAACTCCATTATCGATGTCCCAGATAGGATCAGCTGATCATTCCTTATCTAGTGCAAACCAATCTGCCGTGAGGCATAATGTAGCACGTCACTGTCAACATATCACTTTCTAAATATCCAATCACAAAATCAGTTTGAACAGAATAACTACCTTACTCACAAGGTGGTACAGTTGGTTTTTAATCTATCAGGCTATGTGAGATAAGAGGTTTAGTTACTGTTATCTCACGCGCGCCATAATAGTTTTTAGGTCGTTAGTGCTCGCATAATTAGAGGCAACGTGTCGAGCGTGAAAATGGGTCAAGATGCCAACGTTAAGATCAAATTTTAAAGCAGACTGCCATACAAATGAAACGAAAACAGGTTAAGCAATTTTACGAATTGACGTAGCCTTGAATAAAGCAAAGTTTGTGTAGTAATAACGATGTGGTGGTGGTGGTGGGATTTCAACCTGCAACCTTCTATAGGATTTCTATCAAATGCGCCAACCCAGTCGTAATCGTTATCGATCGTCAATGTACATTAAAATGGAGTACTTTTTTTCTGAATTGGAAATGACCAACGTTGAAAAGAAAGACGGGAATGACGGGATGTCAAATTCTACTACTATTACTACTACAACAGCCTATTTACGGCCCACTGCTGGGCACAGGCCTCCTCTCAGCACGAGAGGGTTGGGCTATAGTCCCCACGTGGGCCCAGTGCGGATTGGGGACTCATGTCAAATTCAAATTAAATAATTGAATCAGCAAATTGCCCACATACAGGCAATTTTACACGTCAGAAAATTAAATGAATCTACCAGAGATGTTTTGAAAAAAGACATGTATCTATTGAAAAATTGATGCTATTTTTGTTTAGGTGTCTGCGAGACAGGATGTGGCGAAATGAGACAAATCAACAACTCGTAACCTTTATGGCTAACCTTTACCTCTTAAATATGATCAACGTGTCATTCCTGTACGTAACATTGTTAGCCCATTTCATATTAAATTTGAAACGAAATTATATTTTTGAATATCCAATATATCTGTTATTTTTTTGATTTCCACAGTAATTTTAATGAAATAAATGTTAGTATGTATTTTGGTTGGTTCAATTTGTATGGAAGCCGAAGTTTAACTTTGAACCTTAATCCGTTAACAGTGTAACAACGCCCGTAGGCTACGCCGTAGCGCCGTAGCACGTCAACTGGGTGACGTAGCGGCGTAGCCGGCTACGAACAACCTATGTAGTTGTGAAATTGGATTTAGTGAAGCTGCTATGGTTACTAATATTAAAGTGTAAGTATTAACTTTTTTCTATAATTGTATCTTAAATTGTGATGTTAAGGGAATTTCGATTCGGTAGATAGGTACTTTAAAATTACAGATAACTTAAACATGCTTTAGAGTTGCTTAGGGTCAGAGTATAACTTAGCAGTGTCACATATATTAGCATAAGTATATTTTATTCAATTGAATTTACCACTCAGCTTTTCGATAAGTAGTAAGTAGTAAGTAATGCAAAGATTTGTGCGAATTCCCCAAAGCAAACTGGGCCCGCGTGGGGACTATAACCTGTCGTGATGAGAGGACGGTTGCCCAAAAGTGGGACGTAAATTTAATAGGCTGTTGTGATGATGGTAGACATATTTTAGCCTCCGTTTTTCAATAATAATTATATTCAGTCCGGTACTATGGACCCCGAGCCTGTGGATGAGAAGTCCTTTAATACTATGCGACTTTATTTATAGGAGGGTAAGGTTCACAACTGGTTTGGTAGTTTTAGTGGGCGAAAACGCAGAGTTGACGAAATATTTACTTTCAAAGGCACACGTGACGGCTCATTAGTGTATTGCTGTAGGGTTGAACAAGATGTTTTAAGAACCACTATTTATTCAAAACGTAAAATAATATTATGTTCAAAATATTTTTTGCTTCTGGATTTGGACAGGGACCTGATTTTTTAAGAATTTAATGTAAGTAGTTAATTTTAATCATATGCCCGTTTAGGTAATAAACACAGAATTTTGTATATTTTCGTCAGCTTTTTTAGTGAGTCATTTATTTGATGATCGAAAAATTAAAGTTACTTATTAAATAATGAAAACGTGACAGAAACTTATGTGTAGATCGGTTGTTAGAGACTTTCATTAATAAATCCAACTTCAGCCTGCATTAGGTTCGTTAAAGTTAATGTTAAATTAAGTTTTAGTAATAAATTTACGTTTTTTGTAGCAACCCTACAAACTCTCGGGCAAAGGACCTTTTGCTCTGACGTTTGTACGTTTGAGCCCGCCTTGAAGTTGCCCAGACGCAGTGCTTATAGAGTCTGCATTTTTATAAAATAAACTCTGTCTCTAATGATGTTCCTTAGCCGTTAAAATATAAAAATATGAGGCTAAATGAACCTAGGAACGTTTTTTACTTTACTAGCTTTTAACCGTTACTTTGTCCGCTTTAAATTGTTGTTAGAACGTTTCCGCGGGAATTATGCGTTTTTCCGGGGTAAAAAGTATCCTACTTCCTCGGGACTCGAACTATCTCCATACCAAATTTCATCTAAGTAAACCGGTTTACCGGTTGTATGTCGGACGATGTAATTATATGTATAAGACTGTCAATCTCCTTACATTACGGAGTACATCGGAAATAGCCAGGGAGCTACAAATTTTCATACTTCGCCTGCACAGCGCCATCTAAATGTAGCTCATGGAGTTCAGAATTGTATGCAGGCTACCTAGGCAGCGACATCTATTATCGCATTTAACACTTATTTCGGGCGTACGCTGATTTGTTTGAAGGTTGTCATTCTAAGTTCACCTTACTTCTTCTATGCTTTTACTATACTATTATGTTCATGACAGTCTGCTCCACTCGATAGTGTAATGTTACTACTACAGCCTATTTGCGTCGCACTGCTCTGCACAGGCCTCCCATCATCACGAGAGGGTTTGGGCTATAGTCCCCACGCGGGCCCAGCGCGGATTGGGGACTTCACACATATCTTTGAATTACTTCGCAGATGCGTGCAGGTTTCCTCACGAATGTTTTCCTTCACCGAAAAGCTCAGTGGTAAATTCAAATTGAATTTCGCACATAAGTAAACTTGGAGGTGCGAGCCGGAATAGAACCCTCGACCCTTTGCATGAGAGGCGGTAGGTCGAACCACTAGGCCACCACGGCTTCACAGTGTAATGTTGACTTGTTTAAAATGTTAATGTGTAACTTTCTATATCACGGGATATGTACTTGTCCAGACAGGTATTTGTGAATGACTATCAACTAATCCCTTCTGAATAATTTTAAAACGACTATTCCTTACGAATTTACCCAAAGAAAAGCCCTCTCCTGAGGCGAAATACCAAACCAAACTCGAAACAAATTCGCCAACAATTTCTCATTTCGTCCAATACAATAAAAGGGCCCTTTACCGGCCTAGTGCACTAAATCAATCCCCTTACATCTACAGTCCAACAATCGGCAATAAACAGTCAAGTGAACTTCTCAAATCAAAGTTCCTGATTTCAGTACACTAAATAGTTTGTAACAATCTGGTGCCAAGGCGCAGGAGACGAGCTTATAGCGTGCTTTACAATACAAGCACGCTATAAGCTCGTCTCCTGCGCCTGCGTGTAAGTATTTAGCATATTCTACAAAGACTCCGTGAGATACTATGCTAAGCAACTATGGTAAGTACTTTCCGCTAAAAAAATCATCGCCGTCAGATTACCCCAGCTCATTCTAAATTGTATTCAACAAGCTACATACATTATTAGAAACATCGATTAATATTAACAAAAATACTATTACGTATTTAGTCTTTGCCTATTGCCATTACTGAAATCCATGCAACGATGTATAATTTATATCACAAGGAATTGTTCAAAACAGAGATTTGAAAAAATATTTAAAATGGCGAATCTATTTTATCATTTGCATAGAAAAAAAAGCAGGCATTTGGTGAAATGACGAGATCAGCCAAAAAAGGCAACTCGTTTTTTTCACTTCACTACATTTGTCAATCAGATACAGTCTCACACCTTTCTCACCCATCAGATTCCCGAGGTCTTTTCCTGTTACATCCAGTAAAATAATTGTAAATAAGAATACGTTTCAATAAACGAATATACAAAACACAAGAGGAATATACAACGGTAGACATTAATAGATGCTTAAAAAATATTGATAATAAAAATCAAACACAATATTAAAAATAATAAAACTTTTGTGGCAACCGGAGTGAGCTCAGTGTGCTGCGAGTGCGTTTGAGTTCAACCGCGTCTGCGCAGCGCTGGCCGAAAACTAATAATTATGATATTATATTAAAGCCTGGTCACACCGCATGCGTTTGCAGCACGTCAACGTCAACTTGTACCGAAAGGCGGTACAAGCGAGCCGTCGACGTGCTGCAGACGCATTCGGTGTGGCTCGGGTTTAAATATACTTAATATCGCCATCGCTTGTCAATCGAACCGCGGCTAAACGATCAATCGGTCCGCCGATCCCTCGGGAACTTTAGCTCTTCCAATTCTATTACTCCAAGTCTCCCGGTAACGGAATACAATTAATTATGTTATTATCTTCTTATCAAATATTTGCCCGTCTTATTCGTTGTTCTGATAATCTTCCTTGTTATTATACTCTGTAACGGATGGAGTGTTAATTTATAAGCAGAATGATAACTTCCTCACTATATTATTTTAATTGACTTAAATATAAATCTCGATTACTGAATGGATTTATATTATGTTTTCATGTCTCTTATGACTTACTTAATTGACTCAAAATTATTCAAGATCGTCTGCTTTTCGTTCTAACTAAATTGGACCACTGGATTTCACAGGACGAGATCCTTCAATCCGTCTGTCAACGTAACTTAAATTCATGAGGTACCAACTTGTGGTGTGATAGGTGATTCACAGAGCGAGATCCTTCAATCCGTCTGTCAACGTAACTTAAATTGACGAGGTACCAACTTGTGGTGAGATAGGTGAATTAGTAGTACCTACATTCCGTGTCTTTAACATTTCCGATTAATTATTTATTTTTATAGAAACGCACGTATTCACTGCATATCTATACTCAACAAGAATTTAAACTACTTAAAAATAACCAAAATACTTAAAATTACTTATAAATACTTAAAAATACATGAAAATTAAACAAAATCTAAAAACGGCCCCCGCGGCATGGTACCGAAGATGCTGGCAGCATTTCCCCGTTGTATAGCGATGCTCAAGCGTTGAGCGAGGAAGCTGCCAACTCTTCGGTCCCTGGTGACGTCGACTAATCTATTTGAAATTTCATTGTAAAAATCAAAAATATTCATTATATTGTGTTGTGGTGTACCTCACTGTTATTGGTGATACAACAGTTGCATATTGTATAGGAAACTGTTCGCTATCTCGAATCAAAAAACTAAACTAAACTAGGATCTGGCCTTTCGTGATAAAGAGATCACCAGACCTACAACACCGAAGATCCGATCATTATTGCATGCAAGTTCCCAATTCTCTATTTACGTGTCATTTAAGTTACAGCAAATCAAAATTTTCATCAGTCGAGTTCCTAACGTGGTCGAGATTTCCCCCGGGGTCCCGTTCATAACATAACGGCTGGTCAGATTCGGCACCCAGTTTTAATTGACCGTATTTCACTAACTTCCCAACTATGGGGCAGGATTGTTTTATGAGGGTAAGGTATGGCGTAATGAACGCTGGATAGGTGCCAATTCAGGGAAATTTAATATAGTTTTGACGTTATTAACTTAATATTAATGGGTCAGCTTAAGAACTATGATAGGGTGATTCATGGGAAATTGGGTGCTTTTGAGATTGAGTTTTATAACGGGCGTGACTGTCCATTGAATTAACAGTATTTTTTTTTATCTGAAATTCTTTATTTGCTACTTAATTTAAGATGTAGTGATATTTTCCGGTAAAATGATGACGAGTTTTGCAAAAGTTCAAGTGTTCTATTTTGTATTATATGGCAATAATAATAATATTTTTACACAGTTGTAAAACAAAAGGTCGAGGTTACTCGGTTAAGGTTTACCTTAAATTGTTATTAGTTGCTATCGTTAGCATTTTGCCTTTCCATTCTATACTTCTCTTCTAATAAGATGGCTTTATTAATATGATCATGTACCTAGCAGCAAACATGAATAAATGTTTGACTTTAACTTTTCAAAGGGCCATGGACAACTTTGTATTGAGCCTGGTCTAAAAACCAACAGTGAATAATGAAAATGTCGTCCAGTTACGTGTAGTAATGTTTGTCGTTATAGAATTAATTCCCAAAACAAATTGACAAAGGAAATTGCCGGAAAAGGATAATCCTCCATATGTAAGCAAGTTTCACGTGAAATATAAATCTTAGGTGTGTGTGATTAAATATCACGTTTCAGTAACAACTTCATTAACCATTGAAATTACTTGTCGAATTCAGTCTTCAGACGACGAATTCCGTTAATTATGATTTAATATTGAGCCTACGCTGTTTATTACCAGACAAATAATAAGGATAAGGATATTAATAAAGTTGAGATCCGAAGGGGCAGTTATTGAACCTACATACATAAACTTACGCCTGATTCCAGTTTGGGTAGGCTGTTATTGTATTGTTTCCTTCATCGAGGTATTTCATTACCTCACCCTTAAGGCAAGATATACGGAAAACATATTAGGTACATAGTTTCAGCCTCTCAATTTATTAGGTACTTAGATATATAGTTTCAGCCTCTGCAGGTAGATAACCATATGCTTTAAACGTGCTAACCGTGTTTATTTACACAAACTATCTCAGATTCAACAAACGGTTCAAAACTCATTTTTACCTATTTTCAACCGAGAAAAGCTCGGTCGCCCGCCCAAGTTATCAGGGTCTAACCTTTTTTTTTTAATCTACAACAAATAGTCGTTTAGAAACGTATAATATAAGTTTCTATCGTTGAAAATTTGAATGATGAATGATTTTTCTCGAGCGGCAGGGGCGTCGGGCGGGCACGTCATACCACAGGCTAGCTAGATGCTAATAAGTCTTAGAAAGGTACTATGGGCATCCTCAACTTCGGAACCCTATACTTTGCGCGTGGCCCGACACGCACTTGGACGGCTTTTGTACCTATTCAAGTGTATTCAGTTTTTCAATTACAACTTCAAAACAGGTGAACTTAAACTTTTGCCAACGTCCTTTCGCACCTAACAGAATGCAAACTGGACACTGTTAAGGCAAACTTTCAGATTTAGTTTTCGGCCAGCGAATAGAGGTAACTGTCGTCCAGTCGGCTTAGAGCTCTCGCGTAACCAGCGGTTCTTGTGTCGCAAGGGTCTAGTTAGACTGGTGAGCACAAACTTTATAATTGGCCATAACCCTCCAATATTGTTGCTCTTGTCGGGTGAAGTAATTAAGCAGTCTATTTGTACTGGGTACAGTGACAGTGCTTGGGATTGACTCGGCTGAAATTAGGCCCGCTTAAGCCGGAATATCTGGTAATTTGACATATGAGACAGAAGTTAGAGGACTTTGTGAGAATGCCGTTCCGTCTAAGTGAAATTCACATTTCGCAATTTCAATTCATGTTTTACAAGATGTCATAAAAAAATAGAAACATCCTTCTGTAAGAGATATTTCCTGTGAATAAATTGAGCAAGAGTAGTGGCAAATTGTAGCAGATGAGATGAGTCACAACGCAGCTCCGTTTACTATGGTTTTTTGATAATCATAATCATCTTAATTAGGTAATAATATCAATTATAAGTCAAATTCATTATAAAATTAAAACATTAATACGTACACAAGTAACACAGTACCATAAGATGTCGAAAAGAATAGTATTTTTACAGTAAGACCGTAAAATAATTGTGTAATAAGTCTTTTTAGTTATTCTTAACAAATAATTATTTATGGTCATAAAACGTCTGCTCTACTAGCTATTTTTTAAGTTTGTTTTTATACACCTCTACTATGTACGATCTATATGCGTTGCGTGTTAGATACACTTTACAATGTGATCATATATTTGTCCTCACTTGTATTGTAATAAACTTTGCTGTCGCGGACACTCATTTAACACATTCTGTTACTTCCAAATATAAAAATCCTTTAACAAAAGTTACAGTGAATTTATATTACAACAAAAGTTGTAAGAACTTTTCAACTTGCCAGTCCACACATCTATTTCTAGAATAAGTCTCGAAAAACAAAGCCATGAATCTCGGGACTCGTGAAAAGTTTGTTTTGTGAAACATCGCGTGGCGTGACCACGGCGGGTTAGGGTTCTAGCTCGCTAATTTAAGGCCTGGATCGACCGGGACAGCTTGATAGGCACGTGGCGTGTTTGTCTTAAATGTACCTACCTAGTGAACTGGATTCGCCCCTATTCCTAAAATATTTAGTTAAAATTTATTTGATCTTTAAACATTTTTTATCTACACTCATATCATAAACCCTCTATGATGCCCTCTACAATGCCCGCCTATCTTCTTCAGTCAGACATAACGAAAGTTTGTCCCAAATTCAAATGACAGCTCTATTTAGTCTATGCTTTTTGAAAATCGAATGTGAGACACTGACGTATTCGAATTGCCGTCATTGTGGACCGATTTTGAAGCATCTTAGAGGATTAATAAAATGAGTGTAGATAAAGTTGTGTATGCAACTGTACATAATTAGGCCTTAAAACACTCGTGCGATATTATTATGGAAATGGCAAGATACAGCAACGTAGTTCGAGAAAAATATTTAGACCATAAAAGCCTTATCTAGAGCTCTAAATCCATGTTGTGTAAGGCCCATGTGCTGTAAAATTTCCTCGAAATCGTTACAGTTGACAGTCGGGAGCAATTTAGTTGCCATTCGTTTGTTGCCTTCAATTTAGTTTCGGCGTCCATGGCTACCTTGTTAGTATTGTGCAAAGTTCCACGTCTAGTTGAACAGATAAGCGTATAAAATATTCGTAAGTAAGTACCTGTTATATTATCCATACTATCCATGCTATTAATAAAGGTACTCGCAAATACGAAAGTAACTCTGCCTGTCGATCTGTCTGTCTGTTACGCCACCACCAGAACTGCCTATTTACAATACAATACAATATTCTTTATTGAACACCACACATGGGAAAAAGGAATACCGAAGAATTGCGAACCTTAAGTGGCAGTCGGCGGGGCACATTGCTCGCAGGACTGATAGCCGATGGGGCAAGAAAGTCCTGGAGTGGCGTCCGCGAACCGGTAGACGAGCTGTCGGTAGGCCTCCAACAAGATGGAGTGACGACCTTGTAAAGGTCGCGGGAACGCAGTGGATGCGAGTGGCACAGGACCGGCATGAGTGGCGCGCCTTGGGGGAGGCCTATGTCCAGCAGTCTATCGGCTGAAATGATGATGATGATGATGATGATGCTGATGATGATTTACGTACCTTTTTTCACTGCTGGGCACAGGACCCCTGTCATCACGGGATTTGGGATATAGAATAAACTACTGTCCTTGAACCATCCTTTCCTTTGTTTTCTCAGCAGATTCATGCGGATTTCATTATTTTGTTTTCCTTCACCGAAAAGCTCAGTGGTAAATTCAAATTGAATTTCGCACATAAATAATTTCAGAGGTGCGAGCCGGATTTGAAACCCCGACCCTCTGCATGCGAGGCGGAGGTCGAACCACTAGGCTATCACGGCATGGTAGCGTAAAAACAGTGCACTTTCGTGTTGGTGAACATACCTGAAGGAATACAATATCGCAGCAGACGAAACAACACCCTGAACGCATTATTGTAATGAACCCTCAGCGCGTAATACAGTCTGATTATTAAAGCTATAACCCGCAGATTGCTCGTATAAAAGTTCGTACAATAGGCTCTGAAAATTCTTAGCTCGACTTCTGTAGAGCATCGAACAAACCACCAAGTGATTATACAATGTGTACATACATACATGCTACTATTATTTAACTAAACGTGTGATATTTACGTCGGATAATATAGGTTCCAAACCATATATTCTACCAAGCATATCAAGTAGTTCCCAATGTCTTTAACACAGTGTTCTATTTCCAAGGCACGCGTTGCGTACTGCAACACTTCATGCATTAATAGCGTAGGTTAATTAATGCACTGCAAAGCCCGCCGCGGGCGGGATGGGAAATAGCTAATTACGAAGTTGGCGAGCAGCTCGCAAGTTACAAAGCAACGGGTGCAAATGAAGCTTCGGATAAAAATTATAACACGGCCATCCTGACAAACACAAGTCTTCATTACTTACCTTAAATTTTGCATAAGAAAAAAAGATCTTTATTTTAAAATCACATTGAAGTCTTTATCTAAGAAATACGAGGCATTAAGGCCGTCGTTTGTACACTAAATTTTCTTAAAGCGCGATGAAGTTTAATTAAATAAATGAATAATACTTATCTAAAATGAAAAAAAAAAACATTATGTACTTTGGCCACTTCTTTGTGACTTTTTCAATTCATTTCAGACTAGCGCTCGTACATGACATGACCCAATGTTCAAACGACACGTATGTATGGAATGGTCAGTAAATGTAAATAGGTTAACTAGGTTAAATGGTATTACTGTCAGAAAATCTGCTCAGATTTTGCACCAAACCCTAAAATCTAAAAATCCATGCAGAACAAACTAGAAGCCTCTGTAAAAACGGTCTACTTTATTAACTTCTCATCTCCTAATGAAAGTGAGATGCCTATCAAGTTTCTTGGTGAAGAATTTTAGAATAATGAACAGATGTAATATCCCTTTGAAGGAATTAATTAACCGATGCGGTTTTTTCAAGTTCTTTCCGTATTAGACGTAATTAAAATGACTCTACTGACTTCAAAATATGCCGCTCATTTCTTATGTTACTGGCAGTAAATTTACTAAAGTAAACCTAATGCGAACTATATTAGATATTATAACAATGCATTTTTATGGGATAAAAAGTGGTATAAGTAGAATATAACACAACTCAACATATAGGCGCTGACCCATGTTATAATTTTCTCGCCATATCAATTTGTTTTCTTAATCCGACCAGTAGTTTTTGAAATGTAGGTAATCCAGATACAGCGTACACATATACTCCAATACAGTATTTTTTTCTGAAAATCGTTTTTTTGGGTGCATGTATACCATCGTTAATGATCTAGTCCTCTCGACATGATATTAGTACCTATAGCTTAGTATTGATAGATAATGTATATTTTTGAGGTTATTCATTTCGATAGGCATTCGCTAGGCCGTTTAGCTTACAATTAAAAAACTGTATTGGTTTGATTGTACTCTATAAAAGCGTAATGGTACAGCCTGCGGCTTTCAAAACCGCTCTTATCCTGCTCTGTAGGTACATATTCATAAGTGGTGATGGAAAAGGCATCACTTTTGTTTGCTTTCATTTTAAAACGTTCGACTTGGTTCTCATGAGAAAGAAACACGCCTTTCATTACGTTCATTAAATTCAAGTAGGATACATGCTAATGTTGCAAAAGCAAGCAAGATCTTCTAAAACGCTGGAGGCGCGACAGAATACTGAAGTTCGGATGGATTAACTCCATGTCGGTGTATCATAGAACGCGCTTAGCGGTAAATTTACATTAAACGTACCAAGATGTACCTCTGTACATAAGGGATTACATAATCCCACATGCGGGACTAGATTTTATCCCTTGCTAGTGGTTTGCATCCAAACCACTAGGCTAACATCCCACTACCTCAAAAGCCTATTTATGGCCCACTGCTGGGCACAGGCCTCCTCTCATCACGAGAGGGTTTAGGCTATTAGTCACCACGCCAACACCGTTAAATATAGTACCTGCTTCTTGTCCTTGTAAGATAATGTTTAAACCTAATATAAAGTCCTGTGCAACAGATAGCTCATATTTGCAAATCCTTGATTTCTGGCGTTTGTCAGGCGGCCGGTTTGAGCGCCTGGAGTTAATTGCGTTCCCGTATAGAGCCGCGGGCGCAGGAAGCGACTAATTGCACTCGCGCGTCGATACAGAAGCGTTTACGCACTTATATAAGAGCTCTAAGAATGCAGATAGCGCATTACGCATAAATAATAGTTTTGAGAACGAATAATATGACCGATGATTTCCTAATACATACAAAAGAACGCTCCTTAAAGTAACGTAGCTTAAAGAATCATCAAAGTGAGGTGGCAGTGTTCTGGTAATTTCTGCAGAAGGACCGATAAGCGCTGGAGCAGACGAGTTTTAGAGTGCACACCACGAATCGGCAAATAGGCATCCTGTAGCTAGGTGGAGCGAGGTTGCTGGCAAATACTCGAAAAGAATAGCTGAAGATCGAGCTAAGTGGCGTGCTATAGGAGAGGTTACGTCCAGCAGTGAACTGAAACGGACTGATGATGATGAACGCTCCTTATTTTAGGGTCTGAGTGAACGCTGTAGCAGAGCATTTGGCGGGGAGTGCAGCGTGACCGGAAAGTTGCTCTATGATCTGGGGAGCGTGCACTCAGGACGCTTGCATCGACTGTAACAGTTTAAAGCCCCGGCTACGCCGAATGCGTCTGCAGCTTGTCTGCGGCTCGCCTGCATCTGTATAGCATTAGTTCTCGTAAGACCTCTAACACTGCAGGCGAGGCTCATACGCGCCGCAGATGCTTTCGGTGTGACCCGGGCGTAACATGAACGCCCAAATACCGATTATGGATTCTCCATAACCACTAGTAGATCATCCAGGCATCGCGTATATTTACCCACTTATAATTAGATTGGACTGTGAATCACAAGTGTTGCTACTTTCGTAAGAAAATCATGCCTCTTTCGCATAGCAGAGACAAACCCCTTTAACTTCATCGTTGGTGAAATAATTGTAAATGAAATATTCGTTTAAATGAACCTGTTATGAGCCAATAGGAAGTACTCAGCACTCCGTCATTAGTGAATCCTAGCCAAAGTAACCTCACGAATTATAATCTCGAGGTCTTGAAGTACTCATGGTACTAGCTAGTTCTGCAAAGGACCTCTCTAATCTTGATACGGCGTATTTAACAAACAGGAACTAGCGAAACTTGCAGAAGGTGTTTGCACGATTCTCCATTAAACGGGTAATTAAACATTAATTGCGAATATACTAGGAAATTGAAGCACACAGTAACGTTAGGGTTCCCGGAATTAAGTACTAACTACCTACTACTACAGCCTATTTGACATCATTGAATTACTTCGCAGATGAGTGCAGGTTTCCTCACGATGTTTTCCTTCATCGAAAAACTCATGGTAAATTCAAATTGAATTTGTTTCTCAATCTAACATCATAAAAACAATCAGCATCATGTGTGGTAAAATGTGGTAATGGTAGTTTCGAATCACTTAATTTGCCCACGACTCAATAAATACCTACGTCAGCTCCGATACCGCGGCCAAATAGAACCAGTTCAGCTTTCTAGTAAATGATAATGCTGCTTCACGATTATTAAGTAAATTTAAAGTTAGATTGTATTCACGGATGTCCATATATTGGGGTAATGTAAGGATAAGATTTTTCAAAAACCATTTCAAAATGGTAGATTTTAATGTAGATTCACGAAATACGTAAACAAGTTCTATAGTGGCCAACAGGGTGAAATTGATTTTTAATATAAATA
Source organism: Aethes cnicana (assembly GCA_963971205.1). NCBI lineage: Eukaryota > Metazoa > Arthropoda > Insecta > Lepidoptera > Tortricidae > Aethes > Aethes cnicana. The sequence continues at coordinate 3,526,493 of OZ020277.1, forward strand.
TACACAACAACTATTCTGAGGCGAAACGAAAGATATCGAGTATTGGAGTTATTTAATAAGTGTGAAAATGAAAATAAAATATTAAATATGTGATCTCAGATAGCACGTAAATCAAACATAATAATAATATAGTATAATAGCTTTTTAAAATTATAGTACCTATAGCGGTGTCTATTTCTAGCAGAATTTTAAATTTAAATTAGTTATTTACTAAATCCTTTTTATCAAAATTAACAATAATTATCAATAATGACTACGTGTCAATGTTCTGTATATATTCTTGACTTCTCATATATTACTACTACTAGTACTAAGTATATTATTATTATTATTAATAATAATAAAATCATTTATTTCACCCAACTAGAGGCATATTTTGTTAGTAAACATTACAGTTCTAGACTATCCTAGTGTTAGTGGCTAATCCTACGAGAACATAAAAGAAAAACAAAAACTACATTTATCTGCTTCGACTTGTCAGTAAATGAATCATCGAGCAGTGATTCAGATAGTGACAGTCAAAGCGCATTATATATTAAGTCTAAAAAAAAAACAAACACAGCAATGTCCAATATGATTTTTCGAAATACCTACGGGAACGGGAAAGAACGGTATTTTACGTTTTAATTTACACGCATATGAAGTCGCGGTCAACCGCTACTAATGAATATAAAATGGAAAAACTCAAAAATATAAAATACCAAAATACCGTCTTCTCTTTTCGGAATCGCGTGGTCACCCGAGCTCGACGGTAGACCGGCCAACATTACGACTTAATCTCGACAGGATGGCCAGTTATCTATCCTAGTGCACTCGCCTGCATAATTGCACCTTTTTACTCGCTCGGTCAGCTTAATTAGAGCGAGATAGCGCGAAGCTTTATTTCTCTGAGAATTTTTATATCTAGTTCCTTTATGATGATTAATGTTTTCTTTTAAGTTGCAATTTTAATTATTACGCCTTAACGTTCTACACAGTGGAGAGCGTATGGGAAATATATGCGCAGGTAGTTTATCAGCACGATGCCATCGTCGACATCAAGAACGATATTTCTTCTTCTCTGCACAAAATGGCTGTAAGTGGTTTATGGTAAAGACAGCCGGTGAAATTTCTGGCACAGAGGCATTCTATGTTAGGCCCCAGGGTAGGCAACGCATTCGAGATCTTTATGGTTTCTTAATGGGGGATCATAGGATTTCGGTGTGCATGGGCCGCAGTGACCTACTTACCATCAGGTGGGCTGCGTGCTCGTTTGCCTATGCCATTGGTATAAAAAAAGACAGGCAACGGCTAGTACAAATATAAATACTAAACATGACTTAAGTACAACCATCCGTACCCATCCATCTCACTAAGTTTGCCCCCAGGATTTGAACCCGCGACCATCAAGACGTAGCCCTCACCGCCAACTGAGCCAAGCCTATAATAAATTGAGACTATTCTACGTACGACTTCTAAGATCTCTGAAAGATCGGAGCTATTCGCTGTGTGCAAAGTCAGTGGTGGGGGGTACGAACACGATCGCAGCATGTAACATGGCCAAATATGAAATTTCTGACCGACACCAGTGAAGTGAAGTCACTGCTGCGTATTTACGAGCTCGTATGTATTTGCATTGCATTAGGTACAGTCAGCAGCAGAAGTAGATAAGCTGTCCAGGTGTTCAAAATGACCTACACACGCCCTTAACGTCTTAAGAATAAGGTCGTGTGTAGGTCATTTTGAACACCTGGACAGCTTATCTACTTCTGCTGCTGACTGTACATCAGGAGGGTGTAATGTCATCCGAGGCTTCTTTTGTAAAGACATAAAGATCTCTCGTTATGAGGTTAGATAAAGAGACATAAGTACAAGCCTTTTACCACGGCCTATAAAAGCACGATTTCGAACACAATTCGAATGAAGTGTCAATGTTTGCGTGCGAGGACGTCTGTACACTTGTAAATGTGTGTGTACCAGCTACGCGGGCCAATGATCCACTCTCCATCTCCGGATGAAACAAATGACGGTAATGGCGAATTGGGCGCCAGTTGCACGCCGGCTAGATTCACGCGGTTGATTCCGTGGACATTCTGTATGTAGTACCTACTATTAAATATTCTGTGCTTTTACGACACAAATATTCGTCACAGAGTTAGTTCCACTTATTAGACGGTCCACCGTCACCAAAGAGTATAGTTGCATATTGCGCCGCCGACTTCGCATCCGCTAGTTGGCGCAGCTGTTGTCGTGCACACTGCCATGCGCAAAAACATAGGAGATAAATAAAGTAAGTATTCACAAAAATGAATTATGACAATACGAATGAATATGAATTATGAATTTTAAAAGAATACAATTTTCCTTCCCTTCCTGCTCGTAGTTTAAGTGGGAAATAAGACTATAAAATTTCAGCGTCTTAAATTCGAGTGTTTTTTGTTTTACATTAATTTTGCTTTTCACCTCTATAGCAAATATTAAGCTCTACAAAAATATTAAATTATTTTCAGAATTAAATATATGTGAACTAGCTGACCTCGCGGACTTCGTACCGCCTTAAACCTCACGGAGCCCGAGACCTTTCCAACGAATGCAAAACCGTGGAAATCGGTTCGTGCGTTCTGGAGTTATAGCGTCAGGGAGGAAAACCCGACTTATTTTTATATAGTAGATGACATATCTACCTGCCTACTTGAAGTATTTATGAACAATATGAGTAACGTTAGAAAAACAAGATTCTGCCTAAAAAACCGGCCAAGTGCGAGTCGGACTCGCGCACCGAGGGTTCCGTACAAACCTGTAAGGTTTACAAAGTTCGTTCTTTACGACAATCGAGTCATAACTATGGTATTTTTATTGCAAAATGAAATTCATAACATTACAATGGGGAAAGATGGAGTAGCATAAATTTAAGACAAAGATCTTAAAAAATATATATTTTGTAATGTAACCAAAAATTTAAGGTTTTCGGAATTTTTCCTTTATGTGTGCTATAAAACGTTGCTTCATGCCAAATTTCAAGATTCTAGGTCGACTGGAAGTACCCTTTAGGTTTTGATTCCCTTGCGAGTACTTGCGAGTTTCAAAATATGCAGCTTAAATTGCTGTTTCTTTTGATTGCGTTGACATAGAAGTTTGATTTTGTTACAGCTTAAAGGTATTATAGACTTGAGTATTTGGTATGAATTTCAATTTAATACTTCTACGCGTTTATGAGGAAATGGGTAGTAAGGTTAAAATTATTAAAAAAAAAAATATTATGTGATGTAACTAAAAATTTATGGTTTTCGTAATTTTTCCTTTATCTATGCTATAAGACGTTGCTTCGTACCAAATTTCAAGATTCTGAGTTCACGGGAAGCACCCTGTAGGTTTTGATTCCCTTGCAAGTGTCGAAAATTTGCGGCATAAACGGCTGTATCTTTTGATTGCGTTGGCTTAGAAGTTTGATTTTTTCACAGCTTCAAGGGACAGTAGACCTGAGTAATTGATATAAATTTCAGCTTCATACCTCCACGCGTTCCTGAGAAAAAGGGTCTTGACAGACGGACGGACAGACGGACAACAAAGTGATCCTATAAGGGTTCCGTTTTTTCCTTTTGAGGTACGGAACCCTAAAAAACAACGGGTTGCACTCCGGGAGTGCCGGCAGAAGTGAAAACTTGCACAGGCATACATTTTCGCCGCGCAGTAGAAAGAGAGGGGGATACTTCCTCTCCTACGCCGCGCCGGCGGCGGTCTACTGGCTGCGATGACATTGTAACAGTTTTTCGATCAGGTCACGTGTCCGTCTTACGGTCACGTGATCTGTCGCGAGTTTAACATTTTTTCCCCATCACAAAAAGTGTACAGCGCCGCTAAAGAAGTTTTCACTTCGAAATATATGCATACGTAAATAAATTACTTTCTTACTGAAATGCATGTAAAACATGTAAGCATAGTTCGGAACAATAATTCTCCGATATCATCTACATTTTTTTCTTAAAACACGGTATGAATTAAAAAAACGGTAGGAGTTAAAAGGAATTTATTATGACAGCAAAAGAGCTCCTGGAAAGAATGCACAAATCCATTAGGTAGATTCCCTAGAGCACGGCAGTTCCCGTTTCGGATATTACATTAAAAAGCGATACTTCCCCTTCAATAACTAGACTGCGAGAGCGGTGCATTGGAAAATTATTTTCGAAAAAAGTTTTTCAATATCTACGAGCAAAAAACGAGCAAGAGAATGGACATTACCTGTCCTTATTCCTTAGAGGAAACCTGAAGTTCAGTTATTATATCAAGGGTATAGGCAAACGAGCGCACAGCCCACCTGATGGTAAGTGGTCACTGCGGCCCATGGACACCGAAATCCTATGATCCCCCATTAAGAAACCATAAGATCTCGAATGCGTTGCCTACCCTGGGGCTAAGATGGAATGCTTCTGTGCCAGAAATTTCACCGGCTGCCGGCGGCGGCGTTGCTGGTTTCGCGAAAACTCTAAACATTCGTACCCTCAGTAAATAAGCAATGTAATACGGTAATTGTCTGTTTTAGTTCAGTATACTACCTTAAGGCAAATAAATGTTTCTCTCACTCTCTTAATAATGGAGTAAGTAATATTTTTTCAAACAAGAGGTACTCGTACACGAAATCGTTAAACAGTCCTCAAATTATGTATAAACTTCTCGTCTAAAAGGACCAAACTCTGTATTAAGAATATATACAATTTTGTCAGAGTTTCGTTGATACCGCCTGATACCACCTAGTAATGTATGATATATATAATATGTAAACAAATTCGTTTGCCATGGTTACCTTTTAACAAGACGACTAGGTGATTTTAGCGTTCCATATACATGTAGGATTGTACGTTGTCTAAAGGTAGGAGCAGGTGAATCTGGAATCGTGAAGTTTGTATCGAACGTTTAGTAAGCAGCAGGGCTGTGTGCACCGGCGTGGAAAATTAAGAAACAAAACGAATTCTCTTTGAGAGTTACGTACTCATCGAGAGGGAAGCCAGGGAAAAGAATATCCGATGTGTATTGCGAATACTTGGCAGAAGCATGTTTTGCAGTCTTCCTATTCGAACATAAGTATTTTGTTCCCCGTTTAGAGGGAGCAAAATTCGATTTTGCTCCATCCTCATTTCTGCTCCGCTAACAGGGAGCAAATTAAGATTTTGCTCCCTAGGGAGCAAAGAACGATTTACTTCCCTGCTGAAAAGCAGAGTAATCATTTACACCTTGGGTGTCATAGCTTGAAACTTGAAACCTTTGCTAGCTCAAGATTCCACGTTGGAATCTATTCTGAAAACTTTCGCGTCGCTCTGGATTCAATCCGTCACCCGCGGTAAAATATAAGTACTATTTTTAGGCTCTCGTGTGAAGAGTTAAGTTATAAGTGCTCAGTTCTAAAGAATCATTATTATTGACCAATGGCAATGATTGGGTATAACATATGGCTTATTATAATATCGATTGATTAAGTATGCATCTCTCATAGAAGCTTGAAAATTTATTATAAAACATTTTTGTACTTAAATCAATATTTATAACTGAACTTCCAGCACGGATAAAAGCTGGAAGCCACATCCAAAAGTCGTATCATAACGCATCCATTATTAAAATTCACTTTCGGCATTCACGCTCGCGGAGTTAAAGGGAGGTTTCCCAATATTGGCCCCTTTGAGTTTATTGAATTTGAAATAACTTCTTTGTTGTTGGCTCTGGATGAGATTTCCACTGGGCCGATGAGCGCGGATCCAGCTTGAATATTGAACGACTTTACGTGTTAAGGCGGAAAATTTCTTCGTAAGATTCTGATAACAGTGATAACCGAATGATCTTTTTTGACGACTGTATTAGCTAAGTTGGTTAGTTAACCTACTGTTCTTATGGTTGAGAGTTGGAGCGCAAATGTTTGTACTCGAGTCATGGATTTTATAGTTTGTATAAGACTGTTAAGTCTTATATCCTTGTCTAAAATCTATTAGGGGTTTTGTGTGGAATAGAAGATAACGTTTATTCATTTATTTTTCTATTAAGGTTGAGGTCGAAAAGTAATCCTTGAATGTTAATTTAAAACACTTATTCTATTTACTTAATTCATGTTTCAGTCAAAAAATATGATAGTGAAATGAGATTTTAAGACTTCGAAGGAGTATTGCGATACCATGCGCAACTCGGAAATTCTAGAACATATAAAAGGTGGTAGATAATAATATGTTTTGATAAGCAAATGTTGAATAATTTTATATTCAAAGTAGTGTTAAATTATCTAAGATTGTATAGTCACATAGGATGGTGGAACTAAAAGAAGACGAACACGAGACACAAGGGCACTACAGCAAGAGAGGACAATATACTCGTGTGTAAGGTGTATACGGTCGATCCCTTAATGTATCGTTGGATTCTATTTACTACCTACTATTTACTCAGTTTATAAAGCATTGTTTAAACACAACACAAGGCGGGCCAGTCCAAACAATAATCGCAAGTAAACCCCGAACGGCGCTGAATATTCGAGTAGGGCGCTAAAGACCAGAGATAATCGAGCCCAGACGGTAAGCAATTTAGTGGGGATTAAACCCGATGCCTTGCCCCCCCAAAGTGAATAATGCAGTCGGTGTATTTGTACAGAGCGGCTAATCGAATAATCATTATTGAGGGATGTTCAGGCTCTGAGGTTAGGGCTTTTCTCTCCAAATTGGATTTTGTCTTGTCGGTGATTCGGTTTTGGCGCGGAATTAGTATGCTCTGGCGTGAAAAGAGGGCGGTAATTGCTGTCGTTATATGAATTAGGTGGCTTTAAGAGAGCTTTATAGACTCTGTGGTCTATATTTAGTTTGGTGTTATAAATAATTTCAGTTTTCGATGACATCCTGATCCTTTGCCTAGAAAATCTCAGCGCTAAACTGTACACATGAACGATACGAACATTTGGACGATACGAGTATATTTTGACATATTCTGCATGTCAAAATATATGTAGCAAACTGACATTAGAAAATACGTTACAATATACTAATAACGCCTCTTTATAATATGTGTCAAGATAAATATTTTATACAAATGTAAACCTAACACTATAAGACTTGAGTGTCAAATTTACTGAGCGCCAAACGGGTACCCGAGTTGTTCGGGCACCCGTTTTGACGGGCCATTTTTCTCCAGCTGATTGTGAATCCTTACTTTTATAATAGATAAATGACCAATTAAAATAAAGATGAATATTATCTGCAATTCTAAATTTGCTTGATTAAATCGAAAATATATCACAGATTTTACACTTTAACTACCTACACAAATTGCCACAACCAGAAGTATTTGTACAGAAAATAAATTGTTAAAATTTGACATATTTTCACGGTTGATAAAGCTGTTGGACACTTATTAAGCCGTCGCAATTAGCGGGCGTTGTCAGTGTGTTACTTTTTACGTCACTGTCATGTGAAAACCCAGTTTGACAAGGATTTATTCGACAGAGCGGCGAAAAATTTAAATGTTTCAAAATATATTTTTTCTGTGCTCGTTAGTGTGACCTGTATAGCTTCCGGCGAGGTCCTAAATATTTGTGGACTCATAATATGTTTGTGTAACATACTTACCTTGTTAGTGTCGACTTGTAGAAGTCTTGTTGGGAATAGAATGAAAGCTAATGGCTAACGACTAGCGACGTAGGACTTCGACTATTGATGGAAGTAAAGTTCAAAGATTTGGAACCAAATATTTCACTACTTTATTAAAGAATCAGCGATCTTATCCGTAATAAAAATTTTTTGAATAATTATTGGATACTTACCGGCACTTACTCGTGAACTGATCGTAATAATATGTATTATAGAAAATTATCTGCTTGACCTGCTGCAGACTTAAAAAATATGGATCTTCCGAATATAAGCTTTTGTTAAAAGTAAGGGAATGTAAACTAAACCCTATTAAAAGTCAAAGTCAAAGTCAAATATTTTATTGCATGAACATGAAGGTAACAATAATAATAGTAGTTTTTAATAGTGTAGCAAAGAGCTGATATTTTAATTATTACCGTTATCTGTTAGGGTACCAGTATAGGTAACCTTTTAGATCATAGATAACAGAATCCTTTTTAACCGGCGAAAAACCTTGTCCTTCTTCTAGCAGGATTAGTTAGATCGATCCTGTCGCAGCTGACAAGGGTCACTCGTTAGAGCCCGCTCTAACAATCCGCAGGTAAGGTGAATGACCTCATATGTCCCAAGCTGAGGAAAATCTTCGGGTCGCGGTAAAAGACGAGTCAAATCGGTTTGCGATAACATTAAATCATTTTTTTTACAGAATAGTACATTTTGATGCAAGTGTGAAAAGTTCGTCATTTTATCACGATTCTCTAGTTATGTCGGTGCGAGCGAAAGCGAGCGTTAGCACTAGGGATATGACAATTTCGCACGTGTATCAAACGACATTTTTCAATACATTTGCGAAAAAAAAGAATAAAGAAATAAATTAACAGGATAAAGCTCAAAAAACTTTACGCACTAGTTCGTAAAAAACAACTTAAAGCACGCTCACTAGCTGTCAAAAAACAAAAAAAACGCTCGTTCGGAAATGACAAACTTTTGGCACGTTAAACAGGTATCGAAAAGTTTACTTTTTGAGCACCTGTATTAAAAAGCAATTATTTTCTAGAAAATCCTGGCTATTTGGGGTCTAGCCTGGTTATTATTAAATGTTGAAAATAAATTCTAATATAGTTGAAAATTCGAATACATAGGTAGGTTAGTATAAGAGTATCTAACCTAGTACAAGTAGGTAAAGTCAGTAGGATGTAGTGCTTAAATTTAGTATATTTTACTCAAAACATATGGCTTAACTAGCAGATTGCGCGCGACTTCGTCCCGCGTAGACTTAGAATTTGCGTACCCGATGATAGGTACTATAGGTGTTTATATCTAGTTATAGAAGTATTGAAAAATTTATTTGGCCCGTAGAAAACCCGTTCCCGTAGAAATATCGGAATAAAAAGTTCTCGAGGTCCCAGGCTATCTCGATACCAAATAACATCCAAATCGGTCTAGTACTTGCGACGTGAAAGAAGGACAAACAAACAAACACACTTTCACATTTTTAATATTAGTATGGATATCCCAAGAAACACTAACGAGTAGTCGGTCGATTTTTATGGTAGATTTTTTTTAGTAAACGTCACAAAGATTTACGCTCGTCTTTGACGTACCTACAACAAATAAAAAAAAAACAACGATTTTTATTGTTATTTTATAAGTCCTGCAAACCGCCCGCGGCGAGATCAGCCATTCCCTCCACGTAGCCCGCGGAACTATGCACTTAATGAAAATAATCCAATAGCGCTAATGACCCTTTACGGACGTGAGGGATGCCCACGACTCGACTTCTAGCGACTTTTTACATTAGTAAATGTAAAACGAACTTTTACCCGCGATTTCGTAAGCATAGGAACATTATAATGTAAAAATCCTTTTTTTTCCCGTCAGTCAGTCAGTCAGTAACAGAAGGTTTTTATATATATTATAAGTACTAGCTGCTGCCAGCGACTTCGCCCGCGTGGAATTCGGTTATCGCGTTCCCGCGGGAACTATGCGTTTTCCGGGATAAAAAGTAGCCTATCTACGTTCCCGGGACTCCAACTATCTCCATGCCAAATATCATCGCAGTCGGTCCAACGGTTGAAGCGTGAAGAGGTAACAGATGCATCGCATTTATAACATTAGCATGGATGTTGATGATTGCGTATCATCATTTCAGTCGTAAGACGTCCAATGATGGTTATATCTCCCCAAAGACTCGCCACCCAAACTGATCTTGTACCGCTGGATTCCCGGGACCTTCACGAGATCGTCGCACCATCTTGTTGGAGGCATACATCCGATGCATTGAAGCCATTCGTTTTTCTTGCCCCTTTGGCCGTCAATTCTTGGGGCAATGACGTGGGAAAACATGGGAAAACGCGCGCAGTCGCTACTTTTAACTGCAATGCAAGGCAATTTATATCACACAATAATACGTCTGTTAACTAACGTCTTAACTAGCTTGACGATATAAGCTAGGCGATACCTATACCAAGTAAATTCGTCAAAGTTTTGTAAAATTATATCACAGAGATATGTACAAAACTTAACTTTAAATTTTCAAAATCATTTATTTTTATTTACGATAATGCTACTCGGTAGGTATTTAAAAGATTGACTGTATTATCTAGTCTTGAGTATTTTACTATTCCACAGTATAACAATAAATACAGCAGTTCGACGCCTTTGATCTCGTTACAAATGCAGCTGCAGGGTGAGGGACGAGATGAGGGTAGAGCGGTACCGAGATCTATGCTTCTTCCTTTACTCCAGAACTCATTGCTCTATCATGACGGCTTTGTATGACTATGCCGTAGCAACGACTTAACATTTGAGAACATTACCGGTATATTAAAATATTGTAATAACTACTTCGCTTTGAATGGGATAATCTCTACTCATTATATATGCAACATTGTTTTACAATCTCTCATTGTCCAATTGTTCATAAATATACTTCACTTGTCAATGTTATCGTATTGTACATTAAAACCAGCGCAAACCTTCATTAGAACATCTACTCATACGACTCACTCACCTAACTCATCGTTTTTTTTTCTTACTAAAGTCAGATGAGTAATTTAAATATATATTACCAGAATTGTGGAGGTTTGCGCTCAAAGCTTACAGATTTGAGACTTAATATTTTATGTTCGAGTTATGATATTATAGTACTGACAGAAACATGGTTGCAGCCCGGTATTTTTGACAGAGAAATAGCCGATGAAAGATATACTATTTTTCGTCGTGATAGAAATCTGTTAGCTACTAATAAAAAGGACGGAGGTGGCATTCTGGTCGCGATTAATAAAAAAATCTCTGGGACTAGACAGTTTCATTTAGAACAGGATTTTATAGAAGAAATGTTTATTAACATACCTTTATGCAAATCTGAAAATCTTATGTTATGTGTTACTTATATACCCCCCGCTACTCCGAGACCTCTATACCAATTGCATTTTGATAAACTCCAATCACTTTATACCAACTCTCCATCAAGTACTTTTTGTATAATGGGAGATTATAACATTCCTGATCTACACTGGGCATTAAGTCCCACTGATAACTATTTAATACCAAATTACTTATCAAGTGAATTACATAATTCATTTAGCAGTATGATCGCCTATCTCCAATTACAACAATTCAATTGTATTTTTAATGAAAATAACCGTTTGTTGGACCTCATGTTTACTAACTGCAATTTTTGCACATGCTCTAAGCCATATGTCGAATTGTCTCGCCCAGACTACAAACACCACCCACCCCTAATGTTTAATCTTAATAAAGTTGTAACAAAAAAAAATATCTTACCGAAACACATACCTAAGTATAACTTTAACAAATGCGATTTCGATCCTATAAAATCGGAATTGTTATCCATAAATTGGCAAAAGGAATTTGAAAATATGAATACGTCTGAATCGGTGTCAAGATTTTATGAAATTATTTACAATATCCTAAATAAATATGTACCACTAACTAAATCTAGGTCACGCCATTATCCTTCTTGGTTTTCTAAATCGTTACGAAGTACTCTTATACGCAAGAGAACTGTTTGGACAAAATGGAAAACATATGGTAACCTCTCAGATTATCGAGAATTCGCTCTTTTACGTGAACGAACAAAATTATTACTAAGTCAATGCTTCCAATCATATATTGCTAAAACTGAATCTGAAATTAAAAACAATGTAAAACATTTCTGGAAATATGTTTCTACTTTGAAGAAAACCGATTCAGGCTACCCATCGCGCATGAATCTCGGAAACGAATCTTCTGATAACCCTTCTGAAATAGCCGACATGTTCAACGCCTTCTTCAGTTCTGTATTTGAGCATAACGGCACATCCTTAAACGATATGATTAATTTAAATTTTGAATCAAACCCTCAAGCACCACACATAACACACATTATATTTAATTCATATACAGTAAAAAAGAAACTTATTTCCTTGGATACATCCAAAGGCCCCGGCCCAGATCGACTAAGTCCGATACTTTTTAAATGTGCCGCAAATCAACTCGCTGAACCGCTCACTATTATCTTCAATCGCAGCATTCGGGAAGGATCGTTTCCAGATTGTTGGAAACTTGCTTATGTAACTCCTTTACACAAATCCGGGCCTAGAAACAATATTGAGAACTACAGACCTATATCTGTATTGTCCACAAAACTGTACAGTTTTTTACACTGTGGCATAATTTTCAAACGCCCCAGACGGTCGAGGACTGGCCTCATCGAGCTACATAATTAGCTCGCTCCGGGCACATGCCATTCCTATGAATAATTCCTGGTACATTTAAAATGAATTGCAAAAAAGACTAGACACTTGAGAGGGAAATGAGATAAAAGTTAAGTTGGACACCAGGTCTGGTAGTTTCTATTTAATAAGGAAAACACCAGGAGATTTTTTTATTCATTAGATAGGTACCTTATATGTATAAATAATCGCCATTAACAATTTTATAATATTTATGAATAAATTTTGGAAGTGGTATTAGAGAGGTATGCCTGGAAAATGTGACTTGTCACAAATTAATTAAGTTTCATGTGCATATCGAAATAACAACAATGTATTACGTAGCAATGAATGAATGATGATGATGATGAATGAATAAAGCACAATAAAGCTGTTCAATAATTCAACATTGGTAAAAATAAAGTAACATGTAAAGACTGAGTGAATTTCTCCACTCTCACCTTTGGTAGAGATCTTCTACTATCTAAAGTTCCGCGCCTTCACATTTCAAAACGCTTCAATTTTTTTTATTATTATTTAAAAAGGACCACCAACACTCTCAACGCATAGTTGATGGCTGTCTCAGCACGCACACATGTGTTGAGAGTTTTGGTGGTGCTTTTTAAATACATTGAAGCGTTTTGGAATGTGAAGGCGCGGGACTTTAGATAGTAGAAGATCTCTACCTACTGGAGTATTTCTTTTCTAATTTGCCATTCTGAAGTCACCAGTGGACTGAGTTCACTATATTTCTCCACAAAGAGACTAAAACGTCAGTTTAACAGTTAATTGTCATTTAGTCACTGAAATTCAGCAGTCCTTGTAGCAGTTTACATTCTGATGTTATTTAACTGAAGTACAGCCGTTCTACTACCCAAAGGTTGTCGGGAAGAGATCGCGCTCTTTAGCGATAAGACCGCCTGTTGTCACCCTTCTTCTTTGTTAATTGTATTTACTTGTGGAATTGTTTTTTTTGGTGTTTAATAAAGTGTATTTGTATTGTATTGTACAGTACTACAAATAATCGATTGCGCCCCACGGTTGGGCACAGGCCAGCCGGGAGAGAGTCTGAGCTTTAGTTATGTAGGCCCCACCCACGCGGTCATAGTGGGTAGGTACAGTCGGCTTCAGATATATGGAAGTAACCAAGTGATCGTAAATATCTATAACAAATTATATGTACTAAATACATATGTAATTAATTAATGTTAATTAAATAATTAACTGTGCATGCTCAGATATTTATGATCACCCTTGTTTGTTCACATATATCTATCTGGTGGCGACTGTACAGCCACGGACTTTAATTGACTTTGAATTGACACCAGGTATTAACCTTGTTTATTTTATACCATTATGGCTGACTGATCGATCAACGCACAGCTGTAACTATAGTTACGCCGTAGAAAGGTAGGTATGTGCCTTGGGAAATGCAGGATAGAACTAACAGCAAGGATTTTTTTACGGTAACTGGAAAAAAATAGACTTAGGCGGGTTGTAACGCGGGAGGCGGCTAGTAGGTACTTCACTACATAGTATAAAACAAAGTCGCTTTCTCTGTCCCTATGTATGCTTAAATCTTTAAAACTACGCAACGGATTTTGATTCGTTTTTTTTTAAAAGATAGAGTGTTTCAAGAGGAAGGTTTTCGTATATAATTTGTTACAGTTTAACGCTCATTTCCCGCGGGAACGCTATAACCGAATTCCACGCGGACGAAGTAGTACTTCGGTTTCGGTTTAAAGACATTTACTTCACCCTTGGCCGTAAAGTGGGATTTTCTGCCCGCTACGCGGAGAGAAAATCTCACTTCTTGGCCAAGGCAAAACGTAAAACTTTTGACAAACCACGGGCGGTAATTCGTAAAGCCCCAGATCGCAGAAACCTGCGATCTGGGACATTTTTGGAATTCACCACCCTAGGTCTGTTATGTACTATTATTTTCTCAAAAGAATAACAATAATTCACTTACATGAGAAAAATAGTAGGTAAGTAATATTAGTAATGAGGTAAGTAAATACTTAATTAAGATATATAACAACGGTGAGCGCAAGAGGCAATTTTATGTTATTGTTACATTTCGCATTTGGCAGGTAGGAACAAAACAAAACAACAGCGGTGAGCGCGGTACTCAGCGCTGCGCGAGCGCACTATCTTTGGATAACACAACAGTTCGCAGTTATAGATAAAATGGAAGTGCCTTTACTTAACAAGAGCGTGGTATCGGTTAAGTTCACGTTTGGGGTATAGAGTTTACTTTTTATTTATTTATTTAAGTAAACTTTATTGCACGTTAGTTAAGGCGAGCATTGTTATTTATTGAAGAAATATTATGATTTTATTTATTTAGTTAAGGATATAAAGTTTTGTTATTATTATTTTCATTAATTTAAGTTAGTTAAGATTAGTTTATATTTTATAAATTAATATACTTAGATTTTTAGGGTTCCGAAGTCCACAAGGAACCCTTATAGTTTCGCCATGTCCGTCCGTCCGTCCGTCCGTCCGTCCGTCTGTCCGCACTATTGCTCGAAGATGCTTAGGTCTAGAAAGCTGTAATTTGGCATGAATATACATATTAGTTACGCTGACAAAGTGGTACAATAAAATTTTGAAATATTTTTTTTTATAGGGTACCTCCACTACTCATAAAGTGGGGATGTAATTTTTTTTTCTTGCGTACCTCATGGTGCGGCATATCGTTGAATAGGTATTAAAAAAATATTGTAGGTTTGCTAAAACCATTTTTTAAATATTAAGCTTTAAAGTGCTATTTTTTGTTAGAGTCACGTGTGCCCCCCCCCCCCCCCTGCCAGGTAAATGGTGGTATTTGGATGGCTGAAAAAAATCACAGTTATGGCATATATAACGTAGTTGAAAGGAAAATTATCACAGCTAAGTAGGCTGTACAAACTTACGAGTCATAGTCGACCAACTTATGAAATGATTAAAAAACCAATGATTTTTCTCGACCGGCAGGGGCGTCGGGCGAGCACGTCATACCACAGGCTAGCTAGATGCTGATAAGTCAAAGGTACTGTGGGCATCCTCAACTTCGGAACCCTATACTTTGCGCGTGGCCCGACACGCACTTGGCCGGTTTTTTTTAAAGTAATTATAAAGGCATTTTTTATTTATTTTGGAAGTGGTTATATTAGGATGTGAAGTTATCATTACTTATTTATTTATTTAATATTAATAATGGCAATTATTTAATTGGGGTCTTGTTTATAAGATATTTCTTCGAAAGTCTCTTAAAAGTTATCATCGACTTTGCATCTTTAATGTCTTACTTAATACATACTTTCACAAAATCACGCCATTTTTAGAACGGTTTTATTTAGGTCGTCGTTATCGTCGTGGAACTAACTAATTAACTAACACCACGATGTCAGGAATCTTGTAAGCTAAATTTAACCCACTTCTAATTATCGTATCATGATGAAACTTGGCAGGTCTTATATTATGTAACTTGAATGACAATGCAATAATATGGTACCACAGAGCTGATCTGATGATGGTGTTTGGAGGTGGGCATAGAAATGTAAAAGCGTTGTTTTAGTTTTCCAAACTATTCATTTTTTTTAGATCATCATCATCATCATCATGGTGGCCGCATAAGTATCCATTCTTGGATGTAGGCCTCTTCCCTTTGTTTCCACTTCCGGCGGTCTTGCGCCCCTCTCATCCAGTCCCGGCCTCTGTGTCGTCTGATGTCATCGACCCAACGCTGTGGGGGTCTGCCGCGCCCTCTAGTGTCGGCTCTGGGTCTCCACTCAAGGACGGAGGAAGGAAGGAGGTTTTTTTAGATAGCAGAGTTTTATTGATATAAAATTATTGTAAGGTACATTTATGCAAGTATACATAAACCTTTTTAGGTTTTCCCGTATACCGCTACACTATTCATCGAAGGCATAGACGTAAATAATATAGACCCGGTCTAACGTACACGTAATATGTCTCCACTTCCACGGTGTCCAATCCAAAGTTCTGTCACCGAGCGTGCGTGACAATAAGCGTTTTTAAAAAAACTTTTTTCGAAACTGTTTCTCAGTATCTAAAAACTCGTCTCGTTGTTGAAAAAATGTGACCCAGCTTTAGTGTCACGATATAAGTTTAACTTTGGATTGGACACCAATGAAGTGGGGAAACATGACATGCATCTACGTTAGGCCGGGTCCATACGAAGTATTATTTATGTCTATGATCGAAGGTCTTAAATATTTATAATACAACGTACAGCAAATTTAAATATAAGATTCCTTAAATAAGTAGTTGTTAATTCCAACACATTTATAACAAGTCTTAATAAAAACATGCACAACACAATTTCCATAGGGGTAGCCAGAGACAACTTCCTTCCATTTGCTACGACTAGGGTTGCCATCTGTTTGTATTTAGCAGTACATGTTTGGCTTTTTCGAGTTGTGTCCGGCCAAATATTCATATGTCCGGCCTGTCCGGCTTTTGTTTGGCTTTTTGGTAGCGCCTCAAGCGAAGAATCATCATCACTACTGTCAGTCATGTCAGTACTAATCGAAGGAAGCTGAAATTTGGTATGTATGCTCCTTGAAGAGTGTAGGGGAACTCTAGGAGAGGATTTCCCGAAATTCCCACGGGAACGGGAAAAAATAGGGTCTAACATTTAAAAAAGGTATATCCGGCTTTATAAATTTGTGTTTGACTTTTAGTTGTGGTGATGTCAGGCTTTTAGAGTAAAATGTCCGGCTTTTTCCTAGGCAGAGTCCGGCTTTTTCATTTTAGGAGATGGCAACCCTAGCTACTCCTCTCTCGCTTCTTTAACTTTCCTTCCATTCCGCACACATGTCCTGATCTGACATGTATGCGGAACGGAACTCAGATTGTCCTGATCTGAGGTACTTACGAGTAATGTGGCATTACCTCTATACTTTATATGTCAAGTGCAACATTTTTTCACATTTTTTTTTATTACTCGGTTAAACACGAAAAGTATAAACAATTAACGCCCGCGACTGTACAGATTGCAGTATTAACACATCTTCAGTGCGCTTCGCAAATGCCTGCTTCCAAAAAGCTTTCAACTTTTTACCGTTTGTTCTTTAACTTAAGAATTATTTGACAACACGGTCGAGGTCAAACAGATGTTTACACTTTTGCACCCTATACCGTTGTTTTAAGGTCTAAAAGTGTAGACACTTTTTTGACATTCACTGTACTAAAACCGAGGTTAAGCGGAATCCTCGTAAAGCTCAATGTCAACGTTTCATAGGGATTACAACTTTCCCGTTGCCTTGCCTCTTGTTGCAAATACATAAGGTGCATTATATTCTCCCAGACTGTATTTTTATTTTGGTAATTCTGTGAAAATGCATTGCGGTCATTTTGTAAGTAATTTGAACATCTTTCGAGTCCGTGTTATCGTATAAGTATTTTAATACAAATAAGAAGTAATCGGCTCTTGCATTTTTGTTTTCTTGCAGTAAAGTTATATTAATAAATAAATATCTTGGGACATTTTACACATATTGACCTAGCCCCAAACTAAGCGAAGCTTGTACTATGGGTACTAGACAACGATATAAATACTTATATAGAGAACATACATACATATATAAATACTAAACATCCATGACTCGAGCAACAAACATTCGTGCTCATCACACAAAGTTTGCCCCGAGCGGGACTCGAACCCGCGACCATCGGAACAGAAGGCAGGATCACTACCAACTGGACCAATCCAGCCGTCAAAAATCGTATTAAATCAAGGAAAGCGTAGCTTTGTTGGTACAACTGTTAGCATAGTGTTTCTCGATTAAGTAAGAGTGTTTACTTTATACATGTGAAATTACCGGCACAGAGGCATTCAACTTTTATTTTTCATTTGTATTTAATTTTTCATTTTATCGTGATCTCGGGATTCATGATGCCCATGGGCCAGATATAAAACTTTCCAGCAGGTGGCCTAAGAGCCCGTTTGCCAAACAAACCCAAAAAAAATCCAAAAGAAATACTAGATGATAGGGTCGAATAAGGATTTTAACAAATTATTAGTTAGTTTTGCTTCGTTGGAAGTTTTCATTAAAAAAACCTAACGTTTTCCAATATAACAATTTAATTTCTGTTCTTGTCGAGTACTTAGTGTCTGCTTACTCCCTTATTTTACCAATAAAATCAAAACAGTTTAATATTTGTTTGTTTAATGTTTGTTTTATTTTTGTTTTATAACATCCGTTATATTCTGTTAAAGAATACATGGACTTAGATTTATAAATTTGTAATATATAATTTGACATACCAATTGTACCATATTAATCCTATTATTTGTTAACATTATTTTTTATTTTGGTATAAAAAGACGATCCTAACGGTGAAATATTTTATTCCTGATTTTCATTATATTTTTATTTTGTATTCTTTCTGACGATCTCAATGTGAAATTCTCTTATTTTTACATGTAAAATATGCTGTAATTTAATATTGAGAAATAAATGTCTATGTCTATGTCTATGTCTATTCTGTTTTTCAATTAACAAGTTCACTTTAATAATAGTACAAGGCGCGAGAAACTTTCAAGTTTTAAAAATGAAATCCAATATCGCCCTTAAATAGTATTTTTAAAATAATTTTCCTCTGAACAGAATTTCGCTGTGCTTAATTAAAAAAGTTTATTAAAAACGAATCGCGCAAAGTCCTATGAAACGAATGTAATATCGGATGTCACAAAAAAGTTTTCTGAAAATTCCTTTTTCATATTATTCGCTTTAAAAACGAAAGTACCTTCTAGTTTTAAATTGCGTGTAGAATTATTTACTCAGACAGAGTAATGATAATAATCCTGGACACGGCGCGCATCGTCAGGAGGTTCCTCTCTCTGTAGCTATCACCACCGGTAGCTTGAGCCCTGCTTCGCTGCCGGCGGCACTCTAGGTTAGGTTTTTATAATGTGTTATTATTTTGTATTATTATTTGTACTTTACTTTTTATATTCATATTGAAAAACCTAACTTAAAAAAATGATTTAATAAAGGAAATAATAATCCTGATAGTATTATAAACGTTAAATATCTCAGTGTGGATGAAAGCAAGTGACTCCTTACTACTACTACAGTCTATTTGCGTCCCACTGCTGGGCACAGGCCTCCTCTCATCACGAGAGGGTTTGGGCTATAGTCCCCACGCGGGCCCAGTGCGGATTGGGGACTACACACACATCTTTGAATTACTTCGCAGATGCGTGCAGGTATTCTCACGATGTTTTCCTTCACCGAAAAGCTCAGTGGTAAATTCAAATTGAATTTCACACATAAGTAAACTTAGAGGTTCGAGCCGGAATCGAACCCCCGACCCTCTGCATGAGAGGCGGTAGGTCGAACCACTAGGCCACCACGGCTTCACCCATGACTCCTTAATGTACTTCTAAATAATGCATCTCGATTTTGTTGTAAATATTCTACTTTTCTTTTCATTGTCCTGATTGTATAGATATATCTAAAATATATGTAAATATTCATTCATAATGAACAGACTTAACAACTTCTTAGGCAAGTATACCTACATGTATCACTATTAAATAATGCAGTTCGTGCAAACGTATTTCTTTCATAGATAAGACTAAGAATAATTAATTTGACGTAAAATAAAAGAAATGTATACTCTAAAATATAAGTTTTAATTTAGAAACTGTCAAAGTTTCCGTTACTATAAGCCCTTGAATTGGAACACATCGTCCCATTCGTTTAACACAAATCCCAGTGCATTTACAAAGGCAAGCAATTTATCGCTGATCCCCGAAAAAATCGAATCGGACCCTCAAAATACGACATGGCACGCGAGGTGCATCACCACCTCACACGTGTAAAGGACCCTTCACACGAGCTATCTGATTTTCACCCGACTGCGCCAGAAGGAGGGTCATGTTTTTCGAGTTTATGTATGTAGTCATTAAAATTTAATAAATTTCAAATCTGTTTATTTCCATAAAAAAAAAGATAACAAATTACATTTTATAAACTCCCGCTCAATCTTTACACAAGATTACGTGCTGCGGAGTTGTCGCATGCTCACAGTAGTATAAATGCGATAAAGGTAAGTATTATGTAATGGGTAACAATATGTAGGTATTTTGTTTTCATTTTACAAAAGTACAAATGTAATATAGGTAATGGTGGATTGAACGTACAGTCGAGTTCATTAATATGTGTACACTTTTGGACCTTATTATAACGTGGTAAGGTGCAAAAGTGTGTATATATTGGCGAACTCGACTGGACGTTAGAGGTATTTCTTTGGCATACTCTATAGCCTAAAAGGCTAGATGGATTATAGCTCAGTGGGGTATCGTTAGATTCGCCTTGATTGTGACTAAAACTGTGTCACACGCAAACACCGTGGCCTCTTTTACGAGTACACGTCAGTCAAGTGAGATGGTATGCTTACAGGCCTCTAAAAAGTGTCAAAAAATACAACAATGCGATCATACCATGTATGTATATACAACCCTGCAAAACTGTTTATACAGTTTGACTGCAGACAGACACTATGTTGCAGTACATGAGTACAGGTAAGCATTAAATATTAAAATTACATACTAATATTTACCATACTTAGGTACTATTTATCTATATGGTGTCTAGCACCTATGGTTAAAGCTTTGATTAGTTCAGGGCTAGTTCAATTTGTGTAAGATATCCGAAGCTTTTTAACTAAACATTTGTTTTAATAACACTATCAAAGGCTTTTATTTTCGTCTAGTGTGAGGTCTCCTTCTCAATGTCCACAGAAGCTGCAGACGGACGGCTCGCGACAAAGTGAGAAAAATATGGTTGTTCAATATTTATAGCATTTTTATTTCCGTCGTTTAGCTTCGGATACACGTCCACCGGTGGAGGGCCCTTTGACTTCTTATACTGGAAGTGACATTGGTTATAGGTGTGTCAGGTCTTGACCATATCTAACACATTGCCGGTCTTAAGTCGTGAAATTGTTTTAGTACATTACAGACCTAGGGCGGTGAATTCGTTAATGTCCCAGATCGCAGGTGTTTGTGACCCGAACCGAAGGTGAGGGCCATAAATATGCGATCTGGGGCTTTACGAATTACCGCCCGTGGTTTGTCAAAAGTTTTAAGTCTTGCTTTGGCCAGAAAGTGAGATTTTCTCTCCGCGTAGCGGGCAGAAAATCACACTTGACGGCCATGGGTGACGTAAAAGGATTTTTTTTTGCTCACAATCATTTTGCAGCGGTTCATAGAAAACACCTACGCCTCCTTTTTAACGGTACCCATAGTCTCCGAGTAAAATGTCTGTGACATACGGAGGGTCAGACAGACGGACGGACACGGCGAAATTATGAGGTGTTCCGATTTTAGTCATTTCGCTATGGAATACTAAAAAGTTTTCTACGTTGAGTCCGTGATGGACTTCTGGAGCTTCTTAATATGATAAGTATATATTATAACTAGCTTCTGCCCGCGCCTTCCCAAGCGTGGAATTTGGGTATAATATAATATTATCTAGTATGGATTGCAAAGGAATGGAATGGTATCTTGTTAACTAAGTTTATCCATCCCTAAATTTTAACAATAACGAGATAGATATAATTGTAATTGGTGGCAACATTATTGGTTAGTGAACAACTAAAGTGTAATAGCATTAAGTTTTACTGTACAGTTTGTGCCTGAATAAATAAATAAATAAAATACTCAGGACGTTGAAACACTCGGGATATTTAGAAATACATTATATTATGATCATTATCGGTTCTATAAATATTGGTTAAATATTGCATCAAACACGGAATGGTGGCCAAGATTGGGTCGACGATCAGCAGGCAGACCATCAGCTCGCTGGTCGGACGACATTTGGCAGTTGGCAGGGAAGCGGTGGATGAGACTGGCTCAGGACAGGGTAGAGTGGCGTAAGAGTGAAGAGGCCTTTACTCAGCAGTGGGTGTATATAGGCTGATATATATATTGCATCAAAGTGGAATCAAAAATACACAGCTTTTGGCAATAAAAATCTTGAGACTTAAAAAAATGAGCAAAAATCACTTCCAGCGAGACATTCGATAGTCGCGATCTCCCCCGGTGCATTCATTTAGGCTTAGAATAAATAATGCATGGGGTCATCGGTATTCCACACGACACCCGCTAGACTCTTTATTTTGTTAACGTTCACTTTTACATTACTGTCCTTTTCCTTTCTAGGACTTATTCGGCGCCAAACTTTCGTCTTTTTACCCGACTGCGCCAGAAGGAGGGTTATGTTTTTCGAGTGTATGCATCTATGTATGTATGTATATTTCTTTGACACGCTGTGCAGCCTAAATGGCTTGCTGAGCTTGCGAGGTGTTGTAAGATTCGTCTTTATCGTGAGAGTGACACTGGGTATATCAAAATGGCAAAAAAGAAAATGGCTGACTTTGGAGGTATTTTAATCGTTTTCCAAAAAAAATTTTTGTTATAGCCTATCGAGTGGGGTATCAAAATGTAGGGCTGAATTAATGGATCACAAATATATATATATATACACGGTGGGTCAAAAAATATGGCAAATAATTAACCCACCGTATCGGCTATCGATTCTAAGTATATTGTAAAGGTCTTTAATTTTTTTGGAGTTGGTAAAAAAAAAATTGTATATGGGATTGGTAGTGTGAGCGACGCCTGAATCCCATACAAAATTTTTTTTTTTACCAACTCAAAAAAAATTAACGACCTATGCAATATACTTAGAATCGATAGCTGATACTGTGGGTTAATTATTTGCCATATTTTCTGACCCACCATGTATATAATATATGTGAAATCAAAAGTTTGTTTGCAGTCGATATAGCGTGCAGTCGGTTTTATATTTAAAAAAAAATCGAGTTATATTACCCATAGGCACTTACTGTGTTTTCTTAATATATTTTCTGTGTCGTGTGTTTGCTGCAAATAAATGTTTCTTCTTCTAAAGTTGTCAGGGCATATTTGAAGCATTGGAAAAGAAAACATCACAACTGTTTAAAGTTCAAAAGTGATAACCGTTTCTTTATTGAGTGGAATGTAAATGAGATAAAAAGTAGTAAATTCCGAAATATCTGTGTACCTACAAAATCACGAAGGATTTTTAATTGGGTACGGGAAAAGCTAGCTATGTACATTATAACTTTCGTTTATAACTTTTACTCCAGCTGTAAATATTCCGGAACTAAAACACTATTCAACACCTATGATAACATATGGATGAACAGTGCCTAACAGAGTATGTCAAAATATATGGAGCAAACTGACATAAGAACATGCGTTCCAATAGGCACTAGTCCTACCGCGAGCGAGTCAAAAAGTAAATTCGTAAATTCCGAAATATCTGTGTACAAAAGCAAAGAATTTTAATTGGGTACGGGAAGCTAGCTATGTACATACAATTTTCGTTTACAACTTTTACTCCAGCTGTAAATATTCCGGAACTAAAACACTATTCAACACCTATGATAACATATGGATGAACAGTGCCTAACAGAATATGTCAAAATATATGGAGCAAACTGACATAAGAACATACGTTCCAATAGGCACTAGTCCTACCGCGAGCGAGTAAATATTCCGGAACTAAAACACTATTCAACACTAAGTCTGGTCGTAAAAATAGCGCCTTAACCCTCCGATCGCGGCGCAATAGCCGAAGGGATAGGTGATAGCTTAGTCGCAACTTCCTCTATAACGGGGGCCTATTACGATGCCGTACGACTTTGTAAAAAAAAAACATTTACCAGAGTCCAAGAAGAGGATGGCCTCCTGCATGTTAAAACTCCACCTAGTTGTAGGTATAACTTGTTGAAAATATTTTTTCTCAAACATGCAATGAAATATTCATATTATGTTATTATAATGAAATATTCATATAATATTAGCCTAGGAAGTATCACGTTTCAGGCGCGGCTAGACAATTGGTGTATAATGAAATTTCATACAAACGTCGCAGGCCAAGACCGGCAACTCACTTTTTTTTTATTTCTATTTGATACATTTGTGACACAGCATCTTGGCATTCCGCCATTTAAAAAACATGAACCATATTTGCTACATGGGTATCTCAATTTTATTTATGTAAAAAAAGACAAAATATATTATATATAAATTATTATTTTATTTATTTATTTCATTGCATGTTTGAGAAAAGCACTATACATACATCGGCGGGGAACGGAAGTTGTCGGCCTCGTAAGTATCCGGCCTCACTTCGTTCGGCCGTATACAATACTCGGCCTGCAATATCCTCCTTCCCGGCCTCTGTAGTAATGTACTATAATTTGATTCTACGAGTACAAGCATTTCAATAAGCGTCAGTTGTCGCATGTTTTGCAATATCCAGTGACTTCAGATGGCATTTTGTAGTAGTACTATCTATATTATAGTCCCTCTTTATAAAAATTAACAAAAAATCCGTGTAAATCTGCTGTAAATTGAATAAAATGCTACAGCGAATGCTAGAAACGTTTGTGGATACACTCATAGGAGACATTGTAAAAGATAATGAGAGTTTCCATGTTATGATTTAACCGTCATACCATTTCCTTTCAAGTTCAAGTTTTTTATTCAATTAAGGCGCCTTATTTCCTAGTTTGACCGTTATATCAGCTTAAAAGTATAATTTTAAGCTGATATAACGGTACGTGTATGGAATTTTTCATTAATAAGATAAGATAAGATAACTTTATCTAGACTTTAACCTTTACATACTTAATTTAAGACTTTGTTACAAACAATAGGTAAATAAGAAACAATAAGAGATGTACGATAAGTCGATTGCCACAGAATAAGCGCCGTATTCCCGAAGGTGTCTACTTTCATACATTCCGCTATTTACTGCTTTGGAGTACCGAATCGATATTACATGTCGCAGATGCAAGCTTCTACGTGCAGTAAGGGTTTTATTAAAGTGCTAATATAATATATGCATAGAGATCTTATGCATGATTTGGTAGATACCAATTTATAGTATTTACGCAACTGAAATCCAACGAACAATGACGTAAATAAAAAACAAGAAAAAGCTTTTCAAAAGCAACAAATCACGCAATAAAGTTGCATGCGCCAAGTGTGATTTAATTGAAAGAAAACACACAAGTAGTTTTATTAAGAAAAACGTCTCAGTCTAGACGTTAGGACCGTAAAAGTTTGAGAACGAAATTAGATTTAGTCTACGAGTGTAACAGAAGCCATCGCTGGCCTTTGCACTTATCGTGATGCGCTAGGCGACATTGTCCACTGTTTCAGGGAGTGCGACACGGTATCGTGCGGTTGAATAATAATAGTTTTACTTTTGACATTAGAAAAACAGTGGTAAGCTATTAAAGTTTATTTAAGAAAGGTTTTTCGGTAATTAGGCAAACCGCTGACTTCGTTATCGTGTTCTAACTCTCTGAGTGGAAGCTTGAAGCGGACCGTTTGCCGCGACAGGCAGCGTGCCATGCAAGCGCGTTTATTTTATATGATCTTATCAGCGTGTCCTTACACAGCTATCATCGACTGCCTTATTTTACCGAACTGTAGCAGAAGGAGAGTTATGTTTTTCAAGTGTATGTATGTATATTTCTTTGACACACTCTTTTTTATATCAATGGTATAGGCCAAGGCTTTGTAGCCTAAACGGCTTTATGGATTTTAGCTTGTGAGGTGGCTTTACATTCGTCTTTATTGTGAGAGTGACACTGGGTACAGTCGGGGTTTATTTTATTTATTTAAAAAAAAACTGCTTTCAAACTCCGACAGACTGCGATGTCAATGTCAAGTATATGATTATCATTTCTTTGGGTCGGTTCACTTGACACCGACTTCGCAGTCTGTCGGAGTTTGAAAGCGGTCTTTATTCTTTTATTTAAAAAATTTTTTCGGCTACAGTTTCCAAACATTACTATAAAAATACATAATTAACTCTGAAGTCTGAAATTTACACCAAAATAGAATGCCACATAACTAGAGACCAAGAAAATACCGACTAGCAGTGGACACAGGTAAAAGCGGCACGCTGATATAAAACCAATGAGAATCGAAACATGGACCGCATATAAAATGTTATACATGCATTTCCATTCCAGTGCTGCATATTTCCAGAAGTATGCTCCATCCATGTGGAACGTGGAATTCCATGCACATTGAATTTTTATTCAAGTTTCAGTTTTAGGATGAAAACAATAGAGCGTCTCGGACAAAAGGTTGGTGGCGGAGAACGCGTTTAATTGTGGATGTGAAATATGACGATAAGTAAGCGGATTAACAAATCTACAAGTTGTAATTGGATATATACTATCCTTATATCATTTTCATACATATACATATTCACTGATACCTATGATAAGTTATAAACACGTGTGCGGAAAATATTGAAAACATGTGTCAATAAAAGCGTGTGTGTATTAGGCGAAGCCTAGAAGTTCGACCTACCGCCTCTCATGCCGAGGGTCGGGGGTTCATTCCGGCTCGCACCCACCTCTAAGTTTACTTACGTGCGAAATACAATTTGAATTTACCACTGACCTTTTCGGTGAAGGAAAACATCGTGAGGAAACCTGAACGCATCTGCGAAGTAATTCAAAGATGTGTGTGAAGTCCCCAATCCGCACTGGGCCCGCGTGGGGACTGTAGCCCAAAACCCTCTCGTGATGAGAGGAGGCCTGTGCCCAGCAGTGGGCCGCACATAGGCTGTAGTAGTAGTAGTACTGTATTAGGTACACCTTATACTTTAAAAATAAACAAGTGAATTTATGTTTAATATTTATTATGGCCACGAAAGCATTCTACAGAGTCTGAAAGTTTCAGTGTGAACAAACACGTAGCGTAAGGAAAAGCAAGCAAGACAAATGGAATAATTATAAAGCGTCAAACGTTCTTGTCACATAAATTAGGAGTAAGCAACGGTAAAAAAGAGATAGTGCTGTTTTCTTGCTCGCCTGTCCTTGTTTAGGACGACAACTACGACAAGCGATGGCTCACGGTAAAGGCTTGTCCTCACTGTCCAGTGCTAGGCGAATATACCTATGCTATGAGTACCTACCCAGTAATGCGTGGTGATGACGATAATGTAGGTGTTTTTGATGAGCAGATAACGAAGAATATACCTTTAGTTGTAAGTATAAATGGAATTGTGACAGAGTACTTGTATCCCTGTGATTTCGTATTACTATGGTTTGGTTTGGTTTGTGGTCCGGGAGACGAGCTGTCGGTAGGCCTCCAACAAGATGGAGCGACGACCTCGTGAAGGTTGCGGGAAACCGGTGGAAGCAAGTAGCACAGGACCGGTCTGAGTGGCGAGCCTTGGGGGAGGCCTATGTCCAGCAGTGGACGTCTTTCGGCTGAAATGATGATGGTTTGCGGACACTTGACTTCGAGACTTTCGACAAACGAAAACGCTGACGCGATCGAGACTTTCACTTGACAACTAAAACATGATTAGGTATATGTTCAAAAAATGAAGCGAGGAACAGGTGAAAGTCGCGGGAGTCGTCGACGGCGCTCCAACGATACTGGCCCAACTTCAGGAGTTGACGTCTTTCGCTGAAATAGTGATGATAGTAACTAGTTAGAGCTTCTAGTTTCGACGTAAGCGTGACGAACTCGCATAGCTCCATCCCCTCCCCAGTCCTAAAGCTGAGCTATTCGGTGCAAACGTGCCCGCGGCTCGCATAAAATACACATCAGAGGGAACGTTTTGTCACGTCACGCGACGGCCGCGGAAGCGTTTGAATTTGCATTTTGATTAAATGGAGGCGCCTGACAGGCGGCAAGGAGCTGACACGGCGATGCCGACCGGTGCCAGTGGTGCTTAAGTCAAACTATTTGCCCCGAGGACGCTCGTATGCATTACCCAGGATCTGTGAACGAGGATGCTTTTGTGCCGTTTTGTAGATATGATTAATGAGCATAAGGAAAGTTATCTATCCATAGTTAATGATCATCATTTCAGCAAAAAGATGTCTA
This sequence comes from Aethes cnicana, assembly GCA_963971205.1. Taxonomy (NCBI): domain Eukaryota; kingdom Metazoa; phylum Arthropoda; class Insecta; order Lepidoptera; family Tortricidae; genus Aethes; species Aethes cnicana. The sequence goes on from OZ020277.1 coordinate 3,554,722, forward strand.
CTGTTGGACACAGGCCTCCCTCAAGGCGCGGCACCCAGATCGGTTTTGTGCCACTCCTTTTCACCGTATTCCCTCGACCTTCACCAGGTCGTGGGTCAATCTCGTTGGATGCCTACCGACAGTAATCGGGCGGGCGCCATTCGAGAACTTACTGGCCCCATCGGCTATTAGTTTCGCGATATCGCTAAAGTTTGGAGTTTCTTCGAATTCAAATTCAAATTCAATCATTTATTCAGCAAATTGGCCACATAGGGGCACTTTTACACGTCAGAAAAAGAATTTACCAGCGCTTCCTAGACCCATTGCTTGAGAAGAAGCGCCGCAACGAACTCAAGCAGAAGCCCTTTTTTCAAAATTTATAAAATTTACATTACATGTATAAAATATACATATAGGTACGTACTAAAATTACATTGAAGGGATGTATAGTCCCTAACTTAAACTTAAATCTAAAATCTTGGAGATCTATAGTCTCCAAGGGTCCAGAAAAAAAATATTATGGAGATGGCCTCCATTGTCAAATAAATATAAATTCCGTAGATGGCGACAGTCTCAAAGTTCTCGAGTATAAAATTCCGAAATTCTACTGCCTGAAATCTCCGAATCATCATCATATCAGCCACAAGACGTCCAATGCTGATCATAAGCCTCCCCAAGGAATTATCCTAACACTCACTCTTCTTCTTCTATTATTAAATACCCACTGTGAGTGTTAAGATTTCTTTAAAACTCTAATAAAATGGGTGTCCGTTTCCAGTACATGCGTTGAATGGACTTTACAAAAGGCAGCAAATTGTCTGAGGGACCACATTCTCTTTCGAAAGGGGATTTCCGCATCCAATCGGACATACTCGTGTCTGGCTTTGTTAACACATTTCACGGGAACGTACCTTCTCGGTCGATTGTTGTTTAATTGGAAAACGCCAGATGTGATTTTCATTCTTATGTGATATTCAGTATTATGGAATAATTTATTCCATAATACTGAACAAAATTGGTTGCTCTTTGAACAATTCAAGATATATATGATGAAACGTTTAAATGCCAAAAGGTAAAAGTAAAACTCGAGTTTTGAAAGCGTCAATATTTTTGTTTATTCACACGTACGTCTAAATACACTGCATACGAATGAACGCAAATCCCGTCTGTTGAGAGTTTCCGTTATTGTTAGCGAATTCAACTTATACTGATTTATTAGCCTTTTAGCTACTACCGCGAAAATGTTACGCCACCACGACGAGACAAAACTAAATTCTAACTTCCACGTGCTAAACAATACTCGCCACAAAAACGTCCACTTTGTCTCGTCAATCACTAAAAAGTTCGCTCTTTCGAGCACATTCTCCGAATTCAAAATCCGTGGCTAACCGAACGGTCTGGTATTCAGATGCCCACCGCTTTCAGTGTCTGCCTTTGTTTGTAGCGGTTGCACCCTTCATATTGTTCCATATGAGTGGTCCCATACGTGTTTGCTCAATCTAATTGCTATTCAGTCAGGGGCATTCATCGGAACGGTATTGAAAATGAATATTACATTCGCTAGACTCGCGATAAGTGAATTGAGACGCCCGTTATGTTCAAAGGCATTTGGGGTTCCTGTCTGCTTGGAAATGTATGAAACGAGGACCATTTTATTGAAATATCTGTTCCCTTTTGATGACTCGTTTGTGGATGACCATCTCTAGTATGATAAAATTGTGCGGATTTTTCATTATATTTCTCTATGTGCCCTACAAACAGTATAATTTTGCATTACACCGCCGTCATACAAGCATGAAAATTATACAGATTTTCGAATAATTTATCATTTCGGAGCGACAAAATTATCCATCATCTGTATCAGTTTCATTAATATGCATTCGATTTCAAATTGATTGTACTTACCCATTAATGAGGATAGCCAAGGTTCAACCGATAAATGATGGTTACTTTAAGGCCCCTTCTCTCCCTGATTAGATCTTCCTAAAATCCCTTTGTGCCCTTGATAAGTCACATTTAAGCGAGATTATGCAAACACCGGTCTAGTGTCAATATTTCTCGAAGCCACTCCGAGGTGTTTACCCGTGCGACGTTCTTGGCCATTTGCTTCTTTTTGTTGGGAAACTCTTATGGATATTGCTCTCGTAGAGCCGCATTAAAAGGTAAAACACAAAAAATACATTTTACTCCAGTACGATTTTAGAATCAAGAATAGTTTATTTGCCAGAATACGTATACAAGATCTTAAAATTAAGTGCTAAGTAACAGTATTAGAATGAAGAATGATCGAATGATTGAATGTTATTAGAATGATTTTTCATCATAATCGTCAATATGATATATATTTTTCATTTTATTTTAGGATAACCAACAGATAATACATCATGCGAATCATTTATCTAATAAAGGCTTATGCTTGTCTAATTATAGGTAAACACAACTTGCAAAAAAGTGCAAACAATATTCAGAAAGAAATAAAGTTTTGAAAGCACACTTATATCTGCCGCATGCCTTGTCATCAAATAAACTAACTTTTTACCATTTTATTCAGTTTCACTTTCTTTCAAAATCTACCTATTTCAGAATCTCTTTCTTTTATAAAAAAATCTCTTTTTTAACATGTTTAAATTCCAATACTTGTGATAGAAAAGCGCCGTTAGTTTATTTGGTTCATGTCTTATTAATTCATCGATTTTCTCACAAACAAATTAATCTGTTTGAAATAGATCTATAACGTTAGCTTTATCCTCTATTTGTGTCACTGTTTGTTCAGGATTATGTTTTGCCAGTGTTTGTGTCTCAAATTTAACGGCGACTCCACGCTTTTCGCTGTTGCAGCCTCCATTTGCTCGTCCCATGTTATCTTTATCCTTAGTACAGTTTAATTTAATATGCGTCGTTACGAAGTGGGTTAAGAGGATGCGGGTACGAAGCCGGCTGAGCAACTTGTAGGCGAATGAGCTGGAAACTTGCAGTTTTAAACTTTTTATAACACTTCTGATATTTTGTACATACATACATAGATAGAATTAATGAATAGATTCGGCGAGTAGAGCCAATAAAAGAAAGTATATCTGTATATGTAGACGGCCGGATTGGTCCAGTTGGTAGTGACCCTGCCTTCTGTTCCGATGGTCGCGGGTTAGAGTCCCGCTCGGGGCAAACTTTGTGTGATGGACACGAATGTTTGTACTCGAGTCATAGATGTTAGTATTTATATATGTATGTATTTTTCTATATAAGTATTTAAATCGTTGTCTAGCATCCATAGTACAAGCTTTGCTTAGTTTGGGGCTAGGTCAATATGTGTGAAATGTCCCAAGATATGTATATCTCCTATAGCATGTCGATTGACAATATGACCCTTTTGTGATAAGTTTGTTGACTAGTATGTGCGGGTGTGTGTGTGTGTGTGTGTGTAGTATTTTAGAATTGTGTCGTTATTGCATCCACTTGTGCCATGATAGCTATCTATAGAAATCTAATATTTTAACATGATATTTTTTTAATTTTAAGTACCTAACACTAATAATATTGTTTCGTCGAGCCTTCCTACCGGTCACCTCACGTTTTTCCGTTCGTATATTCAGATTTGAAGTCTTTTTATTGACCACATTTTAGTTCTCGGTTGGGAACCAGTGCTTTAAAGGATGTCAAACTGATCAAAGATATTTTCACAGCAGTTACGAGTACACATCTACTAAAAGCTTCAATCGGCGCTGGAAAAGTTGGAAAATATGAAAGTTTTATTTCGTTGTTCGCGGTTTCCTTCTCGGTTCCGATATGCTTTAAGTTTATGTTCCTTTGTCTTAATACCGCCGGAGTGCCACTTCAGGGCCGATTGTTTCTCGCTTTTCTATTTCAACCGGATTTTTATTATAACTTGCATTTTCCCAATAAAGAGAAATCTGTGCTGAGAAAATTTCATGATTATTTTCTTTCCCGTCAGCAATCTGTAGGTACTTTTAGAAAAATGCTTAGGTTAACGTTTTAGTAGCGTTACGGTTTGTCGCCGATATACGTATAGGTACCTAGATATTTTGTTTTCCATGTTTAGACATTATGACATACCAGTAATTATCCTGTCTATTGGTCATTGGTTATTGCCACTGACTCTATTTTGTACTCCTGCGCGCATTTCTTTGTTTTCGTGTAAAGTATGTATATATTTGACAAATTTGTTTTTGTTGTAAAATAGGTATGTGTATTTTTTGCAATAAATAAAGGTAATTCTTCTTCTTCATTCAGTAATTGCCTGATCCAAAATTTGATCAAATTAGTTTTCAGGTAGGTACCTAATGTCTCTAGCCCTTGTTAGGTTCAATAGACACAGGAACTGAGAATTATATAAAAGGATATTACATACGGAAATGGGCCCAGTTATTGGCTCACAGGGTATGATCAATCGGGATTACCCTTTACGGCGGGGGATAAGCCGAGTTAGGCTGTACCGGTAATCGGGCTCGCTTGATCTCGGCAAATTTACTACCGTGCCCCTCGTTTGCCTACAATTAGTCCAGTGTGCTTGGAATGGGAATGGTGGTGATTAATGCCAGTTTTTAATTAAATTATTTTATTAGGTAAGTATTTTAAAAAGTGACCATTTACACTTTGAACTTGTATATAATTTTCTTGCTGATTCGCAGAAATACCGCTGCTTATCTATAATTACACACCTCAAATAGGAAACTGACTAATGACCAGAGATAGGACTAATTTTTGTCATTGCTCGCAATAATGTGGACATGACTCCAAAATGTAATCAAAACGTTAATCAATTAATTAAAGCTTGGCAAGTGCCTATTTGGACCTGATTTATATTTTTGATGTAAAAAGAAATAGACTGACTGCAGAAAATTTGGAAAAAATACTGATTATTTTCTTTAATAAATCTATACTTTAACAAACTTTTGTATTTATTGACTAGGAATTAAATTTTTAAGTCAAGTAAGAAATTAATTAAATGATTAAATATTTGATTAATTTTGGAGTCATGTCCACATTCTTGCGAGCAATGACGCAAATTTGTCCGAACTCTGCTAATGACTGACTGTCCTGTGACTGGGCAATGACTGGCTGATTGATCAACGCCCAGCCGAAAATACTGGTCGTAGAAATCTGACATTGGCCAATGGCCATGTACATAGGATGGATTTCCCGAAATTCCTACGGAAACAGGAAAATATGGGACCTACGCAGGTATACCGTGGGCGACGGTTTGTATGTATCTATACTTAAAAAAATGTTCAACATTATTGTCAATAGAGATTGTTACAAAAAATTCAGCATGTAAACCTTGCACTTTATCTGCACTGCAGAGTCATCAATTGCACAGCTACTTTGTTGTAATAGTATGTGATTGTAAACATTCCAACATTGTAAAGTATAGTACTAAAGTATGTATGTGGCTAGTGTGAATGGAGGTGTTGGAAGAGGAAGACCGAGGCGAATGTTCTTGGATCAAATTCAAGGCATTCTAACTAACGGAACCGAATGTAAGTTATAAAGGCGAGAGAGGTACATGTAGGAATCGTAGCAAATAGAAGGAAGTGGTCTCTGCCTATCCCTATGTGAAAAAAAAAAACCCGCCAAGTGCGTGTCGGGCCACGCGCAAATTATAGGGTTCCGAAGTTGAGGATGCCCAGAGTACCTTTCTAAGACTTATTAGCATCTAGCTAGCCTGTGGTATGACGTGCCCGCCCGACGCCCCTGCCGCTCGAGAAAAATCATTGGTCATCATTATAAGTTGGTCGACTATTACTCGTAAGTTTGTACAGGCTACTTAGCTCTGATAGTTTTCCCTTCAACTACGTTATATATGCCACAACCGTGATTTTTTTCAGCCATCCAAATACCACCATTTAGCTGGCAGGGGGGGGGGGGGACACGTGACTACCAAAAAATAGCACTTTAAAGCTTAATATTATTATTTTCCAGGCTCCGGCTCGCACCTCTAAGTTTACTTATGTGCGAAATTCAATTTGAATTTACCACTGAGCTTTTCGGTGAAGGAAAAACATCGTGAGGAAACCTGCACGCATCTGCGAAGTAATTCAAAGATGTGTGTGAAGTCACCAATCCGCACTGGGCCCGCGTGGGGACTATAGCCCAAACCCTCTCGTGATGAGAGGAGGCCTGTGCCCAGCAGTGGGACGCAAATAGGCTGTTGTAGTAGTAGTAGTAGTAGTAGCATCACTTAATCAAAAAATGGTTTTAACAAACCCACAATATTTTTTTAAGACCTATTCAACGATATGCCGCACCATGGGGTACGAAAGAAAAAAAATTACATCCCCACTTTACGAGTAGGAGAGGTACCCTATAAAAAAATATATTTCAAAATTTTATTGTACCACTTTGTCAGCGTAACTAATATGCATATTCATGCCAAATTACAGCTCTCTAGACCTAATCATCTCCGAGCAATAGTGCGGACAGACGGACGGACGGACGGACGGACGGACGGACGGACATGGCGAAACTATAAGGGTTCCTTGTGGACTTCGAAACCCTAAAAACGTGATATGTATGAGGCATAAGAAGCTTGTGACGTTCGTGAGGTCACCTAGTTAGTGAGGGCCGCACTGGAAACCAGCGTCGCCGTTCACCGCTGCGTTATGCTGAGTGGGATTCTTTTTGGCACAATTCAGCACAATTGTTCTAATTTACTGTGTTACTTTTTTTTTGTTTTGTTGTATCGAAGTATGTGTCAAATAAACGCTTTTCTTCTTCTTCTTCTTCTTCTAATGTTACTAAATGAGTCATTGTTTGTCCCTTTATTTCTTTCTGTCTGCTTGTTAGTTTTAAGCCGTGGTGAGGCCTCTCATGCAGAGGGTCGGGGGTTCGAATCCGGCTCGCACCTCTCAAATTGTTTATGTGCGGAATTGAATTTGAATTTACCACTGCGCTCTTCGGCGAAGGAAAACGTGAGGACGCATCTGCGAAGTAATTCAGGGACGCGTGTAAAGTCCCCAATCCGCACTGGGCTGCTTGGGAACTTTAGCTCTAACCCTCTCGTGATGAAAGGAGGCTTGTGCTAAGCCACTGGAACGACAAATAGACAGACATTTATTTCTCAATATCAAATTATAGCATATTTTACATGTCAAAATAAGAGAATTTCACATTGAAATCGTCAGAAAGAAACCATATCCATATTAATATTATAAATGCGAAAGTAACTCTGTCTGTCTGTCTGTCTTACCTCTTCACGCTTCAACCGCAGGACCGAATAAGATGAAATTTGGAATGGCGATAGTTGGGGTCCCGGGAAAAAACATAGGCTACTTTTTATCCCGGAAAAGCGCATAGTTCTCGCGGCAGCGCGATAACCGAATTCAACGCGGGCGAAGTCCCGGGCAGAAGCTAGTACAAAATAAAACGAAAACAAGGCAAACAAGGGTGTGGTACGAAATATCTTGTGTTTTCTAAACAAGCAGTATACATGAGGTTCCTTGGAAGAGCGTCAACCTCAATACGCGTCCGCAGAAGCCAATTATAATTTAACCGAACAACACACAACAAAATGTTTTAGTTCTATCAACAGCCACCTCCAAATTAATTGATTTTTGTTTACGTTTGCTAACAACTCCACGGAATTACTTGTGCATTTATAGGCACTGCGCAGAACGTCAGTCGATCATACGCGTGTATGTTTAGACCTTATTAGAAAGGGTTGGGGTTTTTATTTGGCTGTTGGTGGATGTGCGCTAAAATTTCGCGTAGCACACGTATCATTCCTTATTCATTAGATGAACATGTCAAGAGGCGAACCAATTTAAGTGTTCAAATATGGGGTTTCGTTTGCGCCTGTACATACTTGGTTTTAGGTACGCTTTTTGTGTGTAAAGACAATAGCATTAACAGACTATGCTGAAGCCGTGGTGGCCTAGTGGTTCGACCTACCGCCTCTCATGCATAGGGTCGGGGATTCGACTCCGGCTCGCACCTCTAAGTTTACTTATGTGTGAAATTCAATTTGATTTTACCACTGTGCCTTTCGGTGAAGGAAAACATCGTGAAGAAACCTGCACGCATCTGCAAATTAATTCAAAGATGTGTGTGAAGTCCCCAATCCGCACTGGGCCCGCGTGGGGACTATAGCCCAAACCCTCTCGTGATGAGAGGAGGCCTGTGCCCAGCAGTGGGACGCAAATAGGCTGTAGTAGTATAAGTTAAATATAGCTTGCGAGTTTACTGCTAACCGTAATCACATTTATATTATATTCGACTATTGCCTACCATAGATATGTGAACGCTTCATGAGATAATACAATATATGGGATAATTAAACCACTGCCGTAAGAGTAAATAGTAGGTAGAGTAGTAGAAATAGGTACCCAGTTGTTCAACTTGACGGAGTGATATAGGCATGACGCCATATAGGCTTTTATAATCGGCAGCATTAGAGAACAAAGTTACCATAAGTCTTACTAGACCACACTAAGCCTTAATCACACGGGGTGACTTCGTTTGGCTTCAGGGAACACCTTAGTTTCAGGATCGCGATCGTGCGAGCTCGGGTAAGTTCGTGCGTGTCCGCCTCGACCCGGACCCGACGCGATAAGGAAAGGTCATAGGTGCAAGGGCAAAGATTACAAGAAGCATGCTCTAATTGTTATTCAAAGTTGGAAGTTATCGCTACTACCGACTAATACTGGCCATATGAAATGCGCACGACTTGATGCTGATTACAATGTAGTAATAAGTTCTGTTTAACCGTTACTAGTAGCAACGGCACAGTTATCATAAGCCGGCAGAGCTTATTCTAACAGTTCAATAAGTGTACAAGATCGGAGTGGCGAGCCTTGGGGGAGGCCTATGTCCAGCAGTGGACGTTTATTATCAGACTAAATTTGATCAATGATAAAATTGAGTCAAAGTCCTCATCACTGCTTTAAATACCTAAGTTGGATACTATTTTGAATCTTTCTGTAGACTGTGTGGCAATAGAATCAAAATTGCTGTCAGCATTTCGGTTTTACTGCATAATCCCGTATTTTATAGACGACATTTTACAATTGAAATAATAATGCAAACTAGTAGAATCGAATCCCGGCACGTAACACAATTAATCACGTGGTTTGATAATGTTTCATGTGATTTAGGAGCTCATATCGGTCGTTACGTGAGCTGATTTTATGATAGCATCCTGAGCTTTTCCTCAGCGAATCACGTTCGTATCTAGATCCAATAAAGATCAAAGCTATAATAATTGGACTTTCTTGTTAATCATAGTGCACGATGATATTCAACTTGTATTCGTATAAAATTTGAGCACGGGCGCAGTCAACAATAAGCAAAACGAAATTTTAAATGCGCTTAGCAAGTGCAAAACCTTTACCAATTTGATGCAAGATTGAACCAATTGAATTCCTGCCATTTCAATTCTGTATGCAACCGAATAATCCTACAAATGGTTCAGCCCTCTGTCGGCACCAGCGTACCGAGATCCGTCCCGCGCTTCGGCCCGTCTGATTAATAAAACAGGTAGAAAGAAGACGAATGAGTCTGCGGGGCCCGACTAGACTGGATGCTTTTCTGTGTCTCCTGACGTTTGAGGTACGGGAATCGACCAAAACGGACCCCTTTCTAGGGCGTGAAATTGAATCTTGTTGCGGACGGAGGGTGCACAGAAAACTTAAATATTTCAAGGGAAATTACCATCCAGAGAGGCAGCCCGACAATTCGGGAGGTAAGGTATTAATTTTACGATCCCCATTGTAACTTTAGAGGATGTATGAAGTCGTTAAGTTTTAGCAGTCGTTTGTAGAGAGGATTTAGCTTTTAGGGTTGGTCGTTTCCAAGTAGCGAGGTGACTTGCTCGAGTGCAGTTTGTATTAATTAAATTTAGTGAAATTTCGAGGGCATGTCACGCTCGGTGCCCTGTCGTCACGAGATTAGATTACGCCACTCGGCGAAGTTTGAGGTCCTTTGTTTTAAACGTCAATAGACGTTTTAATTGCTACCAGACAAAGTTGCCTTTTGTAGCGCTGTTCCTAAATTAAACCGGAGTAAATTCATAATTCATTGAGTGGAAGGATAAAGTACAACATTTTCACGCTTTGCGACGCAGAGATGTTATGTCGCAGATACCATCAATCTATACTGGAACTGGGCCATATTTTATTTTTTTACTTACTCGTAAGAACCTAAAAAGCTGGCTTAGAATTGATAACTGATACTGTGGTTAAAATATCGTCACAATGGTTTGCTGGACCCTGTATATATTGATTGACGATTTTTGTACCACAGTGGCCTATTCACATACCACAGCTAACACAGGATGAGGTGGTTTGACCTATATAGTTCCCATCGGTAGCCAGTGTGGTTTGGGCACTTCACTCACAGTGAAATTTCATACTTATTTGTTTCTAAATTTTAGACTCTAAAATGACATCCATCCCCAATAGAAAAATATTCACGTTTATAACATTAGTAGAATAAAATTCTGATAAGTTAATGCAATGTTTAACTTTATAATAACTGTAATAATTATCAACTGATTAATATTAAGATCTTTTTACAACAAGGGAATACTTAGTAACAACGGGCAATTTGATATTCCCGAGAAGGCCTGATGGCATAATTGATCCAACAGAATTAGAGTCAATGTCAGCTCAAGAAATCTCATTGGAATAAATACCATTTTCCTCGAAAATGTCGCCTTTAACATTAATCTAGACGTTGAAGAATATTCGTGTCTGGAGATAGTGAATTATCAAGCGATGGTTAATCCGATTATAATTAGGATTAATGCTATCTTCAAAAAATAGCAACCGTAGTAATATAGTCACTAATTTCAAAGGATTCATTACATTTTACTCTTAATACCAAGCGTAGTTGACTGAGAGGACCGAGACTGACCACGGTGAGTGAGAGGACCGAGGGCTTGTCCTCTTCCTTATCCTTCTATCCCATCTTCCCTAATCCCATGTCCCTTATCCTCCCTTATCCCATACGTCCTATCCTCCTCTCCTTTCGAGATCGGCAACGCATTGATAACGCCTCTGGTGTTACAAATGTCTATAGGCGGCGGTGAACACTTACCACCAGGTAGTCCGTCTGCATGTTTGTCAATCTTTTTACATAAAAAAGTACTAAGCGTAAGTAGCACCAAGGATAGTATGATATACTGATTAAATATTAACATATTTTTTGGAAGTCGTTTTATAAAAACCATGTTCGGTTAATTCCTAATGAAATTAAATTCCTCTGTTTTATATTTGTATGCTTACTTAATATGTTTATTTCCATCATTGCAAAGTTTTCCTTCCAGAAGGTCACGTAAACTTGAGGCCCCAGGTTCGGTCCCGGGGGAAGCCAATTTCATTAATGCAGTGGCTGCGTCTTAGGGTTCGCTTACATTTTTAAATATATTAACCGTAATTGAATAGGTACCTGCTGTTTTAATGCAACAGGGATTAGCATAGGCGCTATTGAGGGATATTTATGGTCGTTATATCATCATTAGGGACATTAGAGAGGTAATCATGAGACATTGCCTAAGATGGGATATTAAAAAAGAATAAGATCATCCTTGTTGCAATAACATGATGTGTAAACTTTAAAAAAAGGCTAATGTTTAATTTTGTGAATTACTCAGTAAGTAATTCTTATGCATAAAAATCAATTGTACCTGCTAGCGTTAGTCGGGGTGGAATTGGCTAATTCTTCTTGTGTATGTGCTGTTTGTTAGTTCACAAGTCTAGGTTTTAAATTACCTGTAAAAAGCCGGGACGTAGCTGCAAACCATCATTAATCAAAACTAAATCTTTTTCAAATAAATGCATTGAAAATTACACCGTTAAATAAATACGTAATGATTATGGATTAGGAAAAAGAAACCAAACAAAAAAGTTCTGAGATTCTCAGCAGACCAAACATATTACACAGTTCTTTTCATTTGAGATCAATTTTAACCATGAAATATTTTTTATGACCTTTCATAAAAAAAAAACTGATGCAAAAATAATTAGACAGAGTCTACAATGATCCTACAGATTTGTTTTAGTTGGAAGTTAAACGGTAAATTAAACAAAGTCGTTATTTTGCAAGACTTATCCCCAAAGTATTTTTTCTTATGGAAGTTAATAACTTTTCTGTTTATTATTCTGGCCAGGAAGGCACGGCGTTTGCAACAAAACATATTTTTCGCTTAAAGAAAATGCGGGGGCTTAAAGTGTTCGTTTCTTGTAAAATAATATTAGGGATTACGCTGAAATACTCAAAAAGGGGAGAAAGAGCGGATCGCAAAAGGGATTTTAAATTATATCAAATTTCTTGCAATTCTATTTACTTATATACCTATTTTATACCTGAGCATGTCTATCTAAACGATGTTAATTACTTTTGAATCATATCACGAGCTTAACGAATTGATAATTTTCAATGGTATAAAAATGATAAGTAAAATGTATTATATCCTGGCTTCAAATCTTTAGCGGCTTGCTAGTGATTGTTTATCAGTCGTTACAATGGCCGGCAAATGCAGTCTGCTTCTATCGCTGTCTTTACTATTAACATTAGCGAATGCTCAGTTGCAAGCCGTGAACGGGAGAATTAAGATCACCACAGGCACCACTTCAGGATGCTCGCACACGGTCAATTTTATAACTCAGCAGCTGGCTGGCGCCTATGAGGAGTACAAAGACTTCTTGGATATAGAGTTTATACCATGGGGAAGGACTGTGCTCAACGCCGATGGAACTATGACGTGTCAATTCGGAGCTGCCGATTGCTTTGCGAACCGTTACCAGCGATGCGCATTGGAGATGCTCAAAGGAAATCAGCAAGCGCAAATGGATCTCATGAATTGCGATTTCTCCAATCCGCGTCCCTCCTATCTTCTGGGAAGGTACGATTGCGCTGTGGCCGCTGGTTTGAACTTGGTGGAACTTGACTTGTGCGTCGCAATCGGCGTTGGCGACCAATTGGATACCGCTGCTCAGGCGGCGTCGGCATCGCCCATGCAGATCATGAATGGTGTTCCCTTCATCTTGTTTAATGATGAGATCAATACGAACATCTACAGTGATGCCAGGAACAGGCTGAAGAGCTTGATTTGCTTCGCGCTAGCCGAGGTCCCGGATTCTGGAATTTCCAATTGCCAGATTTAAACTGATTCGCCAATTCACCGCAACAGCACTGGAACATTATTGGCTGGGTTCAGGCCTCCTCTCGTCATGAAACTTCAGTTTCATGGTAATCAAATGTTTTATTTGAAGTAATTTAAATTGCACGTATGTAACATTCATATATTGTAAAACAGTGTGTAAATATTTTAATAAAACAACATTACTTTTATACGTACTTATAGAGATGCGTTTCACTTTTTATAAACACATAGTTATATACTTAAACAAATAAGTAGTCCTCTTTTTCTGTACATAGTAATAATATTATTAACATAATAATAAATAAAATAATAAATAGACATACAGTGAAAATGAAGAAATTATCAACAAAACTAAATAAAACAACATAAACAATAAATCAATGAATATGTCAAATATAAGTAACAAAGGAAAAAATCAGTACACACACACACACACACACACGCACACACACATTCACACATACTTACAGATACGCGCACACAAACACACATTATAAATATATATTTAAGTCCATATTGTGTAAGTAAATAAATTAAATTTCAGAGTAACCATTATATTATGCTATATATACGTGTTGTTATTTTATCAGGTCCAATAGCAAATCGATTCATCGAATCGATTCGACACGAACACATGCAGTAGATAAATAATATACTTATTGGTATTGCTGTTTGTATATGCACACTATGTTTGTATGAATATTACTATAGAAAAAATAAGGTATAGGTTTACACAACTTAGAAGGCACGTGGATTAAGCAAAAATGGACTCTGCGTCACCGGCTTAAGTGCTTCGCCGTGCGCCTTCTAGGTTGTGTCGTGCTGTAAAACTAGAAGGGGAACCTTCAAACAAATCAGTGTACGCCCGAAATAAGTGTTAAATGCGATAATAGATGGCGCTGTCTAGGTAGCCTGCATATAAATTAGAACTCCATGAGCAGCATCTAGATGGCGCTGTACAGGCAAAGTATGAAAAGTTGAAGCGCTGGCTATTTCCGATGTACGCCGTAATGTAAGCAGATTGACAGTCTTATATAATTAATTACCTTGTCTCTGATATTACCTAATATTTGTCAACTAGTAGCATTTATGTCTCGATCTACTGGGCTCTGTCGCAGCTCTACCACTTCCTATATATACGTAGTCCTGCTCATGACTTGCATGTTTCTGACATCGGAACTCATAATTGTATCTTTAAACACATCGCTTATAATGAGCTTTAATGATGAGGAGCAAAATGATTTAGTTTTGCAAAATCAAGACAAAAAAAGATGTTAAATCTTTGTACCTACCAAATTGATTATTTGTTGTTATGAAATAGTAGAGATTATCGTTATCGTTAACTATACCGTAGTTATGTTTTTTTTTCCGTCTCTTCACTTCTTTCATCGCAGACTTCTATTCTAAGTAAATTCGTCCAACACAATGAGGGTAAATGTGTGCCAAATGTGTTTAAAATAGGTTAATTTTAAACGCAATTACAATTGCCTGTTATGTTAATTGTATTAACCTTATCAATATCCGATAATACTGAACCAATAAAAGAATCACTATCGTAACATTCTTATGCGATAACGCGACAAAAAACGTGTAGTTGCTGATTGTCCGTCAATCGGGTCATCAAAATGATCGGAAAATACAGTTTGCTTACCGTGTCTTTGTTGATAGCTTTGGCGAACGCTAACTTGCAAGCTGTGGATGGGAGGATTAAAATAACCACCGGCACTACAGCTGGGTGCGGTGACACGGTCAACTTCATCACGCAGCAGCTGGCTGACGCCTATGGGGAGTATAAAGAATTCCTGGACATCGAGTTCGTCCCATGGGGTAGGACTGTAAGGAACCCCGAGGGGGGACTTACCTGCCAGTTCTTCGAGCGCGATTGCTTCGCGAATCGCTATCACCGATGCGTATTGAACAAGCTCAGTGGAAACCAGCAGGCTCAAATGGACTTCATGAACTGCGAGTTCTCAGCTCCTCGGCCAGGATTCTTCCTTGGAAACTACAACTGCGCGGTGGCTGCGGGTTTGAATCTGCTGGAGCTTGATGTCTGTGTCGCGACTCCTGTGGGTGACCATTTGGACACTGCCGCCGAAGCCGCCTCAGTCGAGCCCATGGGGACCATCAACTTCGTTCCGTCCATCGTCTTCAACGATCACATCGACGTCGCCCTCCACACCGCCGCCAGGACCAGGCTTAAGAGTATGATCTGCTTCGCGCTCGCCGACGTCCCCGGCTCCGGAGTTTCGAACTGCCAAATATAGAAAATAATTGAAATAAAAATTACACATGTTCCTCAAGTGAGAAGTGAAATAAATAACAGTAAATCAACCACGCCTCTTTCACGTGTGTCGAACATTTTTAGCAAATTAAATACTAGTTTCATTTGAAAAATTTGTCCTACCCTACATGTTCCTTTCAACTTAAGAGTTTCATTATACAACCAAAATGTCGTCGATGTGAAAAATTTAATTCATTAGACTAAAATTAAGTCATCTTCTAAGGCCATTTTCACAAGTTAATACAGCAATAAATAAGTTTTACTTGTAGGTATTTTAGGTAATAACCTAGCAAATGAAACAATTACCTATATTGATTTTCAAATAATCGAAATTGCAGATTATTCCTATCGTATGCCTACGCCATAAGCTAAGGAATGATTATATTCTGATGAATTGACGTGAAATTATTCATGGGTCCTTATTTAATAAGAAGTTACCTTTTTTGACCAAATAAGAGTCCACGACGCAATCTGTATCGTTGATCAAGGAAAAAAATCAAGTCAAAAAATTAATCACGCAATAATTTCAAATCGTATTTGACAAGTTATCATACTTCAATCTTCCACTAATGGGTTTTAGGCGACCGTATTTTTGATAGAATCAGACTTTTTTTCCTGATTTTTGTGATTTCAATTTATCGATTCATGCGTAGGTAAATACTACGCATGAATCGATAAATTGAAATCACAATGATTATCCATGTGTAAACGTGCAATGTATGCGATGACGCTGAAAAATTCCAAGGTGAAGGCAATAATGGCAAAGAAACACATCCGACAAGAGAAGAAAGGAAGGTGTAGGTATCCATGTTCTTTTATCTAACACGGCCAATGGGAATAGTGTCAATTTTATTTTGCATTAACGGCTCGTTATGATTTTTAGTGGCGCCCAAGTTTAATTATCAATGTTCATCGCATATTTCAAAAACTTTATCCATTTAATTTAGATTTTTATCTTATCAAGATCTGATAATGTTAAATCAAAGAACTAATTAAATTTATCTACAACTTTCGTTATAAAAGCAAAAAATGCAGCAAATTAATACAGTCCTTATTTAACAGTCCTCGAAAACTGCACGAAAATGGCTGGGACATATAGCTTGTTTGCGGTTTTATTTTTGGTATCTGCAGCAAACGCTCAGTTACAAGTTGTTAATGGGAAGATCAAAATAAGTACCGTCACTACCTCAGGCTGCGGTGACACGGTCAACTTCATAACAGCGCAGTTAGGGCCAGCCTATGAAGAGTACAAGGAATTTCTGGACATCGAATTCATACCTTGGGGAAGGACTGTACGCAACGCTGATGGAAGCCTTCGCTGTCAATTCGGAAACAACGATTGCTTCGCCAACCGTCTGCATCGATGCACTCTGGACAAGCTAAGTGGAAACCAACAAGCTCAAGTGGATTATATGAGCTGTGAATTCGCTATACCATATCCATCCTTCCTCCTTCAAAGTTACCAGTGCGCTCTGACTGCGGGTTTGAATGTGGATGAGATTGACTGGTGTGTCCGCACATCGGCTGGAGACCACCTCGACGTTGCGGCCGAGGCAGCTGCTTCCGAACCTATGCGAATCATCAACTTTGTACCAGCTATTGTGTTCAATGATGAAATAAACATCCAGCGCCACACCGAAGCGAGGTTCAACTTGAAAGGTCTTATTTCTTCCGCGCTCGAAAACGTTCAAGCTTCTGGAGTCTCCAACTAAAGAAATGAAGACTTGAAAATATTGTTAACATTGTCATCATATTAAACGAACATTAATTAACTAATCGCCTATTTATTAAAATAATACGGATATTAATGAAGCCTCCGAATAAACGGTCGATACTGGTAAAATAATGCAATATAGTTTGTTGCTTAAGGACCAGAATAATGTGTATAACGTTTTAGGTATTCTATCTAATTATCTACTCTTCTGTTAAAATTACGTACTTATAATAATTGCAGTAAATAAAATATTATAATCATATTTTGTAACTACGAAAACTGCATAAGTCTCAGCTGAAAAAGTACCTACTATGGTCTGTTCTACCTTGTTTCGTAAGACCGCGTTTCCACGAGATATGATCGAATATGCGTTTGGTATGAATATGATGCATTTGTTATGAACCAATAGAAACACTTCATTTAGGCAAACACACACCCGACACACAGTTCCACAGCGTTGCTACGCATCCTCGCACCGCTCATCTCCTCGCATTCATCTTTGGTGGAAACGCAGCCAATTCCCAAAGTTAGAAGGCTAGATTTGATCAACGTTATTCACACGTGAAACTTTCAACATTCAAGTAAATGCAGATAAGAACTAATAACGAAGAAATTGAAGCCCTGTCTTCAAACGGCATTCCATGATATAAAACTTTTATCTGGGTTGGCCTCGGCTCGGATTTTGGTATTTTGTAGAGAAATCCCAACTTTCGCCGGTAATCGACGAACTTGTGCAATTGGACAACCGTCTTGCGAAAACGCCGCTAAAGCTTACCCCAAGGAGGTAATAAGTACACGTGGAGTGAGAATGTCAATTTTGAAACCATCAAATTGAGCTCAAAGATATAAGCCAGAAGGTCATTTTCGTTCACAGTTAAGAAATGTGCCCAAAATTTTATCCGAGGCTTCTTTTGCATAATTATTTCTCGTTATAAGATTAGAAAATGAACCCCCACTCCTGTGCAACTGGCACAAATTTTGATCACAGAAGTAGTTCCACTTATTAGTTAGTACCTCCATGGGCTATTCCCACCTACCTACCTACGACGACCACGACCGACGACGTACCTACCCGCTTCTTACGAAGCTAGTTAATAAAAGGGCAGGATTGCTCAATGGCCGTCGTCCAAGATGGTTGACTTTGTAAAGCTTCCCAATTTTTACTTGTTTTTTTTTTTAACTTTTATACCGTACATTTATCATTATTACCGTACACTGCTTTGCCTGTAGGCCAATTACTTGACATTGGCGAAAGTGTCTTGCACATAGACAGAAGCCATTATAGAGAAGAAGAAGAATAAGAGAGCTCTGACAGGCATGCATTGGCGACTTCACTGGTGCTGCACATATCCAGGGGCCTTACTCATCCAATTGATAAAGAGGAAATATTTATATTCTATGATGGTTACGGCGGCGGTCATATACGAGGTCTAATACGTAAAAAAAACGCGCTCCGTAAAAAGCTATTCAAATTTCAAAATCATTGTTCGAAACAATTGGTAACGCAGTGCAGTGTTAATTTGTTATGAGCCCGTCGAGTATTGACTGCCCGCCGGCCTAATGGTTTGCAAATGTCGGCTCTAACTGCCGTGTAAGTGCACTGTAGGTCATTTATATGAGGCTCCCACACATTATGCGGAAACAGGACACGATTCGTGAGTATTAGGTTTGTTTATTATTTTAATTGATGCGTATGTTTGTTTGTTTTAAAAACATTTGTATTTGGTACCTGAAGAGCATACCCTAATGTATGCTCTTCGGGTACCTACTAAATACAAATGTTTTATTAAAATACTAAAAAAATGGTCAGTATCGTTTACACAGTCCCCTCGACTTTTCAAGTTACAGACGCGAATTCTTCTACAGAATTATTATTAGTA
The DNA here is from genome assembly GCA_963971205.1 of Aethes cnicana. Taxonomy (NCBI): domain Eukaryota; kingdom Metazoa; phylum Arthropoda; class Insecta; order Lepidoptera; family Tortricidae; genus Aethes; species Aethes cnicana. The sequence continues at coordinate 3,573,693 of OZ020277.1, forward strand.
TAGATTGGGACACTGACATTGAAAGAGCTATTTGAGGTTAACACAAAACTCGTCTGGCCATTCTGGATTTTTATTTTTGATTTATACTTACTATAAAGTGTGTGAAGTAAAACAAATCAACAACTTATAGTTTAAATTGTTACAAAATCAAAAACGTTTAAGTAATTTTTATTTTTGAGATTTAAATTACACTTAGTGTTGCGATTAAATCATATTAAGGAACCAAATAAGTACCTACGTACACTTGTGATATTAGTCATGTTCAAATTCCCTTCAAAGTGTATTTCAAAGTTGATAAATTTGCTTGTAAATTGTCCTTGAAACAGCGCATAAATAGGATGGGGCCAATTGCTACAGGACGAGCAATATTAGCAAATGTTGTGTTCTGTATTACCGCGTAAGCACTGGTATTAGTGAGCAGGCGCATTATTATGCAAATACTGCAACGGTTATGGACTTACGGTGCAGTTCCATCATGTTATTGGTGCCTGTGTAACAAAGCTATACATACCTGCATGAAAATTTCATAGGGCCATTTAGGTATTTTAAGACTAGTTAGTTAAAGCTTTTTTTTCATAAAAATATAAGTATCACGATATTAACTAATTTGTGCACAATACTAATTTAGTGTACCTACAGTTTGGGTTCCCATTGTATGGAGTGTTGCAAGTTTGGTTATACACTGCTGTGGAGCAGCAGTGTATTACGTACTTTATATGCGCTGATAGAGATATACAAATGGTATCCGCGAAAGAAGAAAATATACCTCTATTAAGACGGCTGCTGTAAAAGATACCGTTATTGGAATGTTCAAGTATTTACAATTATTTTCAACAAATAATAATGAAAACAGTACTAGGCACTTTTCGTAAGTCTCACGTCGTGGGAATCCCAGATAGCAACAAAGTTCCTTCCAAAAAAAAAAAAAAAACTATTGATATCATATTTTTCATGTGGATTTAATGCAATTTCAAACCGTAATTTGACTCGTTTACTTCTACTGGACCACATAACACTTCCTTAAGAAAGTCACACATTTATACTTGAAGTTTGTATAGCCTCATTAGCACTCACTGAATAGGAAAGCCTCACGGGAATAGACTCGAAAAGGACTGCGGTAAATTTCATCTTCCGTATGTCTAGCAAGTACAGTTCCTGTAATGGCGATGTGCAACCCGAGGGCAGTTAAACTAAACGTTCGTTGAACTATAGTGCATTAAATACAGAAAAAAATCTAGTTTAATTGCATCCGTGCCCAAAGAAAGTGTATAAATAGTTGAACTGTGGAGACTGGCCGAGTACAATCGGTTAGTTGTCACATTCTCTTCCAAAAATAGGTAATTTTAAGCGTAGAATTGTCTAGCATTTATTTATTTAGTCTTTTTCTATCGCTTGTAATGAACATATCTCTCAAAATATAATATCAATACAACTTAAAATCTATTATTGCTTAATTAGGCAGTATTAGGGCAGTAATAGGGCCAGTCTTCAAGATTTAGATATTTTAATAAGCTAGGCATCGTCTTCGTGTCTTCGGATTCCACCGCTGATCTCCGTGCCTGCAGCATCTACCTGAGTTAACATCAACCCCCCGCTACAGTACGTACAAGCCTGTTTTCACTCGAAGAGCCCTCAAACACGAAGGCTCTGGCTTTCTTATCTCATTTTTCTGAGGCTTGTCTGAGGCCTTAAGCGTCGTCGAGAGTTCAAAGCGAATTTTATTTCGGTCCTGATGACCGGGACACACATGTCACTGCTCACAAGCATGTCACTGGTCATGGCTCACAAGCGTTTCGATCGATAATTGTAATTTAAGTATAGGTCTAAAGCCGTGAAGCCTAGCCTAGCCTAGGCTAGCGTGGTAGCCTAGTGGCTTGAAGGAGCCGTGGTAGCCTAGTGGTTTCACCTGCCGTCTCTCATGCAGAGGGTCGGGGGTTCGAATCCGGCTCGCACCTCTGAAATTATGTATTTGCGAAATTCAATTTGAATTTACCACTGAGTTTTTCGGTGAAGAAATCATCGTGAGGAAACCTGCAGGCATCTGCAAAGTAATTCAAGGATGTGTGTGAAGTCCCCAATCCGCATTGGGCCCGCGTGGGGACTATATAGCCCAAACTCTCTCATGATGAGAGGAGGCCTGTGCCCAGCCGTGGGCCGTAAATATGCTGTCTTGGTGGTGGTGGTGGTGGGATAAATCGGCAGACGCACACGCAGACGCGCTGCAGACCCGAGCTATAATCTCCTTTATATTTTTTTATTGACGCCATGGTCCGTGGTAGCCTAGTGGTTAGACCTCCCACCTTTAAAGAGAGTCGGGGGTTCAATTCAAACCCGACACTTACACCACTGAGCTTACCCATTTCTCGATGATAATAGAAATGAGTACTGAAATTTCCGAGAGGAAACGGAATATTTCCATTTTTCTGCACACTCTTCCATGGACAATATTATCATTTCATGGATCCCTCCTTACGTCTTCTATTCTATTATAATCGCGGTTTCTTAATACATACTCGTAGGTTGTGCACCTGACTAAATTCCTGTTAAGTCGTCAGACTTTTTCATGTCGCTTTGTATTTTGAAATCCTTCAATTGTCCAACAGTTTCAGTTACCAAATAGCCGGTTGCGGCCAGTATCGATCGGGAGGCGAGACGTTTCGCCATGGGACCAGACTTCTTCAATTATTCACCCGCCTACTTCCGCGGAGCGCTCGTTTGTTACATCTCCTGGCTGAGTAGTGAGTGTATTGCTCTAGCAATACGATATGTGATGCTTGGATGTATAAATAAAAAAAAACAGTTAAAAAACTAAAACGACGCTTTGGCCTTTGTCGTGCCTACTTCCAAACTCCATCATCAGATCAGCTCTGTGGTACCATATTATTTACATTGTCATCCAAGTCATGTTCAAGTTGCATACCTATACGTGTCAAGTTTCATCATGATACGATAATTAGAATTGAATTCCATGTACAGAGACCGTATTTATTTTTCATACTAAATTATAGTGTAAAAACTTTTTACTTCATTTTTTACTAGTCCGCATGGAATATAAAAATGGCAATAACTTTTCTTTCCGAATTTACTCGAACATAGTTCATTATTATAAGGCTACAAATTATGCTTTATATCTATCTACCTTTGAAAACTGCATTCAACATGGTACAGCAGCTCCGGAGATCAAACATTTTATTAAGTGCGGTAAACCAGTCGTCAAACAAATGTCTGTTAATAAGTTCAAATATTAGGTAATGTACACTTACCTAATATTTGAACTGTTTCTCTGCTACTTTGTTCCAATTTCAATTCCAACTTTTAAAAAAGCCACGACATAAGTACGTCGACAACATGCCTAGAAAAGAACCGATTATTTTCAAACAGCTGAACAGATTTTTAAGCCGTGGTAACTTAGTGGTTTTACCTACCGCCTATCATGCAGAGGGTCGGGAGTTCGAATCCGGATCGCACCTCTGAACATTTTTTTTTTAAACATTAGCTATCGAACAAAACAAATTCAAACAAAATCAGTTCATCCGTTGCACAGCTACATAGGAGGCCACAGACAGACACGCAGATTCACAATTTACAATAGCCGTCCTTTTTGCATCGGGGGTCCTTATCTTATTTTGAGTTTTTGGGGTCCTTGCGGATACACTTCGACCTCCGGGATCTTTTGTGTAATTACCCCTCTCCGTGCAGCGAATCCATTGCTTCCTCCACCTTCACCAATAGGTTAATGATGGAGTGCAATGGTAGTGCTTTGAAATCCCCTGGTTCAGGGTAACCGCTACCTAGGAGTTTCATTCTGAGCCTGGCGAGTGCGTCACATTCGCACAGGATGTGTCGCATTGACTCATCCTCTTCGCCACACATTCTACAAACTATACACATTCTGTACATAGTCGCATCTTGGCTAATTGGCTTTTAACGCCGAAGCGGGGGCTAAATATAATGGAGCCTATTAAAAAAAAAAAACGTTTCGTAAATTGATTTCGGCTTCAAAAAACCTTTTCACTTAAATTGAAAAGGAATGTACACCGTTTATTAATTAAAAATACACGGACTGAACGAAAGCGGCCTTTCCTGTTGGTATTTATGTAACCTTTAGGCTGTAATTGTGTAAATTGCTTTCTCCTCCTGAAAGGTCAAATGTGCACCGAACTAGAATTCTAAAAATAAAGAGTATTGTATTATTTTTTTATTTCAAAAACAAGGTAAGTATTTGCGTTTCCTCATCAACTCTGATGTAGAGAAATATAAGTAAATAAGCCATTAATAAATTCATTAAAGTAAGTACAGTTTTAAAATAACTCCTGACATCTGGAAAAAACATGATATTGGCAAAAAAATTGTTAAATAGCGAATATGATTCCCGTCGTGAATTATCAACTGTATTACATTTCCGTCATTATTTTTCAACAAATTCACCAATGGTTTCCGGGAAATATTTAACGATTAAAATCCCTCTTTGGAATTCCTTTAAAATCATTTCGACGTTGATAATTCGCAGATCGCGTTAAATTGTGATCAGGTCTGTAAATGTGGCAATAAAGTGGCACGTGGCGAGCTTATTGCCTGGAATGGAAATTTAATTGCGATGTTTTGTGTAATTTAAGGAGGGGAGAAATTATGGATTTTTTTTCCTTAAAAACGTGTAAAATCTTAAAGTACGTAATGCTCACAGACCATTTCATGTGATATGAGTAGGTACGTCGATGTCAAATAGATATTTACACTTTTGAACGTTAATGCAACGGGAAAGGGTGAAAAAGTGTAAACATCTCTTTGACGTCGACCCTACCTACACATTTGTACTGATATAGTGAGTTTCATCTCGGGATAAATACCGTATAGGTAGTTTATTTACTCGTGTTATACATCGAAATTTATTAAAATATGTATAGCGCCTACACATAAGATCACTAATATCACATAAATAAGTCTGTAAAAGAAGCCGCGTCAGATACTTGAAGATTAAAATAAACTATCAAGTCGAGGACTAGGAAAATAACGATTTTTAGAAAATCGTCTGCATGTATTTATGTATGTCCGGATTTAACTCGAAAACTACTGGACGGATTGCAACAACATTTGGTATGGGGGTAGTTTATGACACTGGTCAACATAAAGGTTACTTTTTATCCCGGAAAAACGCCTAGTTCCCGTGGGAACACTATTTCCGAATTCCACGCGGACAAGCTAGTTCATAATAATTATAATAGGACACGATCACAGGACAATACCCACGAATAGTTATTTTAAGACAAGTAGGTACACTTTTACTTGATATCTGTATAATATTATTACAAATTAACGAATCTAGACACTGGCTATGCGAAAATCGCGCTAAAATTGCATACTGAAAATAGAATTTATTTCTGAGACTTTCAGTGGAAACTGCTAAAAACTTCAATAGATATGAATGCGGAGCCGAGTTGCCGTCCGCTGATTCTTATCGACTGCACTCGGCCGGCCATTTTATAATTAAAAACAGGCCAAGAAGCGAGTTGAACTCGCGTGGAGAGGGTTCCGACCCTTGATTATTTTCAATGACGTCATTTTCAAACCGTTTCAGAGGATAATCTCTTTTATATGATAGATTTCAAATACCATGGACTCCTTAATAATAATTTTCCTGCAATATATAGGTTAATAACTATATCCTCCGTATTTTTTCCAAAATTTTAGGTCCAGTAGTTTCGCAGATAAGGGGGGGGGGGGAATGGTCATTTTTCGCCTATTTTCTTAAATAACCTCGAAAAGTATAGACCAAAAAATAAGAAGTACTTTCATTTGATATGTCACACGATATAGTTTGAAAAACTTCATTAATATCTTTTTTAATTTAGCCTAGGGTCTAGAGTCTGTGTTTAAAATTCATTTATTTTCGTTACACGTCCGTCTTTGGTTTACAAACTTACATGTTTGTATTAAATTTCAACTTAATTGGTCCAGTAGTTCCGTAGTAAATTCTTTTTGTGACGTGTAAAAGTGCCCCTATGTGACCAATTTTCTGAAAAAATTATTGAATTTTGAATTTATACTATAAGAACAAGGTAATTTTTCTTTCTCTTTCTATCTGTCTGTTAGAGTTAATCTCCGGGACTACTGGGCCGATTTTAGTGCGGTTTTCAATGATAAGCAAGATACAGCATAATTCGGTGCTACATATGTATAAGCTATGTTTGATTAAAATCGGATATGGGAAAAAAGTTATCGGCACTTTTATATTCCACATAGACAAAGTAGCTGGACATAACTAGTACTATATATAATACTATATATAAATATATAAACAAAGATACTTAAAATTAATCGGTAGAAATAGTAGACTTACGCTCATAGTTTAGGTACCAACGGCTGCACCGATTTGGCTTGAAACAACAATAAAGGGCCAAGTTAACAAATTGCAAATTACTCAGAGACTTAACTGTTTTGTCAGCTGTTTATTTGTGTTTACTTCACATCCATCCAAATTTGAAGGGTGGATTTCTAAATGAAAAGTCAATCACCCCTTAAGGGTAAACTATTTTGAAAATTGAAACAGCCTATCCAAAGGCTTCAACTTTTGTTGTTGTTCAAACTTAACAGACTAGCAAAATCACAAACAAATTTAATAATTATAATCAATAGATAACAAATAGTTAAGTCTCGAATATTTCATAGCCTAAATAATTTGAATTTATTAATCGCAAAGGAGAGTTAGTGATGCGTCAATAAACACCGAAAAACTGATAAAGTTATGCTGACTCTAAAATTAAATGCTCAAACGTATCTCGCGGACAATTTTCAACAAAGAAAAAGTAATTTCATAAAGTTCACCTGTTTATACACCTGTGCTTTATTCAGTTTTTCCATGCTCCGAGATCGCGGAGGCTGCTAAAGTATTCATAAGGAATAGAACTTGGCCGTATAACTTAGTTTGCAACTTTGAACATACGTCGCGCTGCTTCGCTAGGTATGCTCCAGAATTATGGCAGGATGGGGTAGACTTTAGAATTATATAATTATCACAATTTATGCTGTCGATTTAGAAATACTTCAATCGCATAAAAAAACATTACATGTAAAAAGATGCAAGTCTCGTAACGCGCCGTTTCCCTAAAACAAAAAGGTTTCGAGATGTACCTAACGATAGACCAAGTCGGTCACTAGGGGTGTCTATTGAATTCGATTCCCACCGACTTGCCTATTATTTTACAATATGGGTAAGACTTCTTGTAAGCTACCACTTTTCTCAAAGCTCGCTCCTTGTCTTGCGATAAACTGCAAATATAATATTGATTTTTACTGTATAGAATTATTACCGGGAACCTAAAAATGGGATATGTTCAAGTTTTTCCTAACTTTACAGGGTAAAAACGATTTATTTCCAAAATTTGGAGTTTGTAAGTATGATAGAAGTACCTCAGAATGCTGAGTATCGGCGAGTCAGTGAGTCAGAGACATAGAAAATTTACCTAGCAATAGTTTTTAAAGTATTGGATCAATTTGAATAAAATTTGGTAATATCCTTAGTCCTATTACGCCAACAGAAAATTTAAGCTTCTAGATTTATCCATAACGAAGTTAAAGGGGTGTAGAAAATAGCCTTAATGGCTTCGCGAAAAGGATGCTAGTACGACTGTGTGCCCCTTTTTGCTTAACTAAGCTAGTTAGCCTATTGTGGACTGTTGGGTGAAGGTGTCCTCTCATTTTTCACGCTTATCTGTCTCCTGTGACGTCCGGCCAATCATGGCGGAAGGCATCTACTCATCCCACGATCTTTATGGAGGCCTACAGCGCTGCTGAATTCCATTTTGAGGGGACCACTTGATTGTTAAAGTGGACCATGAACCTTCTAGCATGCCGCGGCATACGTGGCCAGCCCAGTCCCACAAGCTTTGCGGCTGTCAGGCCTACATCGGCAACTTAGGTCTTGGAGCGCAAGATTGTATTCTTGATTTGAACTGTGAGCTTTAAAAGCAGTATACTGCGCTCCGTCGCCCTTTGGCAAACCTCGAGCGAATACCTGAGCATGTTATTGCACTGATAGGTAGGTACGTATGAGAAAATCACACTACGGATTTTTTTCCCTTTCAAAGTGGAGCCATGATGTATGATAATAATCTTTGATTAGGTACTGTTCCCTTTAAGCTGGGTCAAAAAATTTCATGAATGCCATACCCATTCACTTTAAATGTCGGCAACGTACTGGTGGTTCCATTAGAGCTGCCGGGCGTGTTTATGGGTAGAGCCTGCATATGCTTACTTGACATCTGGTAAAGCGACTGCTCGATTGCTCTTCTTTCTGAAAAAAAAAAAAACTGAAGAAGCCTCTATTCCAACCGACTTAAGGCTCTCGCCCACGATGACTTTTTGTAGCGATGCTGTCGCGCGTTTAGCATCGCTACTAACGCGCGTTAGTAACAGTAGACGAGGCAAAACAGCTAGCGACTGTATCGATGCTAACGCGAGACAGCGTCGCTACAAAAAGTCGCCGTGGGCGTGGGCGAGGACCCTTCTGTCAGCAAGCAACAGTTCTTAAAATAAAGATTGTTTTTCGACTTTCAAACCATAGGTGTCTTGCGGTGGATTGCTATACTTATCCATGAAAGGGATCGTTAGTAATCTATATCCAGAAAATGTCATACCATGTGTACACATGCCCTAGCCCAATGGTACCAATTAGGTACTCCTTACCTTTAAAAAAAAAGCCGTTGAAGCCGTGGTGGCCTAGTGGCTTAAACTACCGCCTTTCATGCAGAGGGTCGGGGGTTCGATTCCGGCTCGCACCTCTAAGTTTACTTATGTGCGAAATTCAATTTGAATTTACCACTGAGCTTTTCGGTGAATGAAAACATCGTGAGGAAACCTGCATGCATCTGCAAAGTAATTCAAAGATGTGTGTGAAGTTCCCAATCCGCACTGGGCCCGCGTGGTGACTACAGCCTAAGCCCTATCGTGATGAGAGGAGGCCTGTGCCCAGCAGTGGGACGCAAATAGGCTGTAGTAGTAGTAATCTATATCCAGAAAATGTCATACCATGTGTACACATGAACTAGCCCAATGGTAATAATCAGGTACTCCTTACCTTTTAAAAAAAGCCGTTGAAGCCGTGGTGGCCTAGTGGCTTTAACTACCGCCTTTCATGCAGAAGGTCGGGGGTTCGATTCCGGCTCGCACCTCTAAGTTTACTTATGTGCGAAATTCAATTTGAATTTACCACTGAGCTTTTCGGTGAATGAAAACATTGTGAGGAAACCTGCATGCATCTGCAAAGTAATTCAAAGATGTGTGTGAAGTCCCCAATCCGCACTGGGCCCGCCTGGGGACTAATAGCCCAAACCCTCTCGTGATAAGAGGAAGCCTGTGCCCAGCAGTGGGACGCAAATGGGGTGTAGTAGTAGTAGTAATAGTAGTAGTACCTTTAAAACCATTCGGAAACTGATTTCGCCTAATTCAGTTATGACAGTTGTCATAACCAGATGCACTACACGTGCTTGCTATAATCATTGAACAGTTCATTGGGCACCAACTGACGTAGGTATAATTCTGATACGCAAAAAGCTATTTTGACCTGCGCATATACCAGCTTCTAAATCAAAGGAGATTCAGAACGAATCGGCAAGTGTTACAGCGCGTTTCGCCTCAATTTTCCGTGCCAACGGCCTCTGGAGCTCGGGTGCGGCGGAGCTATTGCCAATAAGCAATATCTTCCAGTCGGGCGGTCCGCGAACGAGGATCTGCTAATTAGGGACATGGGACCCGATCAAACGAGAGCCTTTGATGCGAAAATGAAAAGGTGACAACGGGAGTTAGCGGGGCGAGCGCTATCGCCATTTTGGGCCGCGACGGCAGTGATATGAAATAATGGAGCGGAAAATTTTCTTGTGCCATGAAACTTTGATAGTATCCAAGAATAATCGACCCATTTAATATTTATATTAAACACACTAAAAATGGGACGTAAAAAACTATTTATATTACGCGATTAAGTCTCGTTTTAGTGTGTTAATATGAGTGTGTACCGCGAAAGTTTGTGGGAGTTAATCGCGTAAAAAACTATTTATATTACGTGATTAAGTCTCGTTTTAGTGTGTTTAATATAAGTGTGTATCGCGAAAGTTTGAGATCCATTTAAGTATTATATATTTATTTATTATCGTGCATTTTTAAACTACGTTTGATACTGGAGTAATTAAAATCACCATTCAATTACCGTTTCAAGATACGCAGTTGATTGATTAGCAATGATTATCAAATAAATTAAGATAATCGGTTGATAGCCAGATTTTAAATGCGATCATTTTATATTAAAACCGGATATCTGTCCCAATGTATCACGATGCCTACTACTACTACTGCAGCCTATTTGCGTCCCACTGCTGGGCACAGGCCTTCTCTCATCACGAGAGGGTTTGGGCTATAGTCCCCACGCGGGCCCAGTGCGGATTGGGGACTTCACACACATCTTTGAATTACTTCGCAGATGCGTGCAGCTTTCCTCACGATGTTTTCCTTCACCGAAAAGCTCTGTGGTAAATTCAAATTGAATTTCCCACATTAAGTAAACTTAGAGGTGCGAGCCGGAATCGAACTCCCGACCCTCTGCATGAGAGGCGGTAGGTCGAACCACTAGGCCACCACGGCTTCACAATCACGATGCCTGATGATGAAAAATGGCGGTGACTTGTTGATATTCGCGCAAATTATTTACTATTTTTTATGTGAATGCAAAACGGCCGTTAGAAATGTTTGACGTAGAAGTCCGCGGAGCACTTATACACAATGCATCGCAAATGAAAATATTCTAAGCGGGTCATATATACCACTACTATTCAAATCACAAATGAAATAGTAACAGATGGTAACATTCGAGGAAAGCCCTTCTGTGCCACGAATACACATAAATTGTCTCCGCTAGAGTTGAACGATAGTTTCAGAGTGTCACGCGTTATCTAACGCGATGCGCAATAGGCGTGGAGATGTATCTTTTTCAGCGAGTGGACCTTCTGTCTCCTATTTAATGCGATATGTCGAATAGTGGCGCAGGTCGATTCCAATATGCGATAACTTCTGCATGAGCAGCGATGGCCGATCGAAGAGCAGTGCGAGGGTTCAGGGGAGTTTAACAGGATAGAAGGTTTAGGAAATGGGTAACTAGAACAGTGAATTGTTAAGTAAAGCTTATTATATTATATTATTATATTAGCCTGTAGTGTCCCACTGTTGGGCAAAGGCCTCCCTCTCATTTTTCCACGCTTTTCTGTCTCTTGCGACATCCGGCCAATCATTGCGGAAGGCGTCTAGTTCGTCCCGCCATCTCCGTCGGGGTCTACCGCGACGCCGAAGTCTATTTTGGGGGGACCAATTAGTTGATATAGTGGCCCATGAATCGTCCGGCATGCAGCAGACGTGACCAGCCCAGTCCCACTTAGCGGCTGTTAGGGCTATATCGGCGACTAGGGTCAAGTAAAGCTTAATTACCTTTAAATGTCAAAATGTAACTTGCTACTTACTTTTTTCGTTATTTATTTATTTATTTAAACTTCATTGCACATACAAAATGTATACAATTGGCGGTCTTGATGCCTAAAGGCATTCTCTACCAGTCAACCATAAGGCCAAACAGAAAGAAAAATGACGTTATGTGAAAGGTAGAGGCTACAAGCGTTTACTAAAACCCTATTTATGATAGTTCGTTTTTATTCATGATAAATTATACTTCTTGAAGCATTACAACGTTATTGTACTTTCTTTCCATACCTAATAGTTTTTTTTTCAAAAATTTAACCGCGATAGGTTTAAAATCAAGTTTTAAATTAGCTGTACCGCTGTGAAACTTTCACCTTAATTTCTCTAACATAAAAGATAGTCTAAGCCAGGGGAAACCCCAAAAATCCTTCAAAAACAACACAAAGAATGAATCTTATTCACTTTGAGCGTAAGCGGCAGCGTTACAAGAAATATATATTTTACACTTTTGACAGATGTGTCTCCCCCAAGATTTATGGTACGGGGAATATGAAGTAGCGTCTCTTGTACGAGCTCGTAGTTTCCTCAGATAATATTAAAATGGTGACGTCACTCGGAAAACCTCGCGAAGAATAAATCAAAGTATTTCTCGCATTAGTGCGCTCTGAGGGATGACTGGTTGTTTTCCAAGTGTTAGGGCGTGGTTATATTAGTTAACCGCTTACGCTCTTGGGAACGGTAACTTAATATATAAGTAAGTATTTTTTTAACTAGTGGTGCCCGCGACTTATAAACAACACAATTCGATTTTAGAAAAAATAAACTACCCGGCTGCAAACAAAGTTTTGATTACACATGTATATATATTTGTAATCCGTTCATTAAACCCTTCATTTTGATACTCCTATCACTCGATGGGCTTTGACAGAAAAAACATTTTTGGAGACGTTTATAATGCCTCCAGAAGTCAGCCATTTTGTTTTTTGCAATATTGATGTACCCAGTGTCATTCACACGATTTTGATGAATCTAACGACACCTTGCAAGCTAAAATCCATTGTCATTTAGGTTACACAGCGTGCCAAAGAAATATACATTTATTAAATATAAATATACACCTTCTGGCGCAGTCGGGTGATAAAAATTTACGATAACTTTTCTTTCATCAAGAAGATGGAGTGACGACTTGGAGAAAATCACGGGAATCCAGTAGATGCTAGTAACAAGGTCGCAATGGTGAGCCTTGAGGGAGGCCTATGTCCAACAGTGAACGTCTTTTGTATTATATGGTGATGATGATGATGATGATGATGATGACGTTTATGTAAATTTATCGTCTTTTGAAATTATTTGTTATCTTTCTAGTATTTCTAGTTTATTTCTGATATTGATGCACCTACTCATTTTTCTTTCTGTTTGGCCTTATGGTTGACTGGTAGAGAATGCCTTTAGGGATTAAGTCCGCCAATTGTATACATTTTGTATGAGCAATGAAGTTTAAATAAATAAACAAATCATGTTGATGATGATGAGTCTGAAGATATTTTTTAAGTGTAACTACTACTACAGCCTATTTGCGGCCCACTACTGGGCACAGGCATCACGAGAGGGTTTGGGCTATAGTCGCGGGCCCAGTGCGGAGTCCTCACTGCACTCCGCACTGTATGTGAAGTCCTCACTTCACATACATCTTTGAATTACTTTGCAGATGCGTCCAGGTCTCCTCACGAGGTTTTCCTTCACCGAAAAGCTCAGTGGTAAATTCAAGCGTAAGCGGTTCGATAATGCTCCGCGACCCTATTCATAGTTTTCTCGTTCAAACTTTTTATGAATGAAGTTCGCCCCACGTCGAAACTCTATCGACCGTTAAAGATGTATGTCTGTTAACTTCCATTTAGATGTTCTTCCTGCTTCGAAGTTGACGACCATTGTGTTATGAAATATGATAGCGCTTTGTACGATATGTTGGTCCTTTAAGGAGATGTCAGTGATATTTTGGAAGTTTACGTAGGTATTTTCGTGATTGTTATGATTTTGTGATCCTTTAAGGTTACTACTACAACAGCCCGCCCACTGCTGGGCACATGACAGGGTTTATTAGCCCCACGCGGGCCGAGCACGGATTGGGGAATTCACACACATCTTTGTATTACTTCGCAGATGCGTGCAGATTTCCTCACGATGTTCTCCTTCACCGAAAAGCTCATGGTAAATTCAAATTGAATTTCGCACGTAAGTAAACTTAGAGGTGCGAGCTGGAATCGAACCCCCGACCCTCTGCATGAGAGGCGGTAGATCGAACCACTAGGCCACCACGGCTTCATATTAAGATGTTATCACGTCAAAATTACAACCCACATGAAGTTGAGACCTTCATTTACTTAGGTTAGTATGGTATAATATGTGTCGGTGAAAATGTTATAGGTACTTCCACAAAACGCCTCGTTTTGGCTACGTACGGTTAAAATGTGACATTTACTCCAAAGACAATATTGTCAAACTAGCTTCTTCCCGCGACTACTTTTTTTTATTCGTTCGCGTGGAATTCGGAAATAGCGTTCCCGCGGGAACTATGCGTTTCTCCGGGATAAAAAGTATCCTATATTTTGCCCAGTCTTATTTATAAACTATCCTCATACCCAATTTTGTTGCAATCCGTCCAGTAGTTTTCGAGTTAAATCCGGATATACCTACATACATACAGACAATTTTTCTAAAAATAGAATAGAATAGAATAGAATAGAAATCATTTATTATATCACAAAAGACACCACCACCAACTTATACTAGGTACAATAATGATAAATCTTAAGACTATACAATGGTGCCGAAATGTGACACAAAAAAGTGTGTGCCGTGGCACGGAGCGCCGCGACGCTGGTTTTCAGGGAGGCCTTAGTGAGTGGAGAGCGACAGCAAACGACAACTAATAATACATAATAATTAACTACTTATAGTATAATACATAATACATAATTACTTGCAAAATCGTTATTTCGTGTTTAGTATGGCTTATATAATTATAGTCCCTCGACATGATAGTTTCTTTTAATTTTCAAGTTTCAGACGCGACTTCTTCTACAGACTTACGAGTATTAATAGTATAGATTTTAACCGTCCTGAGGAAATAGAAACCGAGCCTAAGGCAACCAACGTTTGAAAGTCCTGTTTGTATCACCGTTAAAATACGTGTCACGTAGTTCATTCAATAAATAAAAAAATAAACGCAGGATTTCAATTACAACACAAGCTTTAAACACAAGGCTTGTCTTGTAAAATACTTCACAACTAACAAGTTTATTTACCGGGAACAATTTATTAAATACAATATCGCATCGCGCCATGGAACTAAGGCCGTAACTCCTGGAAGCGGCTCCGGCAGGTTTTCACAACATAGAGCAGGCGCGTGGATTTAGCAATAATAGACTCTGTGTCAACGGCTTAAGTGCTTCGCCGAGCGCCTTCTAAGTTGTGTCGTGCTATACGCGTCGCAGATAGTAACACGTTCGCTGCCACGTTTTGTTTCGTGCTACAACCGTATCCTTAGTTAGAATAATAAAATCGAGTTCCTCGCACCAAAAGCAACGTCTATACATATTTCTACGAGCTTTTGTCTGCGACTTCGTCTGCAGAGGATTTCATACTAAACATTCACCCTCTTTTAAGTGTCATTTTTTTAGTCCAGGTTATAAAACTAAATATCATCTAAATCCGTTCAACCTTTTTAGAACTAACTAATCTAACTAGGCCGACAAAAAATCTTCACTGGTGCCTCAGATCACTGCTTTCTTTATTTAACAGTCGGTAGGGTAGGTATACAATATTTTGCCCTGTTTTTAATTTTTTTCTTTAAGTTGCGCACAGAACACGCATGCATTGTTGAAATTTATATTTCACTTTAAGCTTTTCTGTTCCCTATACAATAAAGAAATTCTACTATCACTTATTAGAACGGTTCATCTGGGCAGCAGACTAGCGGCAAAGAAAGTATTAAGTTCGAGCGCGGTATAGCATGACACAACATAGAAGGCGCGCTGATTAAGCAATAATGGACTTTGCGTCAACGGCATAAGTGCTTCGCCGCGTGTCGTGCTCTATCAGGCCCCTCCTATTCATAAATCGCAGAGGCCTACAACTTTACTGCGGACTCTGATAAAGGACTGGGCGAACGAAAGAACAAGTATAGATTGGGCTTTTTAAATTTAATTCATGGGTATAAGTAGTAGTATTCTACATGTTTTAATTGAAACTGATCTTGTGACAGATTTAACCAAAGTAAGATTTCATAATGATTTCTGATTCACTACTGAAACATTCGGATTGGCTCAGTTTTTAGTGACTTTGCCTACCTATTCCGAGGGTCGTGAATTCGAATTTCCGCTAGAAGCGTACTTAATTGTGATGAGCATTGGCCACGATTATTTATATTCAAGTCAATGATGGTTGGCATTTATATATTTATATTTTCCTCTATAGGTATCATTGCATAGAAAAAGTTGTAATATAATGGTAAAAGCTTTGCTTAGTTTAGGTCAATGTGTGCGAAATGTTCCCAGACATTGATTATTTGTTTAATTTAAATTATTATGAATTAGTAGTATAGCGTTTATATAGTTAAGTATTATTTTTTGAATATCGTCAGAAAACTCACTGGTGTTGCAAATGTCTATAATAGGTGATGTTACTTTTCCATAAGGCCCCCACGTGCCTGTTTATCTCTTCGACAAAACGTAGTTAATAATTTTATGAGTAATAAACTATATTGAACAAAGGGTTGCTCCCAGCGTATCCACGACGAGGCCGCCGGGATCTCTAATAAGAAAAGTTCCTCGGTGCCATGTCAGTAATTTAAGAGTGCCTATATAAAGTTTTGTAGCAAAATTAAATTTTTGTTGCGCACGGTACGGTGAGGTTTTCACGGAGAGTCCGCCGTTCTACTTTTTTGCCGACGGTGATGTTCCGTGACTAAACTTTAGAGCCTTTTTTAGAGACATTGTATTAACCACTATAGAACTAACAGTCAGTTGCACTGTTAAAAGTTGAATTTAATTGTCCTTTTATTACTATCATAATTATGTATACACGGTGAACTTGAGTAACCCGAATAATTTTACCGGCGTATACCTGAGGCCGTACGAAATAAAATAAAACCGGCCAAGTGCGTGTCGGGCCACGCGCAAATTATAGGGTTCCGAAGTTGAGGATGCCCACAGTACCTTTCTTAGACTTATTAGCATCTAGCTAGCCTGTGGTATGACGTGCCCGCCCGACGCCCCTGCCGCTCGAGAAAAATCATCATTATAAGTTGGTCGCCTATTACTCGTAAGTTTGTACAGCCTACTTAGCTGTGATAGTTTTCCTTTCAACTACGTTTTATATGCCACAATCGTGATTTTTTTCAGCCATCCAAATACCACCATTTAGCTGGCAGGGGGGGGGGGGGGGGACACGTGACTCTAACAAAAAATAGCACTTTAAAGCTTAATATTTCACAAACGCATCACTTAATCAAACAATAGTTTTAACAAACCCACAATATTTTTTTAAGACCTATTCAACGATATGCCGCACCATGGGGTACGCAAGAAAAAAAAATTACATCCCCACTTTACGAGTAAGGGAGGTACCCTATAAAAAAATATATTTCAAAATTTTATTGTACCACTTTGTCAGCGTAACTAATATGCATATTCATGCCAAATTACAGCTCTCTAGACCTAAGCATCTTCGAGCAATAGTGCGGACAGACGGACGGACGGACGGACGGACGGACGGACGGACGGACGGACGGACATGGCGAAACTATAAGGGTTCCTTGTGGACTTCGGAACCCTAAAAATGAAACCAGGTTGAAATATGATTTTTAACTTTTTTTATTCCATACGATTTCTGACCGACTCCGACTGGGGTCGTATGGAATAAAATAAGTTAAAAATCATATTTCAACCTGATCTCATTAACATTTTTTATTCCTTATGACCTCAGGTATACGCTGGTAAAATTATTCGGGTTACTCAAGTTCACCGTGTATATATTACAGATGCCTGGTCACCGCTTTTCTAGGACATTTTGAAACTAATTATCGCCATCAACCATCTAATTAGAAGCAGGTAAGCGAGAAATAATTATAATAGACTTATTTCCTTCATTAAACTATTTATACTTATTATTATTAATGTATTATAAGATTTATAAGTAGGTACGAGTATATACAAGATACCATATATCTTTAGAGATGTGGTCATTCCCAAAAGTACTCACTAAAAATCATCATCATCATTTCAGCCGATAGACGTCCACTGCTGGACATAGGCCTCCCCCAAGGCGCGCCACTCAGACCGGTCCTGTGCCACTCGCATCCACCGCGTTCCCGCGACCTTTACAAGGTCGTCACTCCATCTTGTTGGAGGCCTACCGACAGGTCGTCTACCGGTTCGCGGACGCCACTCCAGGACTTTCTTGCCCCATCGGCCATCAGTCCTGCGAGCAATGTGCCCCGCCCACTGCCACTTAAGGATCGCAATTCTTCGGACTATGTCGGTGACCCTAGTTCTACTGCGGATATCCTCATTTCTGATTCTATCACGCAGAGAAACCCCGAGCATAGCCCTCTCCATTGCCCTCTGAGTGACTTTGAGCCTTCTTATGAGGCCCATCGTAAGCGCCCACGTCTCGGAACCATAAGTCATCACTGGCAACACACACTGGTCGAAGACTTTCGACTTGAGACACTGCGGTAATTTGGACGAAAAGACACTGCGAAGCTTCCGGAACGCTGCCCAGCCGAGTCGGATTCGACGATTGACCTCTTTCTCGAAGTTGGACCTACCTAACTGGACTGTTTGTCCCAGGTATACATAATGGTCAACAACTTCGTGCGCAGAGCCTCCGATTATTAAGAGAGTTGACACAACATGGACATTAGACATAATTTTCATCTTGTCCATGTTCATTTTAAGACCAACTCGATCGGAAACTCTGCTGAGGTCAGCGAGCATAATACTGAGGTCCGCCATGACTACAATATCGTCGGCAAATCGAAGGTGAGAGATGTACTCGCCATTAACATTGATGCCTCGACCTTTCCAGAAAAAGCATCCTCCAATGCAGCGGTGAACAGCTTCGGAGAGATCACGTCTCCTTGTCTGACTCCCCGCTGCAGTGGAATAGGCTTCGTGGTCTGGTCCTGTAGTCGGACGGACATGGTGGCATTTTCGTACAAACACTTCAACACTTCGATGTACCGGTAGGCAACTTGGCACCTCTGGAGAGACTGCAGCACAGCCCAAGTCTCGATCGAATCGAAGGCTTTCTCGTAGTCCACAAATGCAAGGCAAAGGGGGAGGTTATACTCTTCGGTCTTCTGTACAACCTGCCGCAACGCATGTATGTGGTCTACGGTACTATAGCCCTTTCGGAAACCGGCTTGTTCGGGAGGCTGGAATTCGTCAAACCTGCGCGCGAGACGGTTCATAATGACTCACGAAAACAGCTTGTAAACATGGCTCAGAAGTGAGATGGGTCTATAATTCTTCAACAAGGTGTTATCACCTTTTTTGAAGAAGAGCACCACCACACTTCTGTTCCATGCTCGCGGCGTTCTCCCTTCATGAATGACGGAATTAAACAGCGTCTGAAGGGTCTTAAGGACTGGTTTACCACCCGCCATCAGGAGTTCGGCTGTAATTCCGTCGTCACCAGGGGCTTTGCCGTTCTTAAGCTGTTTGAGAGCCATACTAATCTCGTACAGGCTGACGTCCGGGATATCTTCGGTATAGTGTCGGGTTAATCTAGCTCTAGGGTCTTTAGCTGGATCAGCGACGGGTGTTCGGGTTGTCGTGTATAACTGTCCGTAGAACTTCTCGACTTCTCCCAACAACTCACTAAAAATGTAATCATGTTATTGGAAACATTTTCTCCCCCCGTAACCGTAAACACTTAGCTAAAAATACAAAACAAACCTATAAACTCGAGAATACGTATTATACAAATGCATACAATTTGGCCACCGACCCCCATCACCTGACCAATTTCGTGTGACACTATCTTTTCTCTACCCATCTCTCTCGCACTTAAAGCCTACCCTAGTGTGAAGAGAAGGATGGAAGATTTTAGATACAATGTTCTGGAACTGGGACCTTCATGAATTATACATTGCATAAGGCAATTTGTCGCCTGATAAGCAATCCTATGCCGCGACCCTATAAATATTGCTTCTGCCATAACTTTATCGTAACGTAGAGATTCTAAGAAGAAAAACCGGCCAAGTGCGTGTCGGGCCACGCGCAAACTATAGGGTTCCGAAGTTGAGGATGCCCACAGTACTTTTTACCCGACTGCGCACCGCAAAGGAGGGTTATGTGTTTTCTAAGACTTATTAGCATCTAGCTAGCCTGTGGTATGACGTGCCCGCCCGACGCCCCTGCCGCTCGAGAAAAATCATTGGTATTTTAATCATTTCATCAGTTGGTCGACTATGACTCGTAAGTTTGTACAGCCTACTTAGCTGTGATAGTTTTCCTTTCAACTACGTTATATATGCCACAACCGTGATTTTTTTCAGCCATCCAAATACCACCATTTAGCTGGCAGGGGGGGGGGACACGTGACTCTAACTAAAAATAGCACTTTAAAGCTTAATATTTCACAAACGCATCACTTAATCAAACAATAGTTTTAACAAACCCACAATATTTTTTTAAGACCTATTCAACGATATGCCGCACCATGGGGTACGCAAGAAAAAAAAATTACATCCCCACTTTACGAGTAGGGGAGGTACCCTATAAAAAATATATTTCAAAATTTTATTGTACCACTTTGTCAGCGTAACTAATATGTATATTCATGCCAAATTACAGCTTTCTAGGACTAAGCATCTCAGAGCAATAGTGCGGACAGACGGACGGACGGACGGACGGACGGACGGACATGGCGAAACTATAAGGGTTCCTTGTGGACTTCGGAACCCTAAAAACTAGTTTGAGGCGTGTTTAGAGATTCTCTTATACTACAGCCTATTTGCGTCCCACTGATGGGCACAGGCCTCCTCTCATCACGAGAGGGTTTGGGCTATAGTCCCCACGCGGGGCCATGGGGGCGGGTGTGAAGTCCCCAAACCGCAAGGATTCTCTGCTTAGACGTAAAAAATACAAGATTGATAAGCAATGTGTCACTTGAATAACTCGATTTTTGAAAAAATAATACTTACACCCGACTGTGAACAAACTTTTGATGTCACATTATACGTATATTTTTGTAATTCGTTCATTAAACACTTTATTTTGATACCCCACTCGATAGGCTTTGACAAAATAAATATTTTTGGAAACGTTTAAAATGCCTCCAAAAGTCAGCCATTTTGTTTTTGCAATTTTGATATACCCAGTGTCACTCTCACAATTAAGACGAATCTAACGACACCTCACACGCTAAAATTCATCAAGCCATTTAGGCTACAGAGCATGCCAAAGAAATATACATACGTACATACATACATACATACCTACTTATATACATACACTCGAAAAACATAACCCTCCTTTTAGCGCAGTCGGGTAAAAAAGCCGTGGCAGCCTAGAGGTTTGATGTACCACCTCTTATGTCGAGGATCGGCGGTTCGAACCCGGCTGACCTCTGAGTTGACTTACTTACGTGTGGAATTCAATTTGAATTTACTACTGAGCTTTTCGGTGAGGGAAAACATTGTGAGGAAACGCATTTGCGAAGTGATTCAAGAATGTGTTTGAAGTCCCTAATCTACAGTAGTGGCCTGTACAGTCGCCATCAGATATATGTAAGCGAACAGTCATCATAATTATATCTGATCATGGTCTTATTGTCATGACGTTCGTTAGAGTGCATGTTTACATATTTATGATCTCCACGCCCGCTACGATATATCTAACTAGCTTCTGCCCGCGACTTCGCCCGCGTGGAATTCGGTTATCGCGTTCCCGCGGGAACTATGCATTTTTCCGGGATAAAAAGTAGTCATGTCCTTTCCCGGGACTCCACAATGGATATATCAAAAGTTTGTGTGCTTTAAGTTTTTTTTCAAAAATCTAGTTTTTTTTAAATATATTTTTAGACGGCAACATCCTAAGCTTCAATAAGTTTATAGTAGTTTGTTGACTGCTTGTTTTGTGTAGGCATGGTTTGTGGAAAATGTATTTAGGATAATATCAAAATTATTAGTAGGTACGCCAGGATTGAGGTTAGGCCAAACAAAATTGATATTCTAAGCCAACCTCCCGGGAATAAATTATCCTTAAAGTTAGGAAATTCCCTCAGGTTGTTTGGTTAAGTTAGAATAAAATCAGTTTCTATAAAAGTAACCGAGCTATTAATACATAAATAAACAGAGAAAATATATACAAGTTAGCGTGTAGTAGAAAAGATAAACAAGATTAGAGCGTTTAAAGTATAAGATTATCAAGATTGATGGATCGTCAACAGTGTTCGGAGATCAAACAGCCATTGTTTCTTTCCAAAAACCGATGCTGAGAGGATTCCCTTTTTAAATATTTTTTGCATGCTTATACATTTTAATTATTTATATTACATTAAGTCATTCATGTAAACTAGTCTTAAGTTGCATGTGCAAATATTTGAAATAAATATCTCTCTCTCTCTCTCTCTCTCGATGCGCTAATTTGGTAGGTTTTGAAGTGCATAGCTATTCAAAAATAAAAACAAAATAAAACAGAAAATAATAACATCATTATACAAAGTGTCCGTTCCGAATGTTCGGGAGATGGGCTATATTCGATTATTGTAAAAGGGTTCCGACATTTATGGATAGTTGGAATTGTGGACGGATTCGACGATTACGAAATATGCGACCGTCCGGGACTGTTATTTGTATTGAAGAATTATTAGGGTAAAAGTATTCTTCCCGCAAAATATTTATCGAATTTTCAAAAACATAAGACTCCTTAATTTTCTGTTCATTACATTCTGTTACACATGCAGTACCTACATGACACTGTAAAAGGCTTTTTCACCTCAGCAGCTCGAACAAGTAGACTTTGCTGTCAGAAATCAGTGAGCAAAATCGTGTTTGTTTCACTGAGTGAAACAAAGTACTTTTTTAATTTGTTTTTTTTTTAGTCCATTCATCCCATCAGCAATACCATCAGGCAAAGGCAAAGGCCTAAGCCATGCAGCCACAGTGTCATGTTTTGGTTTAATGTGATCAATTTACTATTCTAGATCAAAATTATTCAGTAATATACGAAGAATAAACAAATAAAAGTACCTACTTAAAAACAAAACGAATAAAAAACTTCTTAAAATGTAGTGAAATCGTTCCCGCGCTTTTTCTTTTTTTTTTAAGTTTGATAACTGGGAATGGTCGGTTCATACTGCGGCATCTAGGTAGAAACGTTACGATACGTTGATTTTACCTTCTGAAAATCTTGCAATTTTTAAAATGACATATTTTATATAATTATGTTATTTGTAATCATTTTAAACTAAAGTTTTAATTTAAAGTAAACTTAAAGTTTTCAAATATTACCGAATAAATTCGAAATTTATCATTGTACTAGTTTCCGAACATACGTTTAGAAAATTTCCGCCATTCTTTCTTGTCTAATCATGTCTTTCTTCTTAATTTTCGACAGCTAACTTTAAAGTAATTCTTTTAAAACATGAAATTTAAGTAATAATTTGCGTGAAAGGAGTGAAGAAGAAAGGTTATTTCATATTTTTCGTGATGTAAGTATTCTTTGCAAGTACCTTTTATGTGTTCTCGCTACTGAGGTGAAAAATTGTATATGCTACTCGAGAGCAATTTCTTTTACTTCTCGTGCTTTTGAGTCCTTCGCTAAGCTCAAGATTCTAAATTAGAATCACTCGCTAGACGCTCGTGATTCAACTATAGAATCTTTCGCTAGCTCATGACTCAAACATGGCACTCGAAGCAAAAATCAATTTTGCTCTCTTGTTGCACAAATAACTATTTCACCTCACTGGCTTGAAAGTGGTCGTTTTGCAGCTTGATATCCGAGCGCAAAAATTGTTTTTATCCGCTAGCGTGGAAAGTGTTTTTGAAATTCGAACGACGCATGACGCAACTGTCACAATAAAAAAACAACGATACGTTCTGAAACGCAATTCGTCGTGAGAGTTTTATTAAAATAAAGTTTCAATTTACTTAATATCATCATTAATAAAATTATATTAATAATACACCGTTTCAGATGTATTTCATTATTTCACTATGTTTTATCACAAAAATACTTAAATATGTGTATATTTTAACTGTATTCAATGAATAATTGAATCTTGAAGTACGAGTAAGAGTGATTTGGAACGCAACCTCCGGAAAAAACGTTTTAAAAAGTTTTAGAGTGTTGGTTTTGTAATTTAGAATACCTATACGAAGTAATAAAGAAAATATGAGCGATTCTAGCGATGACGATACGAATTTAACTCCTCCAGAGTTAGCACAAACTGTACGTGACGCCGAACTAAGTCTTCTTCCCAAAAAATCGCGCGTGAGGTGAAACATTTTGTGTTGCAATACATTGTCTCAAACTTTCGCGATACACACTCATATTAAACACACTATTATCGGGACTTAACCGCGTAAAACTATTTGTAACGTCGAGGTAAAATACAAATAGTTTTACGCGGTTAAGTCCCGATAATAGTGTGTTTAATATTTTGTGTTGCGTTTGCGGTCTCGTGCCTTGAAACCCTCGTTACACTCAGGATTCTATATTTGAACCACTCGCTTCGCTCGTGGCAACCCTAGAATCCTTCGTTCACTCGGGTCTCAATCACGCACTCACAGCAAACAACAACTTTGCAGCCTTGCATAACAAATAACTATTTCACCTCAGCAGCTCGAACAAGTAGACTTTGCTGTCAGAAATCAGTGAGCAAAATCGTGTTTGTTTCACTCAGTGAGACAAAGTACTTTTTTAATTTGTTTTTTTTTTAATCCATTGATCCCATCAGACAATATCCCATCAGGCAAAGGCAAAGGCCTAAGCCATGCAGCCACAGTGAAATCATTCCCGCGCTTTTTTAATTTTTTTATTTGATAACTGCGAATGGTCATTTCATACTGCGGCATCTAACCAGTAACCACTTCTAATAACAATAATTCAAACTATCTCGATTTTATCAGCTCTCTTCTTTTCATTTCTTTAACAAAAGAGGTAGAATTATATTAGGCAAGTCGTAGTGCGAATCTATTTTCGTAGAAAAAAAAAACTGAACAAGAATCGTTCGGATACGCGCAACGCATCAGTACCGCCGTATATTTTTAGGCATTAAAATTACACGTTGATTTTACCTTCTAAAAATCTTGCAAATTTTAAAATGACTTATATTTCATATAATTATGTTATTTGTAATCAATTTAAACTAAAGTTTTAATTTAAAGTAAACTAATAGTTTTCAAATGTTACCGAATAAATTCGAAATTTATCATTGTACTAGTTTCCGAACATACGTTTAGAAAATTGCCGCAATTCTTTCATGTCAAATCATGTCTTTCTTCTTAATTTTCGATAACTAACTTTAAAGTAATTCTTTTAAAACATGAAATTTAAGTAATAATTTGCGTGAAAGGAGTGAAGAAGAAATGTTATTTCATATTTTTCGTGATGTAAGTATTGCAAGTACCTTTTATGTGTTCTCGCTACTGAGGTGAAAAATTGTATGTGCTACTCGAGAGCAATTTATTTTACTTCTCGTGCCTTTGAGTCCTTCGCTAAGCTCAAGATTCTAAATTAGAATCACTCGCTAGACGCTCGTGATTCAACTATAGAATCTTTCGCTAGCTCAGGACTCAAACATGGCACTCGAAGCAAAAAACAATTTTGCTCTCTTGTTGCACAAATAACTATTTCAATACACTTTTCAAACATGACTATACGAAAACTTTTAAATAAGTAGCAATGCTGCCTTTGAAATCGAAACGAAACTGTGTATTATTTGAAGCCAACTTTTTCAGTTTTACTGCACCTTTCACCAAAACAGCCTATTTACTGTACCCAGCGGCCTAATATTTGTTACATAAAAAAATCCTTGTCTGTAAAGTCGTTTTTCTCAAACATGCAATGAAATATTTATATTGTTCTTCTTATTAGCCTGGGAAGTATCACGTTTCAGGCGCGGCTAGACAATAGGGATGACGACAGCTTTTTTTTCTTAGTCTATCAGGAAGATTATTGAAAAGTATTGGACACGTATTTTTCTTTTTTCACGTAATCAAACTTATACGGAGATATATTGAGTTGAAATGTCGCGTGACGTCACGGTTAGGTACGATTTATACCTAACGGCGACGTAGATAGCCCCCACTCTCCAACTTTAATGCGTTTTAACTTAGTCATTCTTTGTTAATTTGATAAAACAAAAAATACGTGTCTAATATTTTTTTATTACCTGACTGACGGACTAATTAGAATTTCGATTTCTTCACCGTGTCGTCATCCCTATTGTGGAGGCGCGGAATTCCTATAGTAGATTATTTTTAAATGTTGCAGCATTTTGCCGTGATTCGCAACCCCATAAATGTAGCTCGAAACATGTCACTGTCACATTTATGCCCCTTGTTAAAAATTGCGGTCATGTCATTGTGATTGACAGGCGATTCTCGATAATCGTCAGTGTCAATTCGATTTCCAGGGAAAAGGTTTGCAGTGGCTGAAAATGCAACTTTATGCTTGGAATAAATTAATTTCCTATATTTTTCAGTATGCATTTGTGTTGTTTAGATCGTACCTAATTTATTTTGTACAGAAGCTCGAAAACCATTTTGACAAACACGTTTTCATTGCTGTTGAGTGTAGTTATAGGCGAATATAATGTCTCAGAGATAGACATGGGAGAGAGCAGATTGCTATAGGTGTGCAGGTTAGATCTTATACTTTAAACGAGCAAACCGTGTACATTTTATACAAACTCTCTGATACCACCAGAACCACAATAGTCTATGTCCCAACTGGGCAAAAGTAAGAGCAATCCTTATAAATTGCTACCAAAATAAAAGTAAAGTAAACTTTCCACTATCCGCGCAAAAAATAACTGCAGAATTGGAAGGGGAAGTAACATCTGTCCCTGAAAGATGAAAAGCTTAAGGCGATTACCCACTGCGTTGCCTCAGTCCAACTTTAATACAAAAATAAGGAAGATAATGCCCTTTTAAGTGTATGTTCTTTTCTACAGGTTCCAACTTTGTTTGTTCGGGGGAATGCAACTTTACTTGTATAAGTAAATGTTTTTATATTAGGCTAAGCCCTTTATATTTTTTTTCGACGCTTTGACATCAGGTGTTTGCGGGAAATGTCCCGTGTTTAAAACGAACGAGAATAAATTTACGAAGAAATCCTGTGGGGAGCGCTGCTATGTGAGATTGAAATAAAGTTAAGTAATCCTTGGTAAGAAAAACTCTGTTTTTGGGGTGGGGGAAATTTCCTCCGACAGAGTGATTTAATTACTCGTTCTTAATAACGTTCATCATCATCATTTCAGCCGATAGACGTCCACTGCTGGACATAGGCCTCCTCCAAGGCTTGCCACTCAGACCGGACCTGTGCCGCTCGCAGCCACCGACTTCCTGCGACGTTCACCAGGTCATCGCTTCATCTTGTTGGAGGCCTACCGACAGCTCGTCTTCTGGTACGCGTTATGGCTTCATATTATGCAAGAAAATTGCGCCAATGTCAAATAGGTAATTACCTACAGGCAGTGTACAGTAATAAAAGACAAATCAAGTAAAAATGGAGAACCTCAACAAACGTCAACCATCTTTGACGACGATGAGCAACTTCGTCGTCAAACTGAAAACTTGGTAAAACCGTCAGTCGCTTTCTGTGTTCGAAATTTAAAAATCATCTTTTCGAACACAGATCGCTCGTGACGATGGCGTTGCCTTGTTTATCGTATGCGCAATACGACGCAAGGAATGTCCGCCGACACCTGTATAAAATATTCGAGCTGGAAAGCATTGTTTCCCGTGCTCGCGTCGTGCGGTATCGGCGGCTATCGCGATCGCCCCCCGCGGTCTCGATGATCCATCTCTGAGGGAGCGTGGCACACTGACGCGCGTTTCGAACGTTGGGATATAATTATGTCTTATATTTTTTGAAAGTTCTCTAATGGCGTTCGTGTACCGGAAGACGAGCTGACGAGTACACAATTCGCAATACATCGAATCATGTAAAGTATCCATTATGGACAGGCCTTAAAAAAAAAAAATAACGCTTAACTGGAGGTTCACTGGTAGAGAATGCCTTATGTCATTAAGTCCGTTTGTATTCGTTTTTTACTATTCTGCAATAAAGTTTAAATAAATAAACGATGAATGATATCATCAACAAACATTACCCATCACATAGGAAGAAATTAAATACAACAAAAATGGTGTATGTGGGAAATAAATAGCCCAAACCCTTTCGTGATGAGAGGAGGCCTGTGCCCAGCAGTGTTGAGTAAATAGGCTGTTGGTGTACTTTTAGTAAAAGATAGTTATATAAAAAAACGATCGTAGCGTTCGAACCGCTCGTATACAGCCCGTGTCGCATGTACCGATGATCCATCTTCGTGAAACCATGCGCGCGCGACGCGTGATTCTTCCAACAAGGGTGCAACCGAGGGTGCCGTGAAATATTTATTTTTTCCCTCTACTCGTGTGACGACAAACTTCGGTGTCAAACTTAGCAGGGGTGGCAAACCCCGGTCGATGGCGATTTAGAAAGTGATAAAAAGGAAATGTTCTTGAACCCTGACTTTTAGGTTGCCTTTGTTGTAGGTTTATTGAGGTTTAACGGAGCACGAATTGCAGTGGAACTATAAACTCTGTCCTTCAAACTTTAACGCCTTGCTGTTTAATGTACAAAGACGGAGTGCAGCAATAGGGCTGTTAAATGTACCAGTATAGCTAGCCTTGATTGTTTCTAATAGTGGTCTCAATAGTTTCGATTGCAGGGTTAATATTTAAAGCTCTCTTTTTCTCTTAGCGTGCCTCTTCATTCCTTAAAGTAGGCCGCTAGCTTCTAGTATGCCTCGCGCTCATAAGGATCGATCATCTCGATTTAAAGCTAACTGGCTGGAAACTATCTCGATTGAATGACACAATTGTTCGGGTAACTTCTCATACCCAGGTATACATAAATTCTTATTTGTTTTTGGTTTATAATGTAAAAACTGATTTAAGCCTTGAAGAAAGTGGACTAGCGAGGTCTACAGGTTTCAGAGCCACTAGTAATACAAATTATCCGCCGCATTCGTAGCCGTGGTGGCCTAGTGGTTCGACCTACCGCCTCTCATGCAGAGGGTCGGGGGTTCGATTCCGGCTCGCACCTCTACGTTTACATATGTGCGAAATTCAATTTGAATTTACTACTGAGCTTTTCGGTGAAGGAAAACATCGTAAGGAAACCTGCACGCATCTGCGAAGTAATTCAAAGATGTGTGTGAAGTCCCCAGTCCGCACTGGGCCCGTGTGGGGACTATAGCTCAAACCCTCTCGTGATGAAAGGAGGACTGTGCCCAGCAGTGGGACGCAAATAGGCTGTAGGTAGTAGTAGAAATACAAATCTGTACCGTGATAGTAAGTGACTCGACATGCAATTCCATAGCACTAAATATCCATAGTGCAATGGAAACGTTGGAAACAATGCTCAGCCGTGGAATCAGCGTTTGCTGAGTTGAAATCATAAATCAATTGGATGGCCGATTACTTTGTGTGCTCAGCCATTAGTGATGCCTCCGCTACTGTCCGTTCAAACTGGGGCGCGTCGCGAATGAAACATTCACCCACTTGATTATTACATGAACAGGTATTTACGAAGAAATTGTGTACATCTTAGGCCTCAGGGTAGGCAACGCATTCGAGATCTTACTACTACTATTGCAGCTTATTTACGTCCCACTGCTGGGCACATGCCTCCTCTCATCACGAGAGGGTTTGGGCTATAGCCCCCATGCGGGCCCAGTGCGGATTGGGGACTTCACACACATCTTTGAATTAATTCGCAGATGCGTGCAGGTTTCCTCACGATGTTTTCCTTCACCGAAAAGCTCTGTGGTAAATTCAAATTGAATTTCGCACATAAGTAAACTTATTAGAGGTGCGAGCCGGAATCGAACCCCCTCGAATTCGAGATCTTATGTTTACTTAATGGGGATAGGAAGTCGGTGTCCATGGGCCGCAGTGACCACTTACCATCAGGTGGGCTGTGCGTTCGTTTGCCTTTACCATTGGTATTAAAAAAAAACAGGCCCTGGCACAGATCTTGAGCAGAGAGCGAAAGTAGAGTAAGTACTTAGTTGCGTATGGATATGACTTACGGGACAATAAGCGTGCATGCACCCTCCGCTCTTGAGACCTTATATTTGACTTCTGCACATAAAGTTGTCTATCATAAAGCTGATGCTGAATGTTGGAAATATTCTGTCAACGTAAATGGCGATTAAGAGGGAAGAATAGTACTCGGCCGGTACGGTACTCGTCCATACAAAAATTACAAAAAGATAAAACGTTTTTCTACTTCTAAATATTTTCCAATCTCCATGATTTTTTTAAATTTGCAATAACTTTGAATCCATTGCAAATAAAAAAAAAGGAAAACCTATAAACCTAGTATTTCATTGTGTCAATAACATACTAAAACAATCATGGAGATTGAAAAATATTCAGAAGTGGAAAAACCTTTTCTCTTTTTGTATGGACGCGTATAGTAGGTATTCTTCCCTCTTATAAAGAGTAATATTTACAGTCTCGTGGGCTTGAATTCTGTAAAATTTTCATTAATTCTAAGGACAAAAGTTAGTAGAAATTTTTATTAATAAGTCACGTTACCTAATATTCATCTGAGAATCTCAACAATCAACGCGTCAGATTACTCTGTCTAGCTCCAAAGTCAGGCAAAGTCAGGCAGACAAAGTCGAACGAAACCCTTAATTAGGCATTCATGGAACTTCTTTCGACAGTTCAGTTATTAAATTCTTGTGTGCAGATTAGGGTTTAATTAACATTTTAAACTACACCGAATTAATTTTCACTGAAATTTTTGTACGAACTAGGTACTTACTAGTATTGTAGGTAGGTACAAATACTCGGTGCTTTCGGTTTGATGGCCAATGGGGCCAGAAATTTTGCAAATGGCGTCCACATACCTGAAGATTTGCTGTCGGCCGGCCTCCAGCCACAGGGCGGACACGGCCTATAAAAGCACGATTTCGAACACAATTTGAATGAAGTGTCAATGTTTGCGTGGCGTGCGAGAGCGTCTGTATACTTGTAAATGTGTGTGTACCAACTCCGCGGGCCCGTGATCCACTCTCCATCTCCTGATGATAAAAAATACGGTAAGGGCGAATTGGG
This sequence comes from Aethes cnicana, assembly GCA_963971205.1. Taxonomy (NCBI): domain Eukaryota; kingdom Metazoa; phylum Arthropoda; class Insecta; order Lepidoptera; family Tortricidae; genus Aethes; species Aethes cnicana. Next base: position 3,604,501 of record OZ020277.1, read on the forward strand.
CGCGAGTTGCGCGCCGGCTAGATTCAGGCGGGTGATTCCGAGGCCATTTTGTATGTAGTACCATTAAATATTCTGTTTATTTGAAAATTCTCACATGAAACCTGTTTTTTTTTAAAAGGAATCTTCGTATTCTTTGTCGGTAAACGCCAAGAACCAACATGGTTCACAACGCTAATTTTCAGATGACCTAGTGTGTGTGTGTGTGTGTGTGTGTGTGTGTGTGTGTGTGTGTGTGTGTGTGTGTGTGTGTGTGTGTGATAAACATACGTGTAATTAATGAAACCGTGAGATGATACGAGACACAAATATTCTATCTGAAGAAGATTTAGTCAACAAATTAAACAGTAAGAGCGTTATCACACTTGCGATTCGCGAGCGAGTTTTGTATGGAGGCGAACACGCCGCGAGTACGCCGCGTACGAGTTTTGTATTGAAAAACGCTTTCAACTCGCTCGCAAATCGCAAGTGTGATAAGGCCCTAAGATACCAGACGCGAGCCGGTCAGCTTTACACACTTCTATTATTATTTTCATCCTACCAATCATTGACCTATTATAAGTAACTCCAATCCTCTTTGCCATAGATAGTTTATGATGAAAAAGCACACATAGCCTTTAGAAATATAACCTCAATTTGAATTCAAGCCGGATAGCTTTCAAACAAAGGCCTCTATTCCGTACGCACATTATGACGGATGGTGGAAAATCAATTTCGATCGACCCCCGTCGTCTCACTCACGACCCTCTCCGATCTAGCTGTTTTTCGCCTTCGTTACACACGTCAAAATAACCTTATGCAGCTAAGTAATACATCATAGCGAGAAGGGTTCCGTAGTTTTTTTTATGTAAGTTGATGTCAGTTTGGCACGAAAATAATAATTTTGCATGTTAAAAAATGTAATGCTTTTTATACTCGCGAATAAATTAATAACATACTTACTTAACTCGAAATTAAGAAAAAAATATTGTGTTTTCATTGCTGGAAGTGGACTTCCATTATAGACTTTGTTAAAAAAACATCGTCGAAGAACAATAACAAGCAACAATAATTTGCTTTTACCACACGAGTGAAGCCAAGCATTCAAATATTGAAGCAGTCATGTCAAATTGATTATTATTTCCTTATCGGAAATGTACATTAATATGAATATGATTTATCGTGTACACATTGTTTACCAAATGCACGTAACAATACATTACTCGTACTTCACGCGGAACCCCGCGGAATGATAAATGCACCCTAAAAGATCACTTATGAGGAAATCGTCTAATGCGTATTTAAATATGCTGCTCGGGATTAATGTGCGTGACTTAGTTTGTTGTGATTTAATCGTCCCGGAAAATTTATACGGGACCAAAATGGCGGAGGGTGAATGAGTTGCTTAATAACCCGAAAATAGGAATGGAAAGTTTTCATGGCGGCGTTTATGACGGGCTTAAGTGTTAAATTTAAGTGCTTTGCGTAACACTGAAGAATCAATTTAAACTTAATTGAAATATTATCCATTTCAATCAAGAAAGGATTAATTTATCAAAATGCGAAGTGTTACGCAAGTACTTGCTTCTATACTGCGCACAACTACACAGTGCAACCTAAGCCGACAGTGGGCTGACAAAGCCATCTTAACAGAGCCGAGCTACTAGTATGGTGGTGGGCATAGGATCCACAATCAGCCGGAGAAAAATGGCCCCGTCAAAACGGGTGCCCGAACGGCTCGGGCACCCGTTATATAAAGGCGGTTTTTCGGGTTATAAAGAGGCGATATTAGCATATTGGAGCGTATTTTCTAATGTCAGTTTGCTCCATATATTTTGACATATTCTGTTAGGCACTGTTCGTCCATATCTTATTTACTTATTATAGGTCAATGATGGTGGCTCTTAAACAATCTTTTCACACAGCGGGCGACATATTTAGCACGCTTTTATTAGGTCGACCTGTATGAAAAACTATGTAATAGAATCTTGCAATTAAATTTGACCCACTTTCCGATTTCCGATTGAGCTGAAATTTTGCATGAATATGTAAATCGCGTGACAATGCAATATTATGATGACGTGGAGCTGATCTGATGATGGAGCTGGAAGGTGGCCATAGGAACTCCGTAATAAAACCACATAAACCATCGAATTTGGGCTCGTTTGATTCGTCTTGAAGGGTAGATGAAGGAGACAAAGAAAAGTACAGTCAGCAATAAAAGCATGTCTATTAAAACAAAAAAGAAAAGCAACACATGATCTCTTTTTGCCAATGACTTTTAGTCATCATTAAAATCTGTAGTTATGTAGTAGGTACTTATTGCATGAGTTTGCTTGATGCCGACTTTAGTTGCATTTTTATGTAATACCTACCCTATATTATCTAGTTAACAGTATCTTTACATATAGTTCTTAAAACAATTTGAAAAAAGGTTATTTAATTTTGGACCAAAACAGCAAAACATAAAATCGTACCCACATAAGTATCATGATGTTTTGAGCAACGAAATGTAATTAGTTATAAGTGGAAACTGTTTTGGCTTATGTATGTTTAGATTTGTTTACTCACCTGTGTTATAAAATGCTGTTTGTTTCCCCATATTAAATAAATAAAATAAAATAAATAAATAAATGTCCCAAAAATTAAAATATTTTATGTGTTTCGTCGCATGATGCATTGTAAAACGTTGTATTACACTCGTGCGGATAGGTAAAGACTTACTTTCCGCATTTGTATCACAAATAACTATTATCGTCTTATCAAATATGTGAAAGTCATTGTTAACTCGGATCCTCAACTATTATAACGCGTTAAACGTCTGTTATTAAACTCTGCAATAAACGCACGGGTGAAAATTCGTCGACAACGAATGCGCGCCGTTTGTGATACGCTGATATATATAATTAAACGGTGATGCGATACCCGTTACAAATGAGTTTTTGTCGAGTATTGCACGGAAAGCACGGTGGGAATTGCAAACAGTAAACCCGACGAAAACTATGAGACATGTAATGGCACGAAATGTCCTAAAATTCGCATAATCCCACTTAATACACAATTAATCACGTATATCTAAATATAACTCAAAGGTGACTGACTGACATAGTGATCTATCAACGCACAGCCCAAACCACTGGACGGATCGGGCTGAAATTTGGCATGCAGGTAGATGTTATGACGTAGACATCCGCTAAGAAAGGATTTTGCAAAATTCCCACGGGAACGGGAAAAATCGGGATTTTACTTTTTAATATTTCTGCGCATACGAAATGCTAGTACATAATAATATAGTACTTCATTTTTTGGGATATTGGTGTAGGCATGATCGATGCAAGTCTTTGTAGTACCCGGGCGAAAGTGAAAAACAAGTCAAAATGAGTTTTCCCAGGTTTCTACTCGTAGGTCGATTTTTTGGCCCCGTAAACCCGTATGTTCTAAATGTCGTCGAAATCGATACAGCCGTTTTTGGGATCGCTTTTATAAATTAAAAAAATAGGCACATAGCTGTTGCCTTCTGAACTTAGTAACGAGACACTTAGTAATTTTCAAAGTGTAATTTTCAATCACAGAATTTATTAGATACTAGCTTCTACTCGCGACTTCGCCCGCGTGGAGTTCGGTTTTCGCGTTCCCGCGGGAACTATGCGTTTTCCGGGATAAAAAGTAGCCTATGTCCTTCCCCGGGACCCCAACTATTTCCATGCCAAATTTCATCTCAATTGGTCCAACGGTTGAAGCGTGAAGAGGTAACAGACAGACAGACATACAGAGTTACTTTCGCATTTATAATACAAATACAATACAATACAAATACACTTTATTGAACACCAAAAAACAATTATACAAGTAAATACAATAATCAAAGAAGAAGGGTGACAGCAGGCGGTCTTATCTAAAAAGCGATCTCTGCCAGATAACCTTTGGGTAATATTAATATGGATAACAGAAGTCCCATTAACGCATTCACTACCACTTCTTTTTACGAACTTTCGCCAGGTGCCACATCTGTCATTACGGGAACATTGCAACGCACATGTGCGTTCGAGGCACCGCGGGAAAGTCAGCTAAACGCATATATGCGTTGGTGGCAGTGAATGCCTTAAAGAAACAGTTTTACAAACATACAATAGGGATGACGACAACTCTTTTTTTCTTAGTGTATCAGGAAGATTATTGAAAAGTATTGGACACGTATTTTTTCTTTTTTCACGTAATCAAACTTATACGGAGACTAGCTTCTGCCCGCGACTTCGTCCGCGTGGAATTTGTTAATAGCCTTCCCGCGAGAACTATGCACTTCCTCGGGATAAAAAGTAGCCTATATGTTGACCAGTGTTATAAACTACCCCCATACCAAATTTTGTTTCAATCCGTCCAGTAGTTTTCGAGTTAAATCCGGACATACATACATACATACATACAGTATTTTTTCTAAAAATCGTTATTTTGTGTTCAGTATCGTTCATATAGTCCCTTTTACTTGATAGTTTCTTTTAATTTTCAATTTTCAGCCGCGACTTCTTCTACAGAATTATTATTTATTATATGTATAGACTTTTCCTTTTTTTTCTCTGATTCATTAATCTCTTATGAATAAATAGTTTTGTGCCAAAATTCATTATTTAGGTAATAGCAGACTGGTTTAAAGAATGTTTTAGTGAAGTCATTAATCATTTCCTTTTTACTGGACAATAGGCAGGTAATCTAACAGTAGGTAATCTGCAAACGTGTTTCTTGAAAGTGTTTGTAATCTAGGATTATAATTTAATTTTTCCCGTTCCCGTGGGAATATCGGTAAATCCTTTCTTAGTGCTCCCCTACGCTCCCCAAGGAACCTGCATGCCAAACTTCAGCTCTCTACGGTGATCCCCGCGACCTAAACATTAAAATGTAAAAATCCCTTTTCTCCCCGTTCCCGTGAGAATTTCGCGAAATCCTTTCTTAGTGCTCCCCTACGCTCCCCAAGGAACCTGTATGCCAAATTTCAGCTCTCTACGACCAGTATTTTCGGCTCTGCGTTGATATGTCAGTCAGTCAGTCAGTCAGTTTCTTCTTTTATATATTTAGATAGATAGATAGCTGTTTCCCGCGACTTCGTACGCGCCTAAACATTAAAATGTAAAAATCCCATTTTTCCCGTTCCCGTGGGAATATCGAGAAATCCTTTCTTATGGCTCCCCTACACTCCCCAAGGAACCTGCATGCCAAATTTCATCTCTCTACGATGATCCCCGCGACTACGTACGCGCCTTAAAATGTAAAAAAAAACGTTTTTTTCCCGTTCCCGTGGGAATTTCGGGAAGTCCTTTCTTAGTGCTCCGCTACGCTCCCCAAAGAACCTGCATGCCAAATTTCAGCTCTCTACGACCAGTAGTTTCGGCTCTGCGTTGATATGTCAGTCAGTCAGTCAGTCAGTTTCTTCTTTTATATATTTAGATAGATAGATAGATAGCTGTTTCCCGCGACTTCGTACGCGCCTAAACATTAAAATGTAAAAATCCCATTTTTCCCGTTCCCGTGGGAATATCGGGAAATCCTTTCTTATGGCTCCCCTACACTCCCCAAGGAACCTGCATGCCAAATTTCATCTCTCTACGATGATCCCCGCGACTACGTACGCGCCTTAAAATGTAAAAAAAAAACATTTTTTCCCGTTCCCGTGGGAATTTCGGGAAGTCCTTTCTTAGTGCTCCGCTACGCTCCCCAAAGAACCTGCATGCCAAATTTCAGCTCTCTACGACCAGTAGTTTCGGCTCTGCGTTGATATGTCAGTCAGTCAGTCAGTCAGTTTCTTCTTTTATATATTTAGATAGATAGATAGCTGTTTCCCGCGACTTCGTACGCGCCTAAACATTAAAATGTAAAAATCTCATTTTTCCCGTTCCCGTGGGAATATCGGGAAATCCTTTCATAGTGCTCCCCTGCGCTCCATAAGGAACCTGCATGTCAAATTTCATCTCACTACAAGGATCCCCGCGACTACGTACGCGCCTTAAAATGTAAAAAAACCATTTTATCCCGTTCCCGTGGGAATTTCGGGAAGTCCTTTCTTAGTGCTTCCCTACGCTCCCCAAGGAACCTGCATGCCAAATTTCAGATCTCTACGATGTTTCCCGCGACTTCGTACGCGCCTAAACATTAAAATGTAAAAATCCCTTTTTTTCCCGTTCCCGTGGGAATTTTGCAAAATCCTTTCTTAGCGGATGCCTACGTCATAACATCTACCTGCATGCCAAATTTCAGCCCGATCCGTCCAGTGGTTTGGGCTGTGCGTTGATAGATCACTATATCAGTCAGTCAGTCAGTCAGTCAGTCAGTCACCTTTGAGTTTTATATATATAGATATGTTGAGTTGAAATGTCGCGTGACGTCACGGTTAGGTACGATTTATACCTAACGGTGACGTAGTTAGCCCCCACTCTCCAACTTTAATGCGTTTTAACTTAGTTATTCTTTGTTAATTTGATAAAACAAAAAATACGTGTCTAATATTTTTTTATTACCTGACTGACGGTCTAACTAGAATTTCGATATCTTCACCCTGTCGTCATCCCTATTTCACTTCCAAAATTCCAGCCTGCTACAGCTTATTCAATCAAAGCGAGTGGCTTTCTTCATTGTGCCGCTGAGTCTATTCGACTGCGCAGCGGCTGCGCTAATAGCCGGCGAAGCAAAGTGGATGCAGCCGGTGATTTACGATCGGAACGCACGCGTCCCGCTGCATTTCGCTGCTCTGTGTTTTCCGACCCTTCATAAATTAATATGATAAAGAGCGATATTGATTTCATCTGCGTCGACTATCGAAAAATCCGGTGCATGTTTGTTAAGCTTAAAAGTTTTGACATAGTCGACGACTGATCAGGTATATAACTATGCTTAATTTGTGTTTTTTTTCTTTTTTCAGAACCTTTAAATGGCGAAATGAAGAGTGGACGTAGTTCAGATTAAATAATGATTCAACATCATCATCATCATCAAATACCTAATGACTGATCTTGTAAAAATGTAGAATATGCAGGTAGTGCAATAATGCAGTTGTGGGTGTAGGGTGGGAAATAAAAATGAAAATTTAGAAACAATATTTTGGACGTTCGTCCAAAATATTGTTTCTTGCAAGTTTGGGAAGGTAAAAAAGTCACATAACCACATGAACAATTTTCAGATTTTCAAATTTTTTTTTCATGTTTTACTTTACTACAGTTGAGCAGTTCTAATTTATCTACCTTTTCCGTTATTGTACTCACTTGAAACTGAAAATACCTTGAACCTGAAAAGCATTCAATGATACTTGAATTGATAGATAAGCCAACAAAAATCTCTTTTCAATATACCACGTTCTCCAAGTTAACTCAAGTTTTACTCCAATTGTTGGCGTATCTAAAGGTTCGATTTTAAACCCATTACACTTTAAAAGGCGGGGTAATAAGTGGGGGCATTCAGCGCACCTTTCCCAAACTCCCATTCGATCAACAGTCGAATCGTAAACATTTACGAGAAAGCGAATAAACATGTCCTTAACTCATGGAAATAAAGTAGGGAATCCAATTAGCAGGGGCCACCGGTAGTTTTGAATGGCGATCGCACGCTATGGTGTCGCCGCACGGGGCACTACCAGCTTTACTGCTTGCGTTAAATTTAGGGTTGCCATCTCTAAAATTTGGAAACCAGGACAAGACGCGTGAAAACCCCGGATTTTAGAGTCCAGAACCCGGACATGTCAACAGGTGCGTCAGTGCATGTGTCGCGGGCGGCTCAAGACTTAAAATTTTAAAACCAGGACTACAAATGAAGCCCCCCCCCACGGACGCTCCCCGGATGCCTTTTAAACTAGGACAAATCCGGGGAAACCTGGACGGATGGCAACCCTAGTTAAATTTCACCCGACGATAAAACTGTTATAAATCGATTCCGCCAGCTTAAAGAATTAAATGGCTCGTAAAAATTAATAGGTCCGTCGCAGGATCGCAACCGGAATGGCACTTCCCAGTTTATGAATTACTTAACTTTATGACGGCTTTGTCAGAGTGCCGAGCGTCACGTGTTGTAGACGGGATGCGAAATTGGATTTTTTAAGAGAACGAGAAATATGCGCGGTTTTGGGGGATGGACGCGTCGCGAGGTTTTGTTATTTTATATATATTATAGAGATCGCTCGCGCCTTATTTTAAAAATGGCTCGCGGCTTATTCCTTAAGATTCCCCAGGACGCTCCTTTCTCCATACAAACGTAGTTACGTTTTATTTCGACAACTGCTAATCAGATTAGTTCCAAATTTTACAAGTAATAGTAGAGCAGAAATATTAGTATCTGAAATAAACTTTGTGTTTGTAATCAATCCATACTAATATTATAAATGCGAAAGTAACTCTGTCTGTCTGTCTGTCTGTCTGTTACCTCTTCACGCTTCAACCGCTGGACCGATTGAGATGAAATTTGGCATGGAGATAGTTGGGGTTCCGGGAAAGGACATAGGCTAATTTTTATCCCGGAAAACGCATAGTTCCCGCGGCAACGCGATAACCGAATTCCACGCGGGCGAAGTCGCGGGCAGACGCTAGTTGGATAATAAAGAAATTGGGACCATTTCAGTTTCCTCCATGCAAACTTCAAAATTCGGCTTTCTGTCTGTAATTTAATTGCGTATTATTTTACCACGATTTGTACTAATTTTGTACACTCACAATAATGATTTTATTGTGTACCAAATTTCGAGTCAATCTGTTGTCATTTGGGAATAAAAGCGAAACTACGTTTGTATGAAAACTCGAGAAACGACGTGCGTACTGGGGACTCTTAAAGTCACTTAGCAGAGAATGTGAAGCGCAGGTGAATAGGCAATAGGCATCCATATTCAATAGACTTTGCTCCAGAAACCACCGCCTGTTTCGTTCGGTAGATTTAATTACAAAATCATAATATTATTAAAGAGAATGTCCCACACTTGCCTGTTTAGTAAGTGACGTCAACTTGAGAGAGCAAATCAAATCAAATTGAGAATAGCATCCAAACAATACAAATGTATTATTATGGCAATGTTCATGAACAGACGAGTTATTAAAACAACAAAATATTCGTGTAAGTTTCAAATGCAAACTCTAACATAACATCTACTCATTCTTCTAAGGTACCAGCTTACACGGAAAATGGAGCCGATAAGGACATGCGCGGCCGTTTATTCGAGCACCTGCTGCGCCGGCGGTGTTATCATTTTTGAATGTGGAATACAGGAATTAAGAGGTTCTAAAGAAGATATTATAACCACATTGCTATCGATTCTAGAATGCTTTTGTTACTACTGGTCAGTAGATAACACTAAATAGCTTTTTTTATCCCCGTTATACATCAACGGCACAGGACATCAGAAAAGAGCTGACGGGTGATTCTAAGAGTCGGGAAATCGCGGCTCTTTGAAAGATTAGGTGGGGCTCTGCAGGTTCAAACTAGAGAAAAAAAACCGGCCAAGTGCGTGTCGGACCACGCGCAAAGTATAGGGTTCCGAAGTTGACGATGCCCACAGTACCTTTCTAAGACTTATTAGCATCTAGCTAGCCTGTGGTATGAATGACTTGCCCGCCCGACGCCCCTGCCGCTCGAAAAAAAAAATTTTAACAAACCCACAATATTTTTTGAAGACCTATTCAACGATATGCCGCACCATGGGGAACGCAAGAAAAAAAAATTACATCCCCACTTTACGAGTAGGGGAGGTACCCTATAAAAAAAATATATTTCAACATTTTATTCTACCACTTTGTCAGCGTAACTAATATGCATATTCATGCCAAATTACAGCTTTCTAGAACTAAGCATCTCCGAGCTATAGTGCGGACAGGCGGACGGACGGACGGACAGACGGACGGACGGACATGGCGAAACTATAAGGGTTCCTTTTGGACTTCGGAACCCTAAAAACTATAGGTACGGTCGAAGTTAAAGAGATGTTTACACTTTTTCACTCTATTCCGTTGTATTAAGGTCCAAAAGTGTAAATATCTCCTTGACGTCGACTGTACATCTGAAACTCAGCTCTATATACTTATTTCTACTACTACTACCTACTACTACAGCCTATTTGCGTCCCACTACAGGGCACAGGCCTTCACTCATCACGAAAGGGTTTGGGCTATAGTCCCCACGCGGGCCCAGTGCGGTTTGGTGACTTCACACACATCTTTGAATAACTTCGCAGATGCGTGCAGGTTTCCTCACCATGTTTTCCTTCACCGATAAGCTCAGTGGTAATTCAAATTGAAATTCGCACATAAGTAACCTTAGAGGTGCGAGCCGGAACTTTACTTACTTCGTATTGGCTGAAATAAAATCATAATGTAATTTTATTTACGCTGAAATTTACAGGATAATGTAATTTTCAGTCTCAAACTACCGAAATGCGGAACTTAATTTAATATAGTACTCACATCGGGGGGTTTACGAGCTCTGGCAGTAAAACTAGGAAGAGATGCGGCCACCGGTGTCAATATTACGGCTTCGGGATGGCAAGCATGTCGCCGGAAGAATGGCGATGGGTCGGTATAAAAAAATAAATGTGGCAAATTGAGACTTCTTCTTGCAGTTTTGAAGTCGGTTAATGTTACGATAGCCAATGATTCTGTAAAAAGTACCTACTACTACTACTACAGCCTATTTGCGTCACTGCTGGGCACAGGCCTCCTCTCATCACGAGAGGGTTTGGGCTACAGTCCCCACGCGGGCCCAGTGCGGATTAGGGACTTCACACACATCTTTGAATTACTTCGCAGATGCGTGCAGGTTTCCTCACGATGTTTTCCTTCACCGAAAAGCGCAGTAGTCAATTCAAATTGAATTTCGCACATAAGTAAACTTAGAGGTGCGAGCCGGAATCGAACCCCCGACCCTCTGCATGAGAGGCGGTAGGTCGAACCAGATCACCACGTCAATAAGTTACCTACCTAGGTATTATTATTTACCTTATGGCATATTAATATTTCTCTTCTTCAAAGATTTAAAGCTTGTAGCTGGTTAAAGTTTTAAAATTCTATTTTTTATTTACGCACATCAGATTTTTGTTTTTTAAATAAGGTTATTTCAATAACATATGTAAACTCGCATATATTTAGTTAAAAAGATTTAAAACGTTCATGGTGTATTGTAATAGTAAAAAAAAATTGTCTTGGAATTAATCTAATCACTAATTACCCGATTGTAACAGAAGAAGGGATATTCTCGATTAAACTTTTAAATGCTTGTTATATTTTAATTTTTTTTTGGAATCGAGATATTTTGGTCAGTTAAAATTAAAAGCAATCATAAGTAACTAAGCAATCGACGAGCTTTAGAACTGACCTGAACATAAATACAGCTAGCGGCACGTAACTTGAGCGGTGAGCAAAAGTAGAGAGGATTTCTGCGCGTGTTTACGACTGAAGGGCCAATAAGCGTGCGCGCATGACAAAGCGCCCCCTGCGTCCCGCGCCCCTCTGCCGATGAGACATTATTTTTGACTTCTGCGCATCGAAGGTCACCGCTCAAGTTACATGCCGATGCATGTAGAGATCTTCTACTATCTAAAGTCCCGCGCCTTCACATTTCAAAACGCTTCAATTTTTTTATTATTATTTAAAAAGCAGTTGATGGCTGTCTCAGCACGCACACATGTGTTGAGAGTGTTGGTGGTGCTTTTTAAATACATTGAAGCGTTTTGAAAGCCGTGGTGGCCTAGTGGTTCGACCTACCGCCTCTCATGCCGAGGGTCTGGGGTTCGATTCCGGCTCGCACCTCTAAGTTTACTTACGTGCGAAATTCAATTTGAATTTACCATGAGCTTTTCGATGAAGGAAAACATCGTGAGGAAATCTGCACGCATCTGGGAAGTAATTCAAAGATGTGTGTGAAATCCCCAATCCGCACTGGGCCCGCGTGGGGACTATAGCCCAACCCTCTCATGATGAGGGGAGGCCTGTGCCCAGCAGTGGGACGCAAATAGGCTGTAGTAGTAGTATTAGTACTAGAAGTGTCTTTTCCTTTTTGTTTTTACATGTTTGTTCCTTTGTTTCTTTATTTTATTTGTGTGTGTCATATGTGGTATGAATAAATATTTTTCTTCTTCTTCTAGTAGTAGTTTTGAAATGTGAAGGCGCGGGACTTTAGATAGTAGAAGATCTCTACTGTCAAGTGACGGTAAAAAGTCTGCGAATCTTTTGTGCCATAAGTGACAATTACAGTAGGGGCACTTCTAAGGTAAACTAACGTTACTTAAATCCTAACTCGGTTGCGGAGCGTGTAATTGTTGTATGCATTTAGGAGTAGAATGCGAATCTGGGGCAAGCGCAGATTACACGCTTTTATAGTGCACATTCCGGCATTACCATAACCGTTTAGTTCAGTCTTATGTAGCTGGAATTTCTGTTGCGATCGTTATCCTAAGATTTGTTTAAATTTTATCATACTTGTCGTTATCCGTTTGTTCGCGTAGATGCGATCGCGTTTGTCTGTCTGTCTGATACCTCTTCGCGCTCAACCGCACGGCCGATTTAGATGAAATTTGGTATGGAGATAGTTGAAGTCCCGGAAAAGGACAACGACAACAAAGGCTACTTTTTATCAAGGAAAAACGCATAGTTCCACGCGGGCAGAAGCTAGTAAATTTAATATTTCACTAGCTTCGTTTATCGCGCTCCCGCGGGAACTATGCGCTTTTCCGGGATAAAAAGTACCCTGTCCTTCATCGGAAGTCCAACTATCTCCATACCGAATTTCATCCCAATCGGTCTAGCCGTTGAACCGTGAAGAGGTAACACACAGACAGACTGAGTTACAATCGCATTTATAATACTTAATTATTAATAATATGGCTAATTAAGCATTATTGCCAAATCCACGTACATTTATTTATCGCGGCATCAAACTTCCTTTCTATGTCGCAGTTGTGTAAAGATAATCGCAGACTTCCAGAAATGGACTCGGGAGGAAGGCGGCCACTGGACGCCGCCGGCACGTAAACTTGCACGGCGAGTGATGCGATTCAATGTAGATTCGTCTTGAGCCATATGATAGCTTAGTGGCAATGATCTATTATAAGTGAGGATTCACAATCAGCCGGAGAAAAATGGCCCCGTCAAAACGGGTACCCGAACAGCTCGGGCACCCGTTTGGCCTTCGTTATAAAGAGGCGTTATTAGCATAGTGGAACGTATTTGCTAATGTCAATTTGCTCCATATATTTTGATATATTCTTAGCTTAGTGGTTATTTTTATTAGTACCTGGGCGACCGAACTTTGCTCGGGTGAAAATAGCTAAAAACTAATTTTCCCAGATATGAGACCTAGCTAGATTGATTTTTCACCCCCGTAAGCCCCTATATTCCAAATTTTACTGAAATCGTTACAGTCATCTTCGAGAACGTGATTACAAATATATATACATACATATATATATATATATATATAGTAGCTTACCCCGCGGACTTCGTACCGCATTAGAATTTTTTTTTGGGTATGAAAAATAGCTTACGTCCTATTCTCAGACCTACTAAACATACACTCCAAATTTCATAAGAATCAGTCGAGCCGTTTCGGAGATGTTTGGTGTTGATACGAGAATTTTATATATTAGAAGATTTCATGATTTATTGCGTTTTCTTTCCCCTATTTTAAGGGATTCTTAGGTATGTACTTACCAGATAATAGTATATTTTTATGCAAGTGCGAAAAGTTGGTAATTTTATCACGAGTCCCTAGTTATGTTGGCGCGAGAGAAAGCGAGCGTTAACACTAGGGACGAGTAAAAATGACAATTTCACACGTGTATCAAACGACATTTTTAATACATTTGCGAAAAAAAAGAATAAAGAAATAAATGAACAGGATGAAGCTCAAAAAGCTTTACGCACTAGTATTTCTTCTTCGTATAAAACGACTTAAGGCACGCTCACTTGCTGTCAAAAAAACAAAAAGCGCTAGTTCGTCACGTTAAACAGGTATAAATGTTTACTTTTTGAGCGACTGTATTAAAATAGTACATTCCAGACCTAGGGTGGTGAATTCGTAAATGTCCCAGATCGCAGGTTTCTGTGGCCCGAACCGAAGGTGAGGGCCATAAATATGCGATCTGGGGCTTTACGAATTACCGCCCGTGGTTTGTCAAAAGTTTTACGTCTTGCCTTGGCCAAGAAGTGAGATTTTCTCTCCGCGTAGCGGGCAGAAAATAAGATGTAAATAATATTTCGTGTACATGACCAATCTACGGTGTAGGTTCATCTGTGGTCCGCGACGAATGGCACCGGCGGCCGCGGTCACGAGATCCTTGAGCTATCGCCTTACTTGGCCGATTCTGCTCTTCATATATTGCCCGCAACTGCTAAACACAGCGCAACGAAAATAAGAAGCTTCATTTAAGTCCGTTCCCTGACCCAGCATCGTTAAATTGCTCATGTAAGATCATACTTTTCTAAGAAATGTGAAAAGGTAAAAATATGAAAAAAACATATATTATATTTGATTATATCATCATTATCATCCTTACATTGACTGAGCTTTTTTACACGTTTGACGAAACTTCGCTCGATTCAATTTAATTATAAAGTAACCTCTAACTCGGACCTTTAATCCAACTTTACTTCAGTTTATTATATCAAACAGTGTAAAACTAAATATAGAAAAAATATCCATATTATATGCATACATTATATGCATAAATGCCATGTTTTTAGACGGTATTTGATAGAAATTAAAACGTGTTAAATACTAACTAAATCGGGCGTTCTGTGCGTAGCGCTTTCTCTTTCACTCGTTGCACGAGTGACTGCGACGGGTGAGCTGGGTATAGGAACGGCCTTAAATAACCACCAGAGAAGAAAAAAGTTTCGGTAAAACTCGCTCAGGCAAATGACGTATAAAATATACGGGCTGACTTCGAAATGATAAAAGAAAAAAAGTTGATTCTGATAGCTGAGTTAATAAATAGTGTATTGCGTTAACATTGTTGTTGAAATTAGCTTTATCATCGTTAATTGTCATTAATTTAATCATATACATTATATTGAGATAGAAAAAAACTCAAAAAAAAAACTTTTATAGCTTAGTATAAGGAAGACGTGTATAAAACGTTAATTTTGTATTACTAATTCAAAGTCACCTACTTATAATAATGGTTTCTGGTTCGAAGAAAATTTTTGCAACACATACTAGAAGTGTGATACAGCGTTGTTTGCGTCAATTGCGATAGGTACCATGAAAAATTTACTCAAGTTTGTTAAACGTGTAGAAAATATGTTGCGGAAAATTAAACGAATTATTTAAATGCATGCATTATCTATAAAACGAATGGAGAAAAAACATAATCCGATCTGTGTACCAAAGCTTGGGGTAGGGAGGGATTTATTCAGCTGCTGTGAATGTCTTTAGTCTGAAATAATGTAATGATGATGATGATGACGATGATGCCTTTAGACTGAAATAATGAAAGGCTGATGTAAAATCTGGTGTTGTCTTTTGTAAATGATGCCGAGTAGGTACTTACCATGATGATTTCACTTGTTTTTACACTTTATCGTTAGCACTCTCTTTAATTTTTTGAGCGAACTCGCTGTTTTGGTGTAGTCTGTGTACCTATTCCCAGGTAGTGCCGCGGTAATGTGAAACACGCTGTGAATACGCTGTTAAAAGTCTTCTGCGGCATTTTATTTCCTTCTCTTTCAATCTCCGCCGATGTCACTCGGTCCTAACATTTTTAAATTCAAATTGAAAATTCGAATCCCATTTTTAGGGTTCCGAATATCAAGAGGTAAAAACGGAACCCTTATAGGATCACTCGTGTGTCTGTCACAGTCGATTATCTCCGAAACTATTGGACCGATTAAGTTGAAATTTGGTATATATATGTAAGTTTGTGAAGGACGTGTAACGGAAATAAATGATTTTTAAATATAGACCCTATTTTTGGGGGCAATTCGGAAAAATATTTATGAAGTTTTTCAAACTATTTCGTGTGACATATCAAATTAAAGTATTTCTTATGAGGATCTCAAATATATTTTTTAATTCTCATTTGGTCAATACATAAAAAGGTTCCGTGGCCATTCTGTATGTAGTACCTACTGTTAAATGTTCTCTGATCCAAGTCTAACCCAATTCCCATTTACATGTCCTATATACCACTAAGGGCTGCATCTAAGTTAAAAATGCTAACTATTCCAATCGATTCGCCTTTTAAGCGGTCTGCAATTACAGAAATCGTTCATAATGACGGATAAGAGCGGTCTGAAATAGCGCGCTGCATACGAAGTGTTCGCAACAATGGAAATCGATGCAGCCTAAACAAATTAAAGGCTAGAGGCGTGAAACTTTATACATGGTCTCTATGGGTCTCTAACGCCCGGTTCCTATATCCAAACAACGCCTCGTTTTGCCTACGGACGGTTGATTTTTGACATTTGTTCTATAGAGAATCTGTCAAATTTTAACCGTCCGTAGGCAAAACGAGGCGTTACGTGGATATAGGAACCGGCCCTAGGACAACTCAAAAGTGGCTATTTATTTAGGTAAATAATTGTTTAGACACTTGTAAACCACATTTCCAAAAATCGAAATTATTGACAGTTCCCTCTCTATTTATTTACGAAATCGCACTGTTTGTCAAAACCAATCCTGCCTTGTTTAAAAAAGCATCCGAGGGATGCAGCAAAATGTTGCGTAGCAATGATAATTTAATCACTATGTATTGCCAAACTACTCTAATGCACTTATAATAAATTACCCAATCTAATTAAGTCAAGTTGCATAGATGAGTTTAAACGGCAACTTATGGCATTCTTAATTAGCAAATGTTTTTACACCTTAAACGAATTTCTGCACGATGCTTAATTGTCCTTAAAAAAACATTATTGTCTAGTTTACATTTTCGATGTAAGTCCCTACTATTAGCTTTTAATTTTAGATTTAATTACCTTGTTTTTGTATGCCCTTTGGCAAAACATAGCGCTCATTATTATTTGTACCACCAAAATTATATGTATACCTATGTTTACAAATAAACGCTTTGACTTTGACTTTGACAGTCCTCAACTCAAATATGTAAGTTGCACTAGATGTCGCTGTTACTATGCGTCAACTGACTAACGTTGCATCATCGTGAGACATATCAACGCGATGTAAATTTCAAAACCGGCCAAGTGCGTGTCGGACCACGCGCAAAGTATAGGGTTCCGAAGTTGAGGATGCCCACAGTACCTTTCTAAGACTTATTAGCATCTAGCTAGACTGTGGTATGACGTGCCCGCCCGACGCCCCTGCCGCTCGAGAAAAATCATTGGTATTTTAATCATTTCATGAGTTGGTCGACTATGACTCGTAAGTTTGTACAGCCTACTTAGCTGTGATAGTTTTCCTTTCAACTGCGTTATATATGCCACAACCGTGATTTTTTTCAGCCATCCAAATACCACCATTTAGCTGGCAGGGGGGGGGGGGGGGGACACGTGACTCTAACAAAAAATAGCACTTTAAAGCTTAATATTTCACAAACACATCACGTAATCAAAAAATGCTTTTAACAACCCTACAATATTTTTTTAAGACCTATTCAACGATATGCCGCACCATGGGGTACGCAAGAAAAAAAAAATCATCCCCACTTTACGAGTAGGGGAGGTACCCTATAAAAAAATATATTTCAAAATTTTATTGTACCACTTTGTCAGCGTAACTAATATCTATCTACTACTACTACTACAACAGCCTATTTGCGTCCCACTGCTGGGCACAGGCCTCCCCTCACTAATATGTATATTCATGCCAAATTACAGCTTTCTAGGACTAAGCATCTCCGAGCAATAGTGCGGACAGACGGACGGACGGACGGACGGACGGACATGGCGAAACTATAAGGGTTCTTTGTGGACTTCGGAACCCTAAAACTGACAAACGAAAGCGATGAAGCAAAGTTTACATTTTTTGATGTGGCAGTCCTTTTAGATTGTTCACATTTGTATGCAGTGAAGGCAAGTCTTAGTTCCTAAGCTTCGTAAGAGCCTTCCGTTTTATGTCGGGGCAGCGGGTAATTTTTGATGTGAGGCTCCAAATAAAACCACTGTAACGTGTTGCATTGCAAACTGTTTATATTGTCATTTTTCATATGATTTTGTAATTAAACTTTAGCAATAACACTTTTGGCTTGGTGCGATCTCGACCAAGTTC
Organism: Aethes cnicana; assembly: GCA_963971205.1. Lineage (NCBI taxonomy): Eukaryota > Metazoa > Arthropoda > Insecta > Lepidoptera > Tortricidae > Aethes > Aethes cnicana. The sequence goes on from OZ020277.1 coordinate 3,622,654, forward strand.
TCTGAATGTCTCTTGACAATCTATCTGTCATCCTTTATATGACATTTCTTTGACAGTTGTCAATGGCACCATCCAAAATGCATTCTAAATACATAATTAGGTAGATTGCAAACGTAAAGGACGGATTCGGCAAATCTAGAAACTTTGGATATTTAACCATGACCTTCACACAGTCAGTTTTTCTTATTACTTTCTCTTTTATACTCTTTATTATTTTACTCTTTTTTAAAAAATATAGGTTTGTACATTGAATTTGTCTTTATTTTAAGACGCCGCAATTAAGAATTTTTGAATAATAATGTTTCGATCACATTTGAAGAATCGCGTAACATTAACGTAAAACGTTATTGATATCACCCTCAATGATTATCATTGGTGCTGCTTCACGAAAATTTGAAATAGGTACCTGCTTCTTTAGCCAAAAGCAAAATAAAGTATGTCAAGTTTACGTGGTCGTTTTATTGTATAACAATAAAAAGTCTTTAACGCTTCTCGTTATAAATCCAACACGAAGATGACTCGGGTGGTAATCAGAATTCAACAATGACAAGCCGGACTTAATTCTTGATCCGGGCTCTTTAAATAATTCCTCCGGTTGTTTAAGAACGGACTTATGGCGGCAAAAAGAAGCCGAGCGTACTGAACGAACGTTTGAATAATTTACACCTAAAGACGTTGGAAATACGGTATCACTTTGGCAAATATAAACTACACACCGTAATCTACAGGTGCAACGCTTATCGCACTCAGTTAGAGTCGCGAATTGTTCGCGTGCGAACTTGATTGGCGTCAGGTTCAATTTGGTTTTTTATCTCGGCATCTACGGCTGTCACGAGACGGCTCCTTGCCGCACTCGATGTCAGTTTTTGTTGCCTCCGCGTACCATTTCGTTTTAAATGCTTTTAATGCACGTCTTATTAGCTTGTGGGTGTTCCGAATGAAAAAAAAAAACGTTTCGTTTTTGAAACAAGTCGTTGGGAGATAAAAGAGGAATTTGCTTCTTTGTTTTACTTCTGCTATAATTGCTTGGCCGACAACCGTGTCAAGCTAATTATTAATTGTCAGTTTCGGTTTGAAAAAGCAAAGTGACTTACCGGATAGACACCACGTATTGTAGAAAAAAAGTACAATAAATATGTCGTATAGTCACATCGATGGCGCCACTATCGCGCCTTGCCAGGCCTTGGATTGCCTTTTCGATTAGTCATTTCTTCCATGTCCTTGAGAATCTGGTACCTTGAATATCATTGGTAAGGAAACGTCAAGCGAATAGCTTGGGCGTAGCTGGCACTGGGTTGGTAAGTGGAAAAGCTATGTTGCTTAGCGAGTGCACTGGACTCGGCAGATCGGCCGGTAACTGGAATCTCAAACAGACACACGTTTGACCGTTTAGAACAAGACCTGTCATTCTAACTTTGACAGTTGATTTTTGGAGCGAATGTCGAAAAGCCGGAAAACCAACCCGGGTGCTGGAAACGTCGCGTTTCTGGTTTTCCTTTGATATTACCAAGATGTACGACGGCTGTGAGAGTTACTGTGTTATTCCGAGTCCCCGTCGACAAATAAATGTTGTTAATTAGTATGCAAATACGAATAAAAACACGGACATGGTTGACATTGAAAGGCATGTAAGAGATTCAACCTAGAAAATGGTATTCATCGGCCTATTATAGGCAATTTTAAAAACGTTTTCACACATCTAGCTATAAATAACTGCTGAATGTATGTACCAACGGGATACCTCTTAAGCGCTCTACCGTAAAGTAACATTATTAGAACAACACACATTACAGGAAGTTAATTTGAACTCGGTGTAATAAGCCATTTATATGCAAATTAAAGTTTACAAGGATAATTTAAAGGACTTTCTCGCGACATAGGTGAAGTGCTATTAAAGAAGTATAATAATGAATTGGTAAACATCATCGAAATATCACAAAATTATAAAATGTATGATAATTTGTGTAAAATAATAATATCACTATACATTTCATAATTTTGTGTAAATTATATTACAAAATTATAAATTATTATTATGATGATGTACTTAAATAATGAATTTTATTGGAACAAAATTTCATGGGGCCTAGGTTACATCCAATAGGTTTATCCTACTTTTATGCCAAATGAGTATGGTATGGAATATAAGATTTTTCTTCATATGCGCAGAAACATTAAAATGTAAAAATCCCGTTTTTTTCCGTTCCCGTGGGAATTTCGGGAAATCCTCTGTTAGTGCTCCCCTACGTTTCCTAAGAAACCTGCCTGCCAAATTTCAGCTCTCTACGACCAGAAGTTTCGGCTCTGCGTTGATCGATCAGTCAGTCAATCAGTTTCTTGTTAATAATAGTTCTTTATAATATAAGATAAGTATGGTATGGCTTACATATAAATTGGTCTGAATTCTCATCTATAACGGCTTGGTACATATGAAATACATTATGATCTGATCACTCCAGACGAGTAGGTATGTCATCTACGTAGGTCCTCATTTTTGTTGTACAAACCTGCAAAACTTTGGACCTACGGAAGTGGACTTCACGCTATCTGTGTTTAGTGATTCATGAATCGACACCAGCATTCTTAACCGAATCAGATACAGTCTTAAGTGATTACGCGGTAATATCAATGTTTAACAAACACACTGAGGGTACACGAGTTTTAACACGTCATCAATCATGGGATTGATGGATGGCGGCGGACAGTAATGAAATTTTACGCCCGCATCGACTGCATTCGGTGCGGTAATTATGTATTTGACTGGACGCTGATGAGTTTAGTTTTTTTTGGCTCAGATTTCAATTTGTGGACGGGATTGATCTTTCTCTGAGGTCTAGGCTTAGTTTCCGTGACTAAGTTAAATAGTTTTTAGTTTATCTTTGCTCACCAGTTGGCGTCACTATCGTCAGGTCGGTATATTTGTCATTATCCAGAAACAAATAAAACTGTGATATACTTATAAAAATTGGAAAAACTGGCCTTCACGCGACACAAACGTCTCAAATTTCAAAAATTGAACGTTTGAAAACGCCCTCCGACATAACAGTTTTCTTGCTGGTAATGAGATGAAACATTGTGTGCTCCCGCTTAGCTCGTGTTTCAATCCTAGCCTCCTTCGCTGGCTTAGATTTCTGTTCATGCACTTGCGGCAAGAAGAATTTCGAACCTTAAGTGGCAGTGGGCGGGGCACATTGCTCGCAGAACTGATGGCCAATGGGGCCAGAAAAAAATCTGGAGCGGCGTCCGCAAACCTGTAGACGAGCTGTCGGTAGGCCTCCAACAAGATGGAGTGATGACCTATGTAAAAGTCGCGGGAACGCGGTGGATGCGAGAGGCACAGGACGGTTTGAGTGGCGCGCCTTGGGGGAGGCCAGCAGTGGACGTCTTTCGGCTGAAATAATGATGATGACTTGCGGCAAAACGACTTTCCAGTCTTGTAGCTTGTAGGTATCTAAACAAGCAACTATTAAATAATCTAAGCTTGTATACCCCGTGGAAAACGGTCACCGCGGCCTATGCGCATAGATCTTTGAACAATTCTTCAATTCTTTTTTCATTATTTAATATGAACTCTTTCTCAGTTTACTTGATATTATGTACGTACTTCTTTGCTCCTAAGTAAATGTTCTCAGTTTTACCCCAAGGTTGACTGGTAGAAAATGCTTGTAGCATTAAGTCCGCCTATTGTACACTGCATTTTTTTTTGTTTGTGCAATAAAGAGTTTAAATAATAATAAATAACAATATCTCAACGATACCACTGTCTTTTCCCGCTATCCTGCCGCCAAATAGCAGTGCATGCACTGTTGAGTTCCGGTAGGCGGTTAAGGCAGCCGGTGAAATTTCTGGCATTGTTCCTTAAGCCTCAGGGTAGGCAACGCATTCGAGATAAGATAAGATATTATTTATCCTTTACTAGCTTCTGCCCGCGACTTCTTCCGCGTGGAATTCGGTTATAGCGTTCCCGCGGGAATTGAGCGTTAAACCATAACAAATTATATACGAAAACCTTCCTCTTGAAACACTCTATCTATTAAAAAAACCGCATCAAAATCCGTTGCGTAGTTTTGAAGATTTAAGCATACATAGGGATATAGGGACAGAGAAAGCGACTTTGTAGTGATTTGCGAAGAACATTGTTACATATTTAGATTTTCTTATGTATACTTAATATATTTAGTAGTCTCAAATATTCTCTACCGCGAGCGACATGCAAATGTTTAATGATTGATTACCTAAATAAAATAAAATTTAAATTAATTATTCAATACAATTTCATGTCATAACTATGTTTAAACCATTTCATAATAAAATAATTGAACAAGTAAAAGTAAAAATAAAACATATTTTATCAAGCATAATACAAATTACAAATTCAATTAATTTAATGTACCTATTAAAAATAAATATATATTACAAAATTACATGTCAAAAATAAAAATCAATTAGTGTATAAAGATAAAAATAAAGATGCATAAATTAAAATTAAGGTCTTATGGTTTTTTAATGGGTGATCATAGGATTTCGGTGTCCATGAGCGGCAGTAACCACTTACCATCAGGTGGGCTGTTCGCTCGTTTGCCTATACTACAAAAAACTGGTAAACCCACAAGTTTAAAGATTCAACATGGAAAAATGAACATGCTGAAAATACTAACCGCCTAGCACGGGGAACGCATTACGTGGCGATACAGTGAACAATCCAACTTCAAATCCCTAATAGTATTTTATTGTAGGTAACGCAAAGGTTGGATCGGTTTAGCGGGTTTTGATCATGGGTGGCTGGGTGTACGAAATGCATGAATGCATAATGGTCAGCGGTCGTGCTTGTATTTAATCTGTACCGTGTTGGTACGTGGTTCGTCCATGTCCATTTACGCGTTAGATGAAGATAGGACTAATTTAAGACTTGTAATTATGTATTACAAAGAAAATTTGTTTATGCCCACTTGCACCCATCATAGACTAAAGATCCTGTAGACTTTGCTTAGCCGGGCGAAACCCTCTGTCACTGCTTTTAGGGTTTTTGCATATAAGAAGTAAGAGCTTAGAGCTTAGCATTTTTAAAAAGGCCACATGCTCAGGAAAATGTACCCTTACATACATCTTCTTCTTTCTGAGGCTGTATCTATCCACTGTTGGGTGTAGCTCTCTCCTAATTGTCTCCACTTCGTCCTGCATTCAAATACAAATACAAAATACAGATTCGTTTACTCTCCATAATAATATGAAACATGCATTATTTATTAGCTTAACAAATCACACAGGTACTCTGTAGTCTAACAGATAACAGGCATTTATTATGAAAAAAGGGTATGGGCACAATATTGATGGCAATTATGTTTCAGTTTTACAACAAGCAATCAATGAAGTAATGTTTAAATACATTCCGTCTTTATGAGCCAACACGATCGCCCGTAGAGCTTGATATCCTTACCTACATATTTATACATAAATATAACTGAATAAACACTGGACATTATTAGCCTGGTCACAACAATACCATTGTTAAAAGCCAATGACCCTGCACTATAACATTTTGCAAACAACGTAAACAAAAACGCCATAAAGCGAGGGCTCAAAAAACAATAAAAGATGGGTCTTAAAGTCAAGCGTGAAACGCGAATAGCCCACGGGTCAAGGGGGCTGCACCGTAGAGATATCCACTCAAGCGCATGTGGGGTTGAAAAAGTATTTACTACATGATTTATAATGTTCATTTTACTTGAGGTTGGGTGAGTGTGTAATGAAGTAGAGACATTTTCATTATCATCATCTTTTCAGCCGAAAGACGTCCACTGCTGGACATAGGCTTCCCCCAAGGCTCGCCACTCAGACCGGTCCTGTGCTACTTGCTTCCACCGGTTTTCCGCGACCCTTACGAGGTCGTCACTCTATTTTGTTGGAGGCCTACCGACAACTCGTCTCCCGGTTCGCGGACGCCACTCGAGAACTTTCCAGCCCCATCGGCCATCAGTCCTGTGAGCAATGTGCCCCGCCTACTGCCACTTAAGGTTCGCACTTCTTCGAGCTATATCGGAAAGACAAATATTACTTCTAATTAGTGCAAATTTAATCTTCTTTAATATAGTTGTACATAAAAAGATATGATCAAACATCACCTAGGCAGAATATAATAGATTAAAAATACCTATCATTTCCATTGAAAATTCAGGATAACAATCTGTTAGGGTCCAATCAATCAACCCCAGTTGAATAGCTAAAGCGACGCTGGTAAAAATGTCACCGGGGCCAAACAAAAGTTATGCGAAAATTGTATCAAATCTACTATTTTATTTACGTGGCCGCTAAAATGTAATACTTTTACCTACCCGACTGCGCCAGAAGGAGGGATGTGTTTCGAGTGAGTGTTTGTCTTTTTCTTTCGCACGCCCTATAGCCTAAACGGCTTGATGGATTTTAACTTATGGAGTGTTATTAGATTCGTCTTGATTGTGAGAGTGACACAGGATATGTTTATCAAAAGTTTGTATGCAGTCGGATTTTTTTCATTTTCTTCAAAAATCGAGTTATCATGAATTTGTTTCCGTTGATTGAAGCCTAATGATTTACAAATTGAAATATTTCAATAACGTTCTATGTATAGAATACAGCAGAGTTGTTAAAAATGCTACACCTACTTATTTGAAGATTCTCGTACGTTCTTCGATCTGATCTGAAGTAAGCAGGTGTCCAGCTCACACCTAGGTGCACCTCTGAGTACATATATTTATAGGTACTTAGAAGTGCACCTCTGAGTACCAATAAATATATGGTATAAATTGAGTTTCTCGGTGAAATAAACTATCGTAAGATTCGTAAGGAAACTTGCATGCAGCTGTGAAGAAGTTTAAAGACTTTTGTAAATCTCCAATCCGCACTGGATCCGCGAGGATTTTATACTCAATCAATAGTCCAAACCCTCTCGTGATGAGTCCTGTGCCTAGAAGTTGGATGTGAGTAGGTTGTTGTAGTAGAATAAAATAGCGAGCGCATTTTAGCGCTCCTGCCACGTCACGCCGCGGCCATCAATAACGGCTCGTCGCTCATATTGGACGGAAAATTCAATAAAAATTGATCACTCGATTCCATAGTTTCCAGCGAGACCCGACTTGTCGGCACCATTTGGTGCCAATTTCGTGCGCACCGATTATACGTAGACGTTCTTAAATTTAATCAAATTTCAGTGTAGTAGGAATAATTCACCTAAAATGAACTAAAACGGCGTCTGTGGTTACGGGCAGTAGAAAATTTCCAAAAAAAACTGCTTAAAAACGCAGTCAATCGCACACCTTTTCAATGGACGCGGAACTTTTAAAGAAATCACAAGGGTAAAAATCCTGTAAACCCCCGGGTGGTATGCGTCGAAACTCAACGGAGGGAGCATCCAACAAATAAGGGGGAAACTCGGTATTGTGCAACCTTCAAAACCAGACGTCCTAATCGACCCTTTTGAAATCCCAACTAACGGGAAACTCGCATTTCCATAACAATAAAAATGTGATCCGAACATCTAGAAATGCCTGCGCGATATTCACGGATCATAAAATCGCACTCGGCTCTGTGAATTCGAAACGTCCGTCGTAAGCAGACCTCTAGATTGCAACCACACCTCTATTTCTAGTTCCTATTTAGGTGTAAATTAGTAATGAGTGGGTGTCTAAGTCAACTGGTCAAGTTAAAGGGCCTGTCGCTTAACGGACGATGCTGTTTTGTGCTCTACGCCGGGTCTATGCCCATTTATAATGTAGTGTTGACGTTTTAAAGTCATTTATTATTCATTTCAGTTTTAAACAAATTTCACTAAAAGCACTAGAGACAAAAAGCTTTTGAATATATGTTGCACTTAGAACTTAATTTTCAAGTACCAACCCTAAAAAGTTAAATTCTTGTAGGTACATGAACAGTCAAGATGATCCATCTTGTTTTTACTAACTTAATGATAACCAAGTGATTTATTCAAATTGTGTAAATTGTCTTTGATATTACACATATGTACTTATATACCTACAAAAAAACTTTTGAAATTAATGAACTTAGAAAGAAACATTGTTTTTAATGAAACATGTTGTATTAATTGTGAATTATGACTGTGACATCACAGATTCAATCATTTCGTAATTTTTGATATAAGTACGTTTCACCATACCAAGACTTTTAACCTGGAACTAAAATTCGTTCATTTATGCAGACAAATACTGCTTAAATACATTAATTAGTCATTGCCAATTACTTTGGTATTTGTTATTGCTTCGCTCGGGGAGCCGTCAACCTCGGCTATCTGGTCGCGAGGGACCAATTAGTTAGTTATGAACTTTTGAGCAGACGTCTGCACTGCTTTGGGAATGCAACTGGCACTGTATAGGAACAGAAAGCATATTTGCTTTCTGTTCCTATACAGTGCCAGATATCCGGTGAAGATAGAACCGTGAATTTATTGGAGTATTTTTAATAGTATACCTAAATGGGAGCAGGTGCTTTGCATGATAGTGAAAATTTAGCGCCGCCTTTAAAACACCGACATCATCATCATCATCATCATTATCAACAGCCTTTAGCAGTGCACTGGTTATACTCACCCAATGTAACTACTCCAATGAGATCTGGTACATGGCTTGCCACGACCAATCTACTCCGGCCACCTTGCGCAAATAGACACTCCACCTCGCGCTCAAAAGCACACCCCACACTGCGTTTGTCTTTGTCGTGGTCTCCACTCGAGAACGCGTCTACTCCAACGATTGTCCGCAGTTTTTGTGAATGTGAACGGCCCACTGCCATTTCAAAAAGCTAATTTTGTGGGCTATGTCGACAACTCTTGTTCTTTGTCCGACATTTCAGAGAAACACTGAACATAGCCCTTTGTAGCCTAGAGCTGTCGGCGCTTCTCAAACACCGACAGTGCCAGTGGAATTACCAGTGCGTTTCTTACATTTAAATGTAGTAGGTAAAGGAAATATGGGAACGGCAGGTTAGAGGAATGTAGGGAGATAAAGATGGGAGAGGAGAAGGGGCTCCGGAACGCTCACTCATTGTTCGTGGCTCTACGACTGTTAAGTTTCATCATAATTTCAGCCGAAAGACATCCACTGCTGTACATAAACCTCCCCCAAGGCGCGCCACTCAGACCGGTTCTGTGCCACTCGCATCCACCGCGTTCCCGCGACCTTCACATGGTCGTCACTCCATCTTGTTCGATGCCTACCGATAGCTGGTGTCCCGGTTCTTTGGTTTGGTTTGAAATTCTGATTAGCAATATTTGTATAGACTTTCCGGAGGCAGGAGAAATTCATTGGTGATGTAAGAGCGCCTCGTCTGAAACGTTGGTACTTATAAGAAATTCTAAAATTCCAATTTCTTCTGCAACTGCATCAAAACTAATTTTGCGGTTCTGAAAAGTAACAAGTAAGCACTATTTATAATGCTACCCCCATAAACTGGCGATAGCGGTAGTTAGAATCTTTCTATCAGATAATTATTTAAGACAATTTGCTACTACTTAGTAGCAAGAAAAGCCCTTATTAATGGTGGTAAACAGCATTTTTTATGTAAAAGTACTAAAAAGTAATATAACGTGAGTCCGTAGGTCAGCGTTGATCCCTTGTCAAATTAACGCTCGCCTCTGTCTCCCTGACAAACGACGCGGGCATGATAAAAACTTACTCATGAATGTTTCGCTTATATTTAACCTTATTTTGCTGACGTGTACGAAAATAAAAATGTTGAGAGATTTAAAATAATTTTCCTCTTTTTGTAAGCTTTCGGAGATTGAACTTCCTTGCTTTTGTTAGCATAAATCTTAAAAGCAAAATTTAAGCAATTCAATCGTAATGTAGTGACTAGTTTCTGACTCCATTTTCGTCCGCGTGGAACACGGTTATAGCGCTCCCGTGGGAAGTCCGTAAGCGTTTTTATGCTAGGTATAGTAAGCCTATGTCCTTCCGCGGAGTTTGAATCGAACTAAGTATCGTGGCCCTCTAAATAGATCGACAATGAGACAGAAACACAGACAGAAGCTGTTACTTTGGCATTCATAATATTAGGATAGATTCGTTAATTTTTACTACCTTTTAACTCCATAATGACGAGTCACACTATACTAACACACGTTATAAAGCCAGTGTCCTCTAAACTGTATCAATTACTTACTAGCCTACGCATAATTGGTGAGTTCATCCACTGCAACGGTCCAAGTACATAACATGTTTGCCTCGATACAGAGCAAGTCAAAGCGCCTAATGGTATTGCATCCCAAACTTCAACAACTCAGCTCACGAATTACGTCGTCATTCTACAATCTTGGCTACATCATACCAGTTAGGCGAGCTCAAACTTCTAAATCACGAAGTTTCATCACCAATTTTGCCTGAAAGCAATTTCAGTTAAACCTCTTAACAAACTAAACTGTATTAACCTCAGTGCAACCTAATAAGTCGTCCGGTACACTACATCAAACTTAAGAGCATTAAATGTTAAAAAATACCGCATGAGTTCTGAACTTGGCCCTACGCCAGCCGGCTCTCCTGATTCCTGAAGACGGCTTAGCATGTAAGCCAAATGAAGGAAATTTGGTGTTTCAGCTGCAGAAACTTGAAACTGTAAGATAAAAACTTTGACATGGAGTTAATTGGTAGACCGAGGAAAATAAAACGAACTAAGGAATCGAGTGTAAATTGGGTTCAGTTGAGGTAAGTTTAGTGTTTTTAATTTCACACACAACATTTAAAACATTGGCAGATTTGATGCCTTAAATCATTTTTTACCAGTCTTATTTTAATTATTATTAGGCAAATATCTCAGTGTCTTAAACGATCCAGTGTCCATTTATATTCGAACAATAGAATGCGTCTGAATCGAGAGAGATAAAAACACAAACTGTATGCAAAAACAATGCATAAAGACGTAAAACCAAAAACTGTGTCCATTGGTGTCAAACAGGGTGCTTTGTGTCATTATGCCGTAACGCCTGATCGGACCTGATTTCTATAGTGATCCGTAACATCCCCCAAGTACAATAAAGTAAGTACTAAATCCTTAAAACGCATAGTCCTTTTCAGTAGTTTTGGCAAGCTTTCCACAAAACCCTTATGAATATTTGAATGTATCTACAATGACCATTGAAAATGAGCCAAATAAAAGTTAAACCATAATGATGGCCGGTATTGTTGGTAAAACAAGATTTTATTTGCGTGGCGCTCGAAATAGTTAGTGGGCGGGATAAACACTTGACTGCAGCGAGTGCCTGGAAATTCTGTATTCAGTTCCCATCCTGCCGTGGAATTTAAAAATATCCGCTCTTACCTATTTTATCTGCGAAATGAAAAATGTATGGCAGGATGAACTCGTTTCCTTCCCTAGTTGCAGCAGCTGGAATACTTTATGTTGTTGCTGCTGTTAATTTAAATTAACCTCCGTGCGATTTGGTGAAGGAAAAACTGTGAGCAAAGCTGGATGTTAGTTGTATAGTAATTTAACTGTGTTTTCTAAAGTGTATCAATCCATTTTCTACAGATATCCCCTATCCGCATGAGTCAGCATGGAGACTGTTTAGATTAAACCATCTCATGAAGAGAGGCTTGTGCAGTGAACTCGAAATTACCAAACTTAATCAAAGAAGCTAAGCATTATTTCCTTAAGTAATAAATGTTCAAAAATAAAAATGAAACCATTATTTAACTTTACAAATTCTCCTCCGGCATTTAACTAAAAAGATAAATGATTCTATCTGAAATCGCAAGTCCGTAGACCTACAAAAAATGTTCCAAATTGAATCATTTGTAATATTCATTCTTTTCACTCTTGCTTCTGTAGACGCTTTCTAAGAGTTGACAGCCTTGATGTAGAGTTGCAAGAAATCCTTTTAATTGACACACAGTTTCCAGTTGATTTACTTCTACAAAACTTTAACGGGGTTTTTACTATGTTTAATATCAGAGTTAGAGGCCACAACAAAAAAATCAAGCTCGTTATTATTAGTGTAATCATTACCACCGTCACCGTCATCATCGTAGAAATCATTTCTTTATTATATTTTGTCTTGAAATTAAAGATATCCTTAAATTGAAAAAACAATTTACTTAAGTTTAAAACAACCTTCGGTCTCGTGTAAGTGTGCATAAATCACATTATAGTTAAGTTTACCTACGAAAAATTTATAGTATTTATGTTAATTAGCTGAAAGCATTGTTATCATGTTGTTTTTCATAGTATGTGATAATGTTGTTGTAGTTACTGAACAATATTTTAGTTTCCCTGTGAGCGGTATTTTGTCGCTTTATTATAGTGCTGTTAAACCTCTTACTCAACTATTCTTATTGTGCGCATGTCTTTTAAAGTGTGCAAATCAAGGGATATATCAAACTTTTTATTTCCGCGTCTCTTGAAACTGGTATTACGATAATCAACTGTCTTCAGGATTCCGCGACGTCACTCGGCCGACGGGCGGGAGATTATTCGTTTCTAAGCACCTTTTTATTAATGCTTGCTTCCTTTTGTTGCTTTTTAGAGATTTTCCCAAGCCCTGATTAAAAGTGTCGTGAAATGCGTCCTCCGGTTGGGATAACTCTGGAATTATGGTTCCTTTTTACTCTGATGCTGTTTTACGCTTTCGTATCAATAAAACGTTTTGTTTTATCTTTCAGTTTTCCATAGAAATTGAAATCAAATACTTTTAATCGAGTTTTATGTCGTACTTTGGGCCCCAAAGAAATATGGGGAAAGCCTATGTACAGCTGTGGATATATAAGACTCCTAATAATTAAATTATATATCGTTTTCAACCTGCAATTATGTCCAATGTATTCTTGTGTAGGCAGGTACAGGGAGACGTGGCAGAGGACTTTTTAATATGTAGTGATATCAGTAGAAAACCCACATTATCTCAAGCTATAACAAAACATCTGAACAGAAAACTAGTTCAGCTAGCTTTAATTTGTCAACAGAATCAATTGGTTCCTTTTTCCTCAAGTTCGGGGGAATAAAACCGTCCACAGTGTAAGGGGGTCGGACTGTTGCACCGGTATGCGGGGTCTCGTTGACCCCACCAGTGGGGGGAAGGTTCCCTAAGCGACGTCACGCGCGACTCCGGGCCCCACAAATCACGCGACTCTAACACGCGACCTGAAACCGTTACCACCAACATGATATTGAAACAAAACTATGATACAGCTTTGATTCAGATAATGTACAATGCTGCGTTTAAAGCGGTAGCGAATTCACGATGTAAAGGAGCAGCATCAATGGATTGCTTAAAGCTGGAATCTGTCGTGTCAGTTTAATCGCCGGGTCACGGTCCTAGGCAACAGCCCCGCGCGATATGTCAATAGCTCTGTTTATTTTCTAGTAAACGCCTCCTTTTTCTAATAAAAAAAATACCATTGAAATAATAATTCAACCGTTGTTGCGGACAATAGATAGCACGCCACATTCTTTCCTGCCAGACGAACACGAACCTGTATGCAAATGTAAGGCTTTTTGGCTTCATACTTTCCAACGCTATTTGTAAAGGTTGTGCTAGACACGAGGGTTTGCTATTTGAGGACTGTAGGAAAGTAAAAAAGCTATATTGGAAAGTGAATCATAGAAAACCATTAATAAAGATAGAGCAATCTCTGATCAGAGTCAAGGAGGACATTGAATAGGGAAGTGATTAAATTGGCTTCTTTTCGCATTCAATTTTTTTTTATAATAAGTTACCTTGAAAACCATGTGCAGTGAGCAGAGTTTATATAAATAAATCACATAGGTACTTACTTGATGTATTATCATTATAATTTCTCTCAACGAGTGATTTATTTATCAGAAGCTTAGACGTGGCAAAAACATTATTTAACAAAAGTATCATAAAAACTCAGTAAGTACGATACGATACGATTTGCTGGTGGAGGTCTGTGGTCTATTTATTTATTTATTTAATCGTATGGCAATATGGTCACAGAGTCGCTTTTTATAGTTATATCTAATAATAATGAAATACTATAGACGAATATCTAAGTTCTTCACCCAATGGGCTGCGTTTGCATCCGGAGAGAACAGATTCGGGATGATACCAGCGTATTTCCTTTTAGGGCAGTCGTAGATGATATGGTGGACAAACTGTACAGGCGCACCACAATCGCATGCCGGTGAGCCAATCTGTGGTCTATCCCAATGGTAAACAGGCGCATGTTTATGTAAGGATGTATCATGTATGTATGTACAATTTGTAAACTTTGTTGCACTGAATGTAGCGGAGACTAGAAAATGCGTTCAATGAGTATAGTGTTTGCAGACAGTATTGGAGTTTGTTGCAGGAATGTGACTGACTTTCTGCAAAACACGAGTAAACTAACGTCTAGTATCACGTACCTAACTACTGTACTGTACATTTTAGTCAATTTCTGTGTTTTTTTCTATTATTTTATTATTTTTATTGTCTAATCTAATTTTGCTAATTTTTAAAATAGCACGTAAGTGACTTGGTGTAGGTATACTTTAAGCTAGTTGTGTATTTAAAAAAATATATACAAAAAAAAATTGTCATTCGTGTTGTCGGTTAATAATTCAAAATTAACTGCCTATTTACGTTAACACTGGGAGTTAATGCTCCAAATGGTATTCAGGCTCGCACCTAATTGGCTTCATTGTTATTATAAAAAGTTATTTTACGGGGTCAACGCACTCCCGAATATTTGTGTCACTGCCCATTAAGGGTACTTTATAGGGTAGATTACAGTGATAGCTGAAATTCCATGAACCGCAAAGAGGTTGTGTAAATAGCCTCTAGCCTCGTGAAATAATTGACTTTTACCGTTTCAGGAAGGGAATATGATTATGATAACTGGGTTAACCTCAGCTTCTTATTGTAAATAGACTTTTCTCTATTCACTTAGAACTCTCTTCTTCTTTCTCTTTTCTCTAGCACTAACTATGCATAAACTTATGCACTACTTTTACAATCTAAGAGGCCAACACTATGTACAAGGCATATTATGGTACTCAAAATATTAGATATTACATATTAGTGACAATCCATACTTCCATACTAATAAAAGGTAAATACGAAGATAGTTGGAGTCCCGGCAAGGACATACATAGACTACTTTTTATCACAGAAAAACGCCTATGCGAGATCGTCCGAATTTCGCGCGGACGAAGTCGTGCCAGAAACTATAATTTTAATATGCTATTGTTTTAGGCAACAAGAAACATTAAGATTTCTCTAAAAATACACGAAACATGTTAGGTACTCGGTCTTTTAAGCCGAAATCGATTAATCTTCCCTTTATACAAAACTTTACATATGCTTTGGTATATAATAAAACGTTAGTATCCAGTGACTGCCAAAAATCTAGCATTTCAGCGTTATTTATTTGGAAACTACGTCTTACTTCTCACCACCCGAGAATTAACAGTTTAACATACCTACCTATCTACCTACTTAGGTAACAGGTGCGGCTTGAAAACTCCAGCACGATTATAAACCCCTTATAACCATGAAAACACGACTTCACACATAACACACTGTAATAATCACACCCGATCCCCTTCATACGCATTCCGCCCACCGTCAAATTGCTGGGCGGGCGGCGATTTAAAACAATAAGCACGCTTTCAATCGTAAGCGATACTTTATGTGAGCCGCGCACGCTATTGCAGAAGCCATAAATTTCATACTAAAAAAAGTCAACTGCAATTTTAAGATTCATTTCTACTTGAAACTTCGTATAGGGTCGTCAAATTGAAGTTATATCTGAATTTGAAGCTGAGTTGTTACTTTTTCGGTTGAAACACACGATGTGTTGATGGCATTCTTAACGACTGTCATTTAAAGTGAGGTAACCAGTTAAAAAAAAAACCCGTGCTGGCCAAGTAGTTCGACCTACCGCCTCTCATGCAGAGGGTCGGGATTCGATTCCGGCTCGCACCTCTAGTTTACTTATGTGTGAGATTCAATTTGAATTAACCACTGTGCTTTTCGGTGAAGGAAAACATCGTGAGGAAACCTGCACGCATCTGCGAATTATTACAAAGATGTGTGTGAAGTCCCCAATCCGCACTGGGCCCGCGTGGGGACTATAGCCCAAACCCGCTCGTGATGAGAGGAGGCCTGTGCCCAGCAGTGGGACGCAAATAGGCTGAAGTAGTAGTAGTAGTAGTAGTAACCAGTTGGGTTTTTAATTCTGAGGACCTGGGCGACCGAGGTGAAAATAGCTAAAACCGAGTTTTCTCAGATATGAGACCAAACTCGATCGATTTGTCGCCCCCGTATATACCCCTATAGTACACGTCCAAATGATTAGAGCCGTTTCTGAGATCGCTTGGATATTTAAATAAACGGAGAAATATACAAGTTTCACGCGTTTAAAGTATACTATATGACATAAATCGAAGTGTTTTTTATTCTCATTTGAACTATTTGTAAAAACGAAAAGGTTTCCCCAAATATGTTCAATTTTGATCGTGTGGATAAAGAAATGATCTTGTTTACAGACTATTTAGATATAGATATTTTTGAATGTAGGTACTGATGTGTATCTAAAAATGCAGTAAAATAAAATTCTAAATATCCTTTTACGCCAGTTGGTAGTAAAGTGCAAATTGTAACTACTTCCTTATCATCGTTTTCACTCAGAATAATGGGGAACATATTGGATGGAATTTACGAGTATCTACATCGTAAAGGCAAATTTAATGTGCCCAAAAAATAGAAAAAGCCCTTTAAAAGATTAAGGCTGTTAAAATTTTATGAAGACCTGCCGACTTGGTATCAGTTAAACACAGAGTATGGTATTTTAGAGTTATCATTTGAAATGCATATCAATAAAAAATAACTTTAATTGCAATTATGCTAATAGAGCATTGATTATCCTAACTTATATATTTAATACAAGCTTCTGAAAAAATTATTACGATTCCTTCGCGTAAAATTCGGTGGGAACCTGTGGGAACTAAGCGTTTTTTCTGAATTTTATCCTGTCTATTCAACCCCGGGACTCGAAATAACCATCTCCATACCTCTAGATAAGTCCAGAGGTTATCTGAAGTAATAAAATCGGTTTGATGTACCTATTGTCATAATTTGGTTATGTAACACAGTTGAAATTAATATATGTATATATAACTTATTTACATCATTAAGAAGAAAGTTCAAATGGAATTCTACTTTCAAGTTTCATTACGTGATGGACATTAAATATTGTAACAGTGAATCATCTACAAATTGTCTACATTCCGAAAATGACAGCGTCTGTACAACCAATAGAGGTATTCTCCAATATTGCATCAGATACCAATGAACGTCGTCTATCTTCACTGACACGTAAACTTGTGAGAAAAGGTAAAACTGCACGGTGATTTATTTATTTATAAAAAGTTTACCATGACCTTACAGCTAACGCCAATGCGTCATGAAAACAAATAAAAACTATTTAGGCGACGAAACGGCGTGGCTCCGCTGCGTCGTCATCTTCGTGATAAAACATTTTTCAACAAGACCTGGTATAAAGTGGTTACTCTCTCCTAACCATACTTATGAACAAGAGGGACCTTTGCCTTACGTACGGGTATGTTACACTTTATAAGTATGTCTACTTACTTCGTAATGTTACACTAAGATGTGGCAGTGGACGGCGGGGCACATTGGCCGCCGGACTGAGGGACGATAGGGCCAAAACGTCCTCAAATGGTACGCATACGCCATTTGAGGACGTTTTGGCCCTATCGGCCAGGAGACGAGCTGTCGATTCGATAGGCCTCCAAGAAGATAGAATGACGATCTGGTATAAGTTGCGGGAATACGATGGATGTGAGTGGCACAAGACCAGTCTGAGTGGCGCGCACTGGGGGAAGAACATTGGATCGTCTTTCGGTTGAAATTATGATGAATCTTAAAACTATAGTAGAGACTTGAATGTGTTTGTCTATTTTTTTTTGACAATATTTCGAGGATTACCTACTTTTTACCGCGAAGGAAAAGGAGTCCAGAAAAGCAGATATGGTAAGTACTGAAAAAAAAAGTAACTAGTCACTCAATTGTCGGCCTGAATCATATTTTTTGATAAAAGATTGAATCATATTTTAACGATAGTAAATATGAATCCACTAAAACAGTTGAAACGATTTCTAAAAGGATTTTGCAAGCGTATAAATTGAAGTGTCCAATGGTCTCCAAGAAACTGTCTACTCAATCAGATCTGATTCAAAGACGCTTTCCTTCAGTGAATAAAATGCGGGCTATGCCGCTTTAAACTGATTTGTTCGAAATCTAGATTTCCATGATTATTAAATGTATATTTTTTCACTTAAGAGGCTTACATTTTCGTCAGCTAACTGATAGATTACTCGATCGCTTTAGAGTATATTCTAACACAGTGCCTAACGTGAACGAAAAAGAGAGTGATAAAAAGTAATCAATATGGAAACATGAACAGGGAAAAGTGACCAAATACACCCAACAGCAATGAATTCAGGTATTTTTTTTAATTATTTATCAGAAATAATATACATGGTAATACATTTTAGATTTTCGCCAGGTCACTTTGTATAGAGTGTATAATTATGATAGTTTTAGACATTTCGCAAAATTGCACAACAGTGGATAAATACGTCAGATTTAGAACATGATAGGGATTCTTTTGGTATACTTAAATATAAAGTTCAAATGAACCGGAACTTCAGAGATATTCTGACTTAGGTGTTTCGTTGGTTTTGAGACAAATAAAAACATTTGTTTCAGATTTTTATTTTATTAAAGCGTTTGCACGAAATGGTTATATTATATGTATAAACAACTCAACAATGCGAATGACTTAATACAATATAATAGTACCCACACTTCTTTAAACAAAATGCGCAAAATAATAACTTTGATCACATTTGCTTAGTAAACCGCCAATTATGGCTCATACACTGATAATTTATCTGCCTTACAGAACATGTTAATAATTTTAATTAACGCAGTCAAAATATAGCAACACAAGGAGGTAAAACAAACCTAATTAATTAAGTCTGGCTTACATATACGAGAGGTCTACACAACTTAGAAGGCGCGTGGATTAAGCAAAAATAGACTCTGCATCAACGGCTTAAGTGCTTCACCGCGCGCCTTCTAAGTTGTGTCGTGCTGTACCTGAATTCATCTACTTAATTAAGGCAAAGTACATATCCAACTTACGCGGCGTGTTTTCCCTCCCGCGTGAGTAGCAGAGCACTTTCCTGCATGTTGTATTAAAACTAACATTACCATCGTCTAACATCAGCCTAGGCAGGAATCGGAGTAATAGTTTTGAATTTGTGTTTTTTTCATAAAAGTTCATCATTTTCAGGTAGGTAATGAAACGTTTTATTCACATTTTTGCCATTTCAATAACATTTATATTAACAACTAGCTTCTACCCGCGACTTCGCCCGCATGGAATTCGGTTATCGCGTTCCCGCGGGAAGTACGCGTTTTTCCGGGATAAAAAGTAGCCTTTCTTTCCCGGGACCCCAACTATCTCCATGCCAAATTTCATCCAAATCCGTCCAGCGGTTGAGGCGTGAAGAGGTAACAGACAGACAGACAGACAGAGTTACTTTCGCATTTATAATATTAAAATATGGATTTACAGGTATACCTATAGGTATCATATTTTATCTAGATAATCTTCGACCATAATATCGTCAAATGCTTGCTTATCCATACTAATATTACAAATGTGAGTGTGTTCGTTTGTCTTTCCTTCATGTCGAAACGACTGGACTACTACAACAGCCTATTTACGGCCCACTGCTGGGCACAGGACTCCTCTCATCACGAGAGGGTTGGGCTATAGTCCCCACGCGGGCCCAGTGCGGATTGGGGACTTCACACACATCCTTGAATTACTTCGCAGATGCGTGCAGGTTTCCTCACGATGTTTTCCTTCACCGAAAAGCTCAGTGGTAAATTCAAATTGAATTTCGCACATAAATAATTTCGGAGGTGCGAGCCGGATTTGAACCTTGCGACCCTCTGCATGAGAGGCGGCAGGTCAAACCACTAGGCCACCACGGCTTCCACGGGTTTTCTACGGCTCAAACCAGTTTTTTCAGTACTACTGTAACTATTAACCATCTATGTAATGTACCTATATAGTATCATCGGGTACGCAGATTGTAAGTCTACGCGGGACGATGTCGCTGGCAATACTGTAGTATTCATTCAATAATTTTTAGGGTTCCGAACCTCAAGAGGTAAAAACGGAACCCTTATATTCACTCGTGTGTCTGTCTGTCCGTCTGTCACAGTCGATTTTCTCCGAAACTACTAGACAAATTAAGGTGAAATTTGGTACGTATGTATATGTAAATTTGTGACCCAAATACGGACGTGTAACGAAAATAAATGAATTTTAAACATAGACCGTATGTTTGGGGGCTGAAAAAATATCAATAAAGTTTTTCAAACTATATATATCAAATGAAAGTACTTCTTCTTCTCAAATATTTATTTTTATTTATTTTAGGTCAATTCTTTTCGAGTTATTAGAAAATAGGCGAAAAATTACCATCAGCCCTTATCTCCGAAACTACTGGACCAAAAATTTCGGGTAAAATACGGAGGATAGTTATTGACCTATAGATTACAGGAAAGTTATTAAGAAGTCCATGGTATTTTTAACATGAATTATCGCTCTATGGTTCAATAAAACATAAAGTATGAAATCTATCATATAAAAGAGCTTATCCTATGAAACGGTTTGAAAATGCCGTCATTGAAAATAATCAAGGGTCGTCATCAAACCCTCTCCGCGCGAGTTTAACTCGCTTCTTGGCCGGTATTTTTTTTGTCGAAATCCGTAAAGCTATTTTATCCGTGAGTTACGCCGAGTTACATGCGCATTTATACAATTAAGTACGGATAGTCAAATTTAATTAATGATGTGTATAAACTTCCGCGTGTGTGATGTGTATAATCCCCGGAAGAGACCCGGCTACCAAAACAAACGACCTTTGGCCCTGGGAACATACAACTGCCGTACGCTGCGGCCTCCCGAACAAGCCGGTTTCCGAAAAGGCTATAGTACCGTAGACCACATACATGCGTTGCGGCAGGTTATACAGAAGACCGAAGAGTATAACCTCCCCCTTTGCCTTGCATTTGTGGACTACGAGAAAGCCTTCGATTCGATCGAGACTTGGGCTGTGCTGCAGTCTCTCCAGAGGTGCCAAGTTGACTACCGGTACATCGAAGTGTTGAAGTGTTTGTATGAAAACGCTACCATGTCCGTCCGACTACAAGACCAGACCACTAAGCCTATTCCATTGCAGCGGGGAGTCAGACAAGGAGACGTGATTTCTCCGAAGCTATTCACCGCTGCATTGGAGGATGCTTTTAAGGTGCTGGACTGGAAAGGTCGAGGCATCAACGTTAATGGCGAGTACATCTCTCACCTTCGATTTGCTGACGATATTGTAGTCATGGCTGAGACCATGGAAGAACTCAGTAGTATGCTCGCTGACCTCAGCAGAGTTTCCGATCGAGTTGGTCTTAAAATGAACATGGACAAGACGAAAATTATGTCTAATGTCCATGTTGTGCCAACTCCCGTAATAATCGGAGGCTCTGCGCTCGAAGCTGTCGACCATTATGTATACCTGGGACAAACAGTCCAGTTAGGTAGGTCCAACTTCGAGAAAGAGGTCAATCGTCGAATCCGACTCGGTTGGGCAGCGTTCGGGAAGCTTCGCAGTGTCTTTTCGTCCAAATTACCGCAGTGTCTCAAGTCGAAAGTCTTCGACCAGTGTGTGTTGCCAGTGATGACTTATGGTTCCGAGACGTGGGCGCTCACGATGGGTCTCATAAGAAGGCTCAAAGTCACTCAGAGGGCAATGGAAAGGGCTATGCTCGGGGTTTCTCTGCGTGATAGAATCAGAAATGAGGATATCCGCAGCAGAACTGGGGTCACCGACATAGCCCGAAAAATTGCGAACCTTAAGTGGCAGTGGGCGGGGCACATTGCTCGCAGGACTGATGGCCGATGGGGCCGGAAAGTTCTTGAGTGGCGCCCGCGAACCGGGAGACGAGCTGTCGGTAGGCCTCCAACAAGATGGAGCGATGACCTCGTGAAGATCGCGGGAAACCGGTGGAAGCAAGTGGCACAGGACCGGTCGGAGTGGCGAGCCTTGGGGGAGGCCTATGTCCAGCAGTGGACGTCTTTCGGCTGAAATGATGATGATGATGATGATGATGATAAACTTCCGATATCAGTTGTAACGTATCAAACTGCAGGAAACTGGGTCAGTTTTCAATAACGGGACGGCATTCGAATTGTGATGAATGTACCTACCGTGTTTTCATTTTATCTATTTGCTCCGAATTGGGGCGGTGGCCGATTTTCAATATGGCTATCTCTATGTGATTGGATAAAAATATTGGGTTGGTTGTAATGAAGTTGCAAGACTTTTCTATTTGGATAAATATTATTAACAGGGTTTACTCCGAAAGTTGGCAACGTCGCAAATAGCTGTCAAATATTTTGCTGTTTTCACTAATTTCTGAATATTACTGAATGAAAACATGAATTATCGCTCTATGGTTGAATAAAACATTAAGTATGGATTGCAACAGTTATCATAGGAACACGAAATTTTTAGTATTATGGAAGTAATATCTTTTGAAAACTTTCCATCGCAGTTTTCATGCATTTTAATCTAATCTTATCCTTTGAATGTCTAACCAACAAATATAAAACGAGACGCGTCATTCAACCATTGAATGATAGCTTCCTTTTTAATTCAGCAATATTGAGACATTAATAAAAACAGCAAACCCTCTTATTAAAAACCGGCCAAGTGCGTGTCAGGCCACGCGCAAAGTTCCGAAGTTGAGGATGCCCGCAGTACCTTTCTAAGACTTATTAGCATCTAGCTAGCCTGTGGTATGACGTGCCCGCCCGACGCCCCTGCCGCTCGAGAAAAGTCATTGGTTTTTTAATCATTTCATAAGTTGGTCGACTATGACTCGTAAGTTTGTACAGCCTACTTAGCTGTGATAGTTTTCCTTTCAACTACGTTATATATGCCATAACCGTGATTTTTTTCAGCTATCTAAATACCACCATTTAGCTGGCAGGAGGGGGGGGGGGGACACGTGACTCTAACAAAAAATAGCACTTTAAAGCTTAATATTTGACAAACGCATCACTTGATCAAAAAATAGTTTCAACAAACCCACAATATTTTTTAAGACCTATTCAACGATATGCCACACCATGGGGTACGCAAGAAAAAAAAATACATCCCCACTTTACGAGTAGGAGAGGTACCATATAAAAAAATATTTTTCAAAATTTTATTGTACCACTTTGTCAGCGTATCTAATATGTATATTCATGCCAAATTACAGCTTTCTAGAACTAAGCATCTCCGAGCAATAGTGCGGACAGACGGACGGACGGACGGACGGACATGGCGAAACTATAAGGGTTCCTTGTGGACTTCGGAACCCTAAAAATAGGGGTACCTATGAGTACTGTTTTCAGAAGATTTATACGCAAGATAGGTAGCGTGCCGTGGTGGCTTAGTAGTTCGACCTACCGCCTCTCATGCAAAGGGTCGGGGGTTCGAATCCGGCTCGCACCCCTAAGTTTACTTATGTGCGAAATTCAATATGAATTTACTACTGTCTGCACGCATCTGCGAAGTAATTAAAAGATGTGTGTGAAGTCAGTAGTAGTAGTAGTAGTAGTAGTAGCAGCAGTAACAGTAGTAGTAGTAGTTAGGCAATTAGCTTCTCATTTGCCCCGTTTTGATATTTAAAATGATTAACTTATTAAAATTGAATTAATTGCAACTTGTCATCGTGAGTTGGTACTATTTTAACTCAACTTCTCCCAGTTTTTGTCCCAAATCTAATGTGATTAGTAGACTGAACAAATAGTGTCGAAGCTCTTTTATTGATTATCTTTTTTTTTATAAGCATTAACTGACCCAATTTTTGATGACGTCTAAATCTTTCCGCTAAATCCAGAAGAAGAAAGTTCTCCAATGTCAAATTCTGTTAGGTATGTAGGTAATCAAATTGAATTTAATACAGTAGCTTTTTAAAGCTTCATTGCTTATTAAAAATACTACCATTTCTCACTCAGAGAATGCCAACTAAAGCCGATAAATCCTGTAAAGGTGCAACTTCATTCAATAATCAATCTTATCGGCCCATCGGTATCTCCACGGCCCCGGTAATAAGCTGCAATAACTCCTTGTTATCTCAAATTAACCTTAAGTATACAGTGTTAATGTTTAGGGTCGAGTTTCGCGTAAAACTTAATTATCGCCGTGACATTCGCATTGTTTTGGGTGTTTTGTTTTCTGAAATTGCGGCAGGAAATAGTCTTCGACATATTATTATTTTCCTTTTCATTGACGACAGGTTTGGCTCACTGCATAGTAACCCAGTCTACTGTTTTGTTCGTTCGAAATTTGTTAATGTATGAGATTAGATAGAGATAACCTATTAGCGTAGTTTTAATTCCTAACACATTTATTTGTTTACTGACCTACCGTTTGTATTTTATGGATAGTTGCGGAGTATTCCATATTCATAATGTGCATGCGAGATTCTAAAATATCTATAAAAAATGTCTGAAACAAAAATTATACCGAAGTATTTTTTTAAAATTTACCCTAATTTCTCTAAACGGTGCGGCAATTTCATCTGCCTCATTAAATCGCGTTTAAAGGTCCAAATTGCTCTCAATAATTTTAGCTCGCTTCATATTCCCAATTTCCCACTGCGCTAACGCACCCAACTATTTAATATGCAAGGCCACGACTCTCATCAGTGTAAATCCATTTCATCGATAATTTTAATAAGGAACGGCATCTAAGAGCCAGTGGCCGTAAACCCTGATGTACATTTAATGGAAAGATAACGATATCTCCCGAGATAAATACAAGATCAACCTGTTTATCGATGAAACGTGAAATAAAGTTGCTCCGCTACGTTTTACGAAACTGTTTTAATCAGACTTTCTTCGATACATTACATTACAATAGTACATTACTACAGAGGCCGGGAAGGAGGATGTTGCAGGCCGAGTATTATATATAGTTACGAGGCCGACAACTTCCGTTCCCCGCCGATGTATGTATAGTGCTTTTCTCAAACATGCAATGAAATAAATAAATTAAAAAATATTTTATATATAATATATTTTGTCTTTTTTACATAAATAAAACTGCGATACCTATGTAGCAAATATGGTTCATGATTTTTAAAAACTGTATTGGCCGAATGTCATAGCGAACCATAGAGTAAATATTGCTTGTAGCTTTTTTTAAATGGCGGGATGCTAAGATGCTGTCACAAATGTATCAAATGGAAATTAAAAAAAAGTGAGTTGCCGGCCTAGGCCTGCAACGTTTGTATGAAATTTGATTATAGGCCAATTGTCTAGCCGCGCCTGAAACGTGATACTTCCCAGGCTAATAAGAAGAACATAATATCAATTTTCATTGCATGTTTGAGAAAAGTGTATTACCGTACATAATTAACAGTTCGGTGACGAATTTGTTTCGTTTCTTTACAACGCTCGTATTTGGACGTCGTGTTGAACACATTATGTAAAAAAATCTTACAAGCTAGATTTCACCTAAATCTAGTTGATGAAGCTTGGCAAGTATATATATGTAGATTGGATGTCAATGAAATAATATGGTACACCCAACTAATCTCGTGATAGATCGTGTAGGTCGTCACGGAAAAGGAGCATATCAAGCCACTGCTGGGATACGAATTTAATATAATATTGTCCAACTATTACTGCATTAATTAATTATTCTATTTGTCCATGGCAGTTTTCTCGCATTCCTCTCGCACTATCTCGATGAAAGCGTTCAATAAGCCAGGAACGCAGTCATTTTGTTCTGAACGTGCGAAATCTACATTGTGGTGGAATGGCTTTCTACATTGTCGTGATTACAAATACTTGTTTATTTTTAATATTTCGTTTCATTGTTATAGCTTAGACATTGCTACTTTCAACGTTATCAACATCAAATGTATTTGTTTATGTTTCTGTTGGTGTGTCTAATAAATAAATAAATAAATCGAGTTCAATCTCAAATAAAACTCCAAACTCAATGACTCAATTAAATACGACGACTTCAATGAAAACTAAAAAGAAAAAAACAAGACTACTTAGTTCAGTAGTAGCTAGGATTATGTTAAGTAATTGATTGCTATTGAGGAATCTAAAGATGCCTACTATCGGGACCCATTATTTGTAACATTTTAACCTAGATTTTAAATGGGTCCCGACTGTAGGCATCTTTAGATTCCTCAATAGCAATCAATTACTTAACATAATCCTAGCTACTACTGAACTAAGTAGTCTTGTTTTTTTCTTTTTAGTTTTTACGCAGTCGGGTTTTTTGGTTTTTTTAATTAACTTTTTTATTTTATTATTTTTAGTTAGGGATTAAAAGACCGTAAATTCCGCAATCTTGTCATTTCATGGAGAGAGTTGCTATCGTGGGGATTATTAAGTAGCTTGCGATGATCTAAATTACTGATTATTAATCCCTCTAGAGACCTAACCCGGCTCAAAACGCTACATAAGCCTGAACCTATTAAAATTCTTCAAGTCAACCGATAGATGGCGCTACTGGTACTACATAAGAGTATTAGGTAGCTATTTTATTTATTTACGAGCGCTGAGTACTGACTAGTGTACCTAATTGGTACCTATAATCAATTAGGTTATATTTCACTGTATCACACACACTATTGACACTTTAAATGTAATAACGAAACTAAAAGTCTTCAAGTCAACGGATAGATGACGCTACTGGTACACTACATTGCACATGCGTACGTACTTGATTGAAGTTTGAGATTTATGAAAAACATTATTATTAAGTATTTTATAGTCGTCGTGACCTGCTTGAAGACTCGTTGGTCTAGATTATTTCCTGTGTTGCTAATTCGAACGGATGTACTACTGGGTGGATAGGTAGGTACCTACTTTACGTGGTTAGTAAAGGAACTTTGAATCGTTATAAATCATAAACGGTTCTTTTGTCTGAAGAATTGTCAAAGAAACCTAATAATGATTTTTAAATACCTATTCAACGATACCTCACATGCCATAGTTGGTTGACTTTTATTTTTTTATTTTGTGCAATATGGCGTCTGGTAGCCGCCATTTTGAATTTTGATAAATTTCATATCTTCAGTGACACTCGCGCAATTCAGACGAATCGATTGACGTATGATTCATTAAAATCGACCCACGCGTTTGATCTCTAGTGTGCCACAAAGGAACAAACATACATACATACAAACATACATACATACATACATACATAGACAGGTAAACACATAACCCTCCTTTGCGGTGCGCAGTCGGGTAAAAAGGAGCGTGCCGATATTTTTAATATTCAAGATCAATTTCATACCGTACCGACTCACTCACCGATACAGTAAATTTTTCACCGTTGCACAATTTCAGAACGACAGTACAATTTTAGAAAGGTAGTCGTGGGAGTCTCGTTCGAATGCCAATCGTTGTCAGTATTGCCAGATGTGAGACATTTGTCGCATTTTCCGAGACTTTTGATCGAACTGCATAAGGGGAAGCTTTGACTTTTAAGAGGATTTTCCTACCTTTGGGAATTTTGGTTTACCTTGACACGGAACTAAAGATTATTTTTGTAAAGGAAATTTGAAAGGTATTTATGAAAATTGCAACTATATCGTCAAAATGTACAGGCAAATTGCCAGCCTTATACAAAGTGTCAGCCGAATTGGATCATCTCATCCTGCAAAAAATCAACTTTCATCAAAGGAATCGTATTTTTCGAGACATAGATGCTGGCAACACCGATCGCAACGTCAAAGCAGTCGCAATCTCGAAGCAATTTTTCAATACCGTCAAATTGAGAAACAACGGCGTGGAAAGTGCAGAGGACCTCAGGGAGTCCAATGCAAAGAGCGACTGAGTAACTATAGATTGGAACTTTAACGTGGGCTTACGTTTATTGCTAAGGGTATTGCGGGAATAACGCCGGTAGCATAACACGTCTTCTAGATGTTAATCCATGTTTTAAGAGGATCCATGTTTGTTTGTTTGTTTGTCCTTCCTTCATGTCGACACAACTGGACCGAATTGCATGAAATTTGGTATGGAGATAGTTCGAGACCCTGGAACTGCCTAAGTTATCAAAGCAAAACTGACAGCATATTCCTTTAATATCGAATTTCGATTGATTAGGACATCAGTGGTTCGACCTACCGCCCCTCATGCACAGGGTCGATTTCGATTCCGGCTGGCATTTCGAATTTTGTGCATGTGCGAAATAAAATTTGAATTAACCACTAAGCTTTTCGGTGAAGGTAAGCATCGTGAATAAACCTGCATGCATCTGTGAAGTAATTCAAAGATCTGTGTGAAGTCCCCAATCCGCACTGGGCCCGCGTGAGGACGATAATTATATAGCCCAAACCCTCTCGTGATGAGAGGAGGCCTGTGCCCGGCAGTGGAAGGCAAATATAGGCTGCAGTAGTAGTAGTATCGTCTAGTACTATAAGATACGATATAGTCTAGTAGAGATAACATGAAAAGAAATGTCTCAGATTTGTCACGATTTTTAAAATAGTACTTAATTTCTTTTCACTCTCCTTTTACCATTTTGTGCATGCTCAATCGACTGGCAGGCAGTTCTTCAAAACAGTCTCCAGTTAATATTTTGAATCTTTATGAAACAACTCTTTGGAGAGTGGAGTGAAAAATGTAATAACAGTTCAATATTTTTAGGGTACTGTCCCTTATCTAGTAATAAAAAGTGAACAAGATTTTATGCTGTTAAATGAGAGAATGGATTTGATACCTACTGAAAAGTGACGTCATCATTTTGTGGTGAATGATGTCATGGCTATGACATCACTAATAGTTTGTGTTTTGACATTTCTTTAGAGTACCTTGTAACAGAACAGACTGCTTTAAGCTGTTTGTTACATCACAAATATTTTAGATCTCTTAAGGAATAGATAAAGTCTTCTTATTATTTGAATACTGGCTTCTCCCCGCAACATCGCCTGTGAGGAATTCGGTTGTCGCGCTTCCGCGGGAATTATGTGTTTTTTCGGGATGAAAGGTATCCTGAGTCCTTTCTCGGGATCCCGGCTATCTTCATTTCAAATTTCATCCAGATTGTTTCAGTAGTTGAGGCGCGAAGAGGTAACAGACAGTCAGATAGACAGACGAACCGACCGACAGACAGAGTTGCTTTCGCATTTATAATATTAATATGGATTTGTAGTTTAGTTAACTTGAGTCGAGACTTCCACCACCTCCACAGCAGACTCAGAGTGATTCGAGACTTCGCGCGCGTTTTGAATTGCCTTTCGGATGCGTGCAGGTTTCTTTACGATGTTTACTTTCATCGAAGAGCGAGATGGCCCTTCTGTTGGCCCTCATGAAGTTGATTTTTGCACATAAGTGGTACTTGAGGAGCAGACCGGAAAAGAGTCTATGATCTTCTGCATGAGAGGTGGAAGGACAAACTACTGGGATACTATGACTTATTGATATTGTTTATGTGGAGTTCGGATTCTCTCGATTACGCGGATGCCTTACATTTTCCAAGGATGGAAAATAGTCTATGTTACTCTCAGAGTTCCCAGGTATATTTATACCAAGTTTCATTAAAATCTGTTCAGCCATTTTGGCGTAAATTAACAAGGCGAACGAAGCGAACGGAGCGAACGTAGCGAACGGAGCGAACGCAGCGAACGGAGCGAACGTAGCGAACGGAGCGAACGCAGCGAACGGAACGGTTTCTCTCGATTACGCGGATGCCTTACATTTTCCAAGGATGGATTATATACTATGTTTCTCCTAGAGTTCGAAGGTATATTTATACCAAGTTTCATTAAAATCTGTTCAGCCATTTTGGCGTAAATTAACAAGGCGAACGAAGCGAACGGAGCGAACGTAGCGAACGGAGCGAACGTAGCGAACGGAGCGAACGCAGCGAACGGAGCGAACGTAGCGAACGGAGCGAACGTAGCGAACGAAGCGAACGCAGCGAACGGAACGGTTTCTCTCGATTACGCGGATACTCTACATTTTCCAAGGATGAGCTATAGTCTATGTTTCTCCCAGGGTTCGGAGGTATATTTATATCAAGTTTCATTAAAATCTGTTCAGCCATTTCGGCGTAATTTAACAAGGCGAACGAAGCGAACGGAGCGAACGCAGCGAACGCAGCGAACGGAGCGAACGGAGCGAACGCGGCGAACGGAGCGAACGGAATTTAGTATAAATAGCGGTGGGTTTTGATTGACAGGAGTTAGTTTTTACTTGGTCTTCGTATGGGAAGCATCTCCCTTGTATCGTTTTAGAGTGCAGTATTTTCTTATATTTTATTGTATTTCTGTGTATTAATGTGATTGTTTCAGATGGATTGATGGAGCAAGGGTTTAGCATTCAGTTCAGTTGGAACATGCGAACCATAGTAAATGTAAATGTCATAACAAAATGGATTTTGCCTTTTGTTGTTGTTTTGCATTAGGGCTGGCGTAGTCCGGGGCCTACAGTTGGAATGGAAACTGACTGTGACAACGAAGTTCCTCCTAAAACTCATCCGTTTGAGTTCCCCAAGATGTGGCTCTTTTGGGGCATGATTGCTATGAATGATAACCATGGGTTATTATGAATCGCAACTCATGAGATCTTCCACACACGGTGGAGTACTGGACAGTATGCGGGGTCTAGACAGTGATTCTCTCAACTGTACTTGCTTGCCGTGGTCCCTCTTTATCTATATATTTATTTATTCGCACAACATAAGTAGGGAATCCTGTGGCCCCTCTTCTCTCCCAACCCTCTCGGTTGCTGTGGGGGCCTAACGCCATTTCAGCGGCACAACACCGGGTGATAGTGTCAGGTTCTTTAGAGGTAACCCGAACCTCGCACCGAATAGTCTTATATCAGCTTAGAAACTTAACATTGCACTGAGTTAAGTTACATCACACATCACACGTTTAAAAGTAAATGTGAGGCGCGGCGTGGCCTCTAGCTTTGCAAACATTAGTCTAGGGTATCAGGGAACTATGTGTAGGATACGGAATCTTCATTAACTACTACAAATCTCCATTAACCTAATCTTCAAAGCATAAAAGGTAGTTTACCTTATGCAGATTCTCAGCTAGTGAAAAGATTTTTAACTGAGGATCAATAATATTAAATAGTAATCAAAGTTTTGGTTTATTATGAATTGTTTGTACGCAAAATAAGTACACGAATCTTCAAGTATATTTTTATCAATTGATTGAGTCATACTGGGTCATATGTACCTTCTCAATCCCTGTCTTGGTCGCTCGAAATCAGACATATTGATCGACAGAGTCACTGACTAATCATTTGTTATTTTAAGCTAATAACCTCAGTCATAATGTATCAGAACTAAGTGGGAAACATATCCTTATAGAAAGACAAGTGTCTACTTACTTCAGTTAGAAAACTTGAAGCTAAAACTGAGAATAAATATATCTGCTGACCAATTTTGATTTTTAACTAATTATTTTATATAAGCTCAAAATGGCTTTTAAATAAAGAATTTAGCTGGTCAGTCCCCATCCAAAACAAGGATTAATTTGGAGATGTAAATATAATGTCGTTAAACAAGAAAGCTTATGAAACTCTAGAAATCTAATTTAAGGACTGATTCCTTAATCCAAATGAATCAATGTTGTATCCGACCTCCTGGTAGGGGAATTAGGTAGGGAAACTGATAATTATTTAAAAACCTTATATCTTTTAAATAGTTTAAACAATAATCTTTTCTTGCTTAATAATTTTAATAATTGAACATTCGCTAATCCATAATATACCATTCCTATTCACGTTAAAAGACCTTGAGTTATTTACGGTTCATAACATAAGGTTCTATAAACTACTAGACGATTGCAATCACAAATTATTTGGCCAAAATAAATTGAATATATAAGAATTTAGGTTAATAAAGACCAAGAGCCGTTTACAGAGTTATAATCCGTTAGTTAAGAGAGAGTTGTTAGGTTAATGAGAGGGTGGGGTGTTACAATTTGGTGCCGTGACCAGGATATCATAACTATAACAAAAAATATATATTTAAGAATAATAATAAAATCTCGCGAGTTTGTTTATCTTGATGAATTGGCAGGAAATAAACAAACAATAACTCTGTTCTTCATAACGGTTCTTTGGCTTTATTAGATTAGAGGTGGCTATTATTTGGTCACAATTTGCTGTCCGTGAAATGAGAGACGTGAGTTAGGAATGGTGCGTTATGGATGCGATTTTTAATAATAAAAAAAAAAGAAAAAAAAAAATTAATTTTTAAAAGTAACAAAAAAAAAAAGGGTGAAGCTTTATTTGTAGAGGAAGCGCAGCAGTGGAGGTTACCTGTGAAAAGAAAACATAAAATTTACGAAAGTTCATTTTTTCTGAGGAAAGAGAAGTGATAGTGCTAGAAGTAAATCTAGAATAATGAGTAAGTCTCAAAGAGGACGTAAACGAAGCCTAGCGGGCCAATCAATTGAAGTAGGAGTGGAAACTGTTCGCCAAGAAAGTCCAGTTGAAGCTTCTGATGATCATGTAGCTGAGGCACCGGCTGTAAAACATGCTAAGATCACGGAGAAAGAATCAAGGGCAAAAAAATACAAAGAGGGTTTAATTTATCGTATGTTTAGACGTACTGTGAGTGTATTGACAAAGAAAATAAATGAGCTTAGCGACAAAATAGAAAATAAAGGATTGTTGGAAGTCAATGAGCAATTACCAAAGAATTTGGAAGAGATAG
Source organism: Aethes cnicana (assembly GCA_963971205.1). NCBI lineage: Eukaryota > Metazoa > Arthropoda > Insecta > Lepidoptera > Tortricidae > Aethes > Aethes cnicana. Next base: position 3,655,441 of record OZ020277.1, read on the forward strand.
AAAATAGCCCTGAATCGCGAGTAAATGCGAATGTTGATAATTCTGAGAAAGGAATAGAAGGAGCTAAAGAAGGAGGGGACGATGTTCTAACTGAATCCCATAAAGAGCCTAATAAAAAGAAGTCTATAGAAGAGCACAGCCATGTAACCTACAATGTGAGAAATTTAAATTTTGAAAAACCTAAGTTCGGTCTGAATGAGAGCTATCATCCAGTCACCTTTCTAGAGGATTTAGAGAATTATTGGAAGAAGATGTCCAACGAGGAAAATGCTTTAGATCTTATTCAGGATTGTTTGGTTGGAGGAGCTCGAGACTGGGCTAGAATTTATAAAAAGAGATGGACTGGAATAAACGATTTCAAAGTAGACTTTTTAGCCACATTTTGGGGAGAAAAGGAGCAAAATGAATTGAGACGAAGCATAGTACAGGGAAGCTGGGATCGTCAAAAGACTCCGAGTATGTTAAAATACTTTCTGAATATTGTTGGGAAAGCCCAAATGCTTAATTTTCAAATGCCTGAGAAGCAGTTGGTGGCAGACATCATAAGGCATTATCCTAAATACGCTCAGCAGGCTTGGATGACATCCAAAATTGAGTCAGTTATAGAAACAGCAGAGTTTCTTAGAAATATGGATGACATTAGTAAACAAGAGCCAAGTAGTGGAGGAGCAGCAGGTCCATCGAAGTCTATTGCAAAATTTCGAAAAGAGAAGCAACCAGAATACACTAATTGGAGAAGACCAGTTGCGCAGCAGAGGCCGAATTTTAACAATCAAAATACTAATGTCAACTCAATAAGTCATGAAGAAGCTACTGAAGAAGAATTTCAACAAATAGATTTAAATTAGGGGAGGCTGATAAATTTGTCTCCAAATCAGCTTCAACTATAGGGGACAAGATGTTACGATTAATGAGTAGTATGGGTTGGAAAGCAGGTCAGACTTTAGGAGTAAATAATTCTGGTCTAAAACAACCATTGGCAACTAAACTTTTAGATAGGAAGAAAAATGAAGGATTAGGGTTTAGAGTTAATGATCCAAAAGAAATATTAATAGAAAAGAAAATGGTCGAATTGTTAAAATTAAAAGTAGAGCAGTCACAATCAGAAGGAGTAAGCTATGAAGTGAATACATCTGTTTTCGAAGAGGATAAATTAGAACAAAATAGACGAGAAAACTTTAAATCAGAACTGATGCTGGGAGTATTTGATTATGAAATTGTTAGTTTATTAGATACAGGGAGCGATATAACTTGCATTTCGGAAGAGTTATACAATGTTTTAAAAAACAAGTATTCAGATTTGCCAGTTATGCCTATCAAATCTTTTAATGTAAGAACAGGAGTAGGACATAGAAGTACGGATATTAAAAATATAGTGCTCTTGCCGTTAAAGCTGGGACGCTTTGTACAAGAAACAGCTTTCTTGATTGTTCCAGGGTTAATAAAACCTTTAATTTTGGGATTTGACTGGATGCAGTTGCACAAAATTATAATTAGTTTAGAACCAAAGACCAAAGGAGTAGTTATGTCTCAAGGGGAAGAGATTCAAATTTTAAAATTTTTTGAACGCGGGAAAAATAATTATATAGAGGAAGATTGTGAAGCAGTAGAAATAATGGAGTCAGATAATTTGTCAGAAATAAAAGTTGGTATTACTTTGCAGGAACAGGAACGGGAAAAATTAGATAATCTAATGAATAAATACTCTTGTTTGTTCTCACCAACATTAGGTAGAGCCAATTGTTATCAACATGAGATAAAAATGGAGCCTCATGTTCCAATCATTAAGAAAACTTATCCAGTGCCGTATGCTTATAGAGAAAGGGTAGAGGAAAAGTTACAGGAAATGGAAGGACAAGGAATAATAAGTAGAACAGCGACACCTTATTGCAGTCCTCTAACTTTTACTCTGAAACCAGACGGTTCAATACGTGTGCTCTTAGATGCCAGAGAGATTAATAAGTTTATGATTGCTGAAACGGAGAAGCCACCCTTACAATTAGATGTAATGAATTCATTTCATGGGGCTAGATTTATAAGTACAGTCGACCTGAACAATGCTTATTTCCAAATACCAATATCTGAATCTAGTAAGACATACACAGGCTTCACCTTTAATGGCAAATCGTATGTCTATAACGTGTTACCTCAAGGCTTAAAAACATCGGTCGGAAGTTTTAGTAGAGCCATGGACGCAATCCTGGGAGTCGAAGTACGAGAATTTTGTGTTAATTATTTAGACGATCTAGCCATCATTACAACGGGTACTTTAGACCAACATTTGGAACATATAGATATCGTTCTTGGAAAATTGAGAAAGGCTGGGCTGACTTGTAATTTAAAAAAGTGCAAGTTTTTGTGTAAAGAGGTTAAAATGTTAGGTTACATTATTTCAACCGAAGGGCTTAGGACAGATCCTGAAAAAGTAAAGGCAATCCAAAAGTTTCCGACTCCAAAAAAGATAAAGAATGTTAGAGCTTTTCTTGGTTTCTGTAACTTTTATAGGAGGTTCATTCCCAATTATAATATACATATTCAACCATTGTGTGAATTACTAAAAAAGGACAAACGTTGGAAATGGGGTGAATTGGAACAAAAGGCTTTTGAAACAGTTAAGTCTTTGTTCATAGATACAATTCTTTTACATCATCCAGATTTCAATAAGACATATTATTTGCAAACTGATAGTTCAGGAATTGGAATAGCAGGATCATTGTACCAATTAGATGAAAAAGGGAATCAAAAAATATTGGGGTTTTACAGTAAAGCATTAAAAGGGGCTCAGTTAAATTGGACAGTTACTGAACAAGAATTTTACTCTGTGATTTGTTGTTTGGAGAAGTTTGAAACATACTTGAGGGGTTCAAAAGTAATTATCCGAACTGATCATAAAGCTTTGATTTTTGTTAAGAATTGGAAATTGTATAATGCAAGAGTAACGCGATGGATTAACTATTTAGAGCATTTTCAATATGAAGTTCAACATATTAAGGGTAGGGATAATGTAGCAGCGGATATTTTATCCAGATATCCTCCAGAAAGTGATTTTCTTCAAGAGGATAGAATAAATTTACCAGAAATATTGTATATGGGTTTAAAAGAAAACAAAGAATTACTTGTACGATTAAAAGATGTAGGAAAGTTGCAAAAACAGGATAAGGAAATTATAGCTATCTTGGATAGAATAAGCAAAAATGGGAAGGTAGGAGATAAGTTGGATAGGATAGTAGAGCGGTGTGCAATTAAAAATAGTGTATTATATTATTTGCCGGAGCGATCTAAAAATAAAGTTCTTTATTTACCAGAAATTTTAAAAGACGAAGTTATTAAACAAATCCATTTAGAGATGGGACATCAAGGAGCGTATAAAGTAATAAAATATATTAAGGATAGATTTTTCTGGAAAGGGATCACTAGGAGAGTTAAGCTCTTGCTTCGGACTTGTCACGAGTGTCAGATTACAAAAAGTAATACTACAAAACATGTGGGGCCATGTCGGTCAATAGTCACAAAAGAGATTGGAGATATAATAATGGTAGATTTGTATGGTCCTTTGCCGTCTGGAGCTTTCGGAATGAATTACATCTTAGTTATTCAAGATTCGTTTAGTAAATTTGTCAAATTTTACGAACTCAGGAAGGCTACGTCCAAATCGGTTATAGGAAAAACTAAAAGGTTCTTTGACATTATTAAACCAAAAGCAATCTTGTCAGACAATGGATCTCAGTTCGCTAGTAAACTTTGGAAAGAAAGTATGAGACAGGCTAACGTAAAAGTAATATATACTACTGTAAGGAATCCGCGCCCAAATTCCACTGAGCGAGTAAATAAGGAATTGGGTCGATTATTCAGAATGTATTGCAGAACGAACCACAAAGGATGGGTTACAGTACTACCAAAGTTAGAATCTCTTTATAATAATACTTTCCACGAAAGTACAGGTTTTACGCCTTGTGAAATTATGTATGGAGAACCTACGCAGCTTTCCTTTGATAAAGCGTTAAAAAAAGAAAAGGGAGTTTTAAACATAGAGGAAATTAGATTTAAAGCAAGAGTGAATTTACAAAAAGCTAGCGAAATGCGTCAGTTAAGATTTAATCAAAGATATAGATTAATTCAGTTTCAAGTGGGAGATTTAGTAAAAATAAGTCGTTTAAATAGATCCAATGCAAGTCAAAAAATTACAAAAAAGTTTGAGCCACTTTACGAAGGACCATATGTTGTAGCAACAAATCCTTATAGCAATGTTTACGTCTTAGTGGACCCTGTAACGGGTAAGGAGAGGGGAAAATTCAACACTATTCACCTCTCGAAATATTTCAAATAACTAAGTTGGGGATGCGTGCATGGTTGAAGATGATTTGGGGTACGAAGCACAAGCTTTGGTTTTTTTTGTTATTTTATTTATATAAGATTGTTTTAAGAATTTATGTTTATTTACTTATACAAGTTTCGTTCGTGTGATAGACAATACTTAAGGCTTAGGATCCTTTGTAATTAATTTCTTTTTCTTGATGAAAATGTAGAACCTTTATTTTTGTTCAAGTAGGAGTACCTAACGTTGTAATGTAATTAAGAATCTAAGGAAGGAGGTAATAAGTTAAGAAACATTTATGTTTGTATAAAATAATAAGACAAGAAATTCAATAAAGTTCATTTTGGTTTATATAGAATCCGTTGGGCAACGGGAAAGGCTCATATATATTAATCATTCGGACTTTCTTCAATTAAAAGGGGAGCATCTTGTAGCTCTTATTTTAAATAAAATTAAAAGGTTAATTGACAAATCCGTTGATAAGTATATATGGAGGGGAGAGTGGCGGCCTTTCAAAAAAAAAAATAGTTATGCAATTCAATCTATTAATTCTGTAGGAAACTAATTTTCATTTTTTATGATGATGAAATAAGAAATGCGTTTGGAAGTATAAATGGGGGGACTGGGAAGCTTCAGAGAAATAATTTAGTTAAATTCTATAATGTAAAAACAAGAGGTTAAAGAATGATTACTTACTAGGAAAAGAGCGCTTTAAAAAATTCATCCGTCAGCGGAGGTTCGTTTTGCTGGAAAAAAAAGGGAAGGAATTAAAATTATAAGAAATTTTTAAATTCTTCTATTCAGTAAATACTTTACAAAAAGGAAAAACTACAAATAAATAGGGTTGATTACTTACAAAGGAGGTGTCTGAATGCGGATCGGGAGGAGGCTCAGAGGTTTTTCTGGATGTTTGGTTCTGGGTTAGTTTCTAAAAGGGGAAAGGAGTTTTCCGTTGTTAGTTGGAAACAGTGTTAGATGAAGGATAAGAACGGTTTATGTGTACGGGGTCGTGTATGTTTGAGTTCGAACATGGTTGCATGATCGTCGAATATATGCAGCATAGGGCTTGCGACTCAGAGAAATGTGTATGTGCTAATACTACTGCAGCCTATTTGCGTCCCACTGCTGGGCACAGGCCTCCCTTCATCATGAGAGGGTTTTGGGCTGTAGTCCCCGCGCGGGCCTAGTGCGGATTGGGGACTTCACACACATCTTTGAATTGCTTCGCAGATGCGAGCAGGTTTCTTCATGATGTATTCCTTCACCGAAAAGCGCAATGGTCAATTCAAATTGAATTTCGCACATAAGTAAACTTGGAGGGCGAGCCGGGATCGAACCCCCGACCCTCTGCATGAGAGGCGGTAGGTCGAATCGGGGACACGACTAGATATCTATCAAATCAAAGGGAGGAAAACTAAAAGTTGGGATGAAATATTGTGCGTAAGCGTTGTTTCAGTGAGAGATTTTTTACGGGTGGGTAAGGGTTTGTTTATAGTAATTGTGAATAGATGGTGATAGGGGGGGGGGGGGGGGTCTTAAAAGGTTTGTTAACTTACTGCATTTTGTAACCTTTTTTTTGATTGGAGTTTTAGTTTATTCTTAATTTTTAGTTTTAAGTCCTTTTCGGGCATTTTCCAGTTATATTTCTCTTGCAGTTCGTCCAGAATCTTTCTTCTGCATTTCCCTTTGTAAGTTCTGCAGATGAAGTTGTTGTTTTTTGAATCCCAGAGGCATGGGTATTTATTTATTTCTTCTTCGATTTGAAGCTTAGTAGGCTCCATTTTGCTTCTAAAGTGATAATGCGCTGGGAAAGCAACAGGGGTTGCTATGATACTCCTAGGTCTAAGTTCAAATTATTCTGTTCTAATTTTCAAAAAGGGAAAAGAAATGAAATCGGAAAATTATAGTCTATTCCGCGGTAGATGGGTGCGAGTTTTGTCACTTAGTGATTGTAAGGATGTTTTAGAATTTTAAATCATCTAATTAAATATATTTAAGGCAGAGTTGACAACGTCTGAACCAATTTTGATGAGTTTTGGTTTTGGATTTTTGTCTCCGTCCCAAGAGGGATATGGGCAAACGTGTATAAAGTGTGTAATAAATACCATGGTGTTTTGAATCAGTTATTACAAAATTATAAGCTATTGCGTTATATGTTTATTGTAGCTAATATCGGTTATTTACTTATTTTCTTCATTTAGAATCGCCGAAATTTACTTTGCAAAAAGATAGTTTTTTTTAATAACTTCAATAATTTCGACGCATCCTTTTAGATGGAATGTAGTATAGTGCACCATGCAAAAAGCACTCGTCATTTGTCAGACGTTGACTCGGGTCGTTTATTCGAGGTTTGAAAAATTAGCATTGGGAGTGGCCAGTATTAAAAAGAAGTTTAGATTTGCATATAAGGCTGGACCTTAATTAGTTAGAATACAACTGATGTTTCGGGGCTTTGCTTGGAAAATTTTGAGAATGTAAATATTGAACATGGTGATTGGTTTCAAAAGGTAATTAATTATTTTTCTAAATATATTTGTGATGTTTTAGGGATTTTAATAGTTTAATTATTTGGGGGTCGGTTTAAAATAAAAATAGAAAGAAAAGAAAAGCAACTTGAAAATTGAGGGAAGGGATTTCAAACCAAAAACTTATCTGAGTTCTAGGACGGGATAAAATTTAGACAAATCTTTGTCTAATTTCGTTTTATTTATTATTAAATTAAATGTCATTAAAAATTACAAAAAAAAAGGGTCCTTATTTTTATATTAAGTTGCTGACTTGTACTGGGGATATAAAAAAGAGATTGAGGAGGGAAGCTAATGAAGAATGTGTTTTTTATTATGGCTTTATGGATATTGGAAGTAAGGGTACTTTGTTTGTTGATTGTTAATTAAGGGAAATTTAGTTAAAAGTGGACCTTTACAATTTAGCAGCTTTTATGAATAAGGAACTCGGGTAGTTGGCATTCGTTTCTTGTAAATTTACAGACAAATGAATTCCTTGTGAGGATGAGTTAGGTTAGGTCAGAAAGACAATATCAGTGTTTATACTGACCACAGGGAATTCAGTACTCTACTCGTTGTACAAATTTTTATATCGGCAACTATACATACTCCGAATGAGTAATGGTCTTTCTTTGAATAAAGTTTTGAGCTGAATATTTGGCCTAAGAATGGATATATTTGTAGCTATTTAAAGTTTTGGAGGTCTATAAAGGAACTTGATGCTCGTCCATGTATTGCAATTGGAAAAAAAAAATTGCGTCGGAAGGGAATCGTTTTACGGTTAGCGTAAAGATCAGCCTAGCACAACTGATTTTTCCTTGATGGATTTTCAAATCCTTGTGAAAATTATATTTATTCAAGACCAAAATATTAAAAGCTTGAAATCAGAGTTCTAGTTGAGTTCATTAGTTATTTGGTTTAAAAACACATTACACTACAAAAAAAAAAAAAAAATAATAAAAAAAAAAAAAACAATCAAGGGAAAAATGCTAACTAGTTGTTGAAAAAAATATTTGTGATTTAGAAAGGTTTGAAATAATTTCCTTCAGTTAAATTTTACGTAAATTATTTGGGGTCGAGCTGTAACAGAACAGACTGCTTTAAGCTGTTTGTTACATCACAAATATTTTAGATCTCTTAAGGAATAGATAAAGTCTTCTTATTATTTGAATACTGGCTTCTCCCCGCAACATCGCCTGTGAGGAATTCGGTTGTCGCGCTTCCGCGGGAATTATGTGTTTTTTCGGGATGAAAGGTATCCTGAGTCCTTTCTCGGGATCCCGGCTATCTTCATTTCAAATTTCATCCAGATTGTTTCAGTAGTTGAGGCGCGAAGAGGTAACAGACAGTCAGATAGACAGACGAACCGACCGACAGACAGAGTTGCTTTCGCATTTATAATATTAATATGGATTTGTAGTTTAGTTAACTTGAGTCGAGACTTCCACCACCTCCACAGCAGACTCAGAGTGATTCGAGACTTCGCGCGCGTTTTGAATTGCCTTTCGGATGCGTGCAGGTTTCTTTACGATGTTTACTTTCATCGAAGAGCGAGATGGCCCTTCTGTTGGCCCTCATGAAGTTGATTTTTGCACATAAGTGGTACTTGAGGAGCAGACCGGAAAAGAGTCTATGATCTTCTGCATGAGAGGTGGAAGGACAAACTACTGGGATACTATGACTTATTGATATTGTTTATGTGGAGTTCGGATTCTCTCGATTACGCGGATGCCTTACATTTTCCAAGGATGGAAAATAGTCTATGTTACTCTCAGAGTTCCCAGGTATATTTATACCAAGTTTCATTAAAATCTGTTCAGCCATTTTGGCGTAAATTAACAAGGCGAACGAAGCGAACGGAGCGAACGTAGCGAACGGAGCGAACGCAGCGAACGGAGCGAACGTAGCGAACGGAGCGAACGCAGCGAACGGAACGGTTTCTCTCGATTACGCGGATGCCTTACATTTTCCAAGGATGGATTATATACTATGTTTCTCCTAGAGTTCGAAGGTATATTTATACCAAGTTTCATTAAAATCTGTTCAGCCATTTTGGCGTAAATTAACAAGGCGAACGAAGCGAACGGAGCGAACGTAGCGAACGGAGCGAACGTAGCGAACGGAGCGAACGCAGCGAACGGAGCGAACGTAGCGAACGGAGCGAACGTAGCGAACGAAGCGAACGCAGCGAACGGAACGGTTTCTCTCGATTACGCGGATACTCTACATTTTCCAAGGATGAGCTATAGTCTATGTTTCTCCCAGGGTTCGGAGGTATATTTATATCAAGTTTCATTAAAATCTGTTCAGCCATTTCGGCGTAATTTAACAAGGCGAACGAAGCGAACGGAGCGAACGCAGCGAACGCAGCGAACGGAGCGAACGGAGCGAACGCGGCGAACGGAGCGAACGGAATTTAGTATAAATAGCGGTGGGTTTTGATTGACAGGAGTTAGTTTTTACTTGGTCTTCGTATGGGAAGCATCTCCCTTGTATCGTTTTAGAGTGCAGTATTTTCTTATATTTTATTGTATTTCTGTGTATTAATGTGATTGTTTCAGATGGATTGATGGAGCAAGGGTTTAGCATTCAGTTCAGTTGGAACATGCGAACCATAGTAAATGTAAATGTCATAACAAAATGGATTTTGCCTTTTGTTGTTGTTTTGCATTAGGGCTGGCGTAGTCCGGGGCCTACAGTTGGAATGGAAACTGACTGTGACAACGAAGTTCCTCCTAAAACTCATCCGTTTGAGTTCCCCAAGATGTGGCTCTTTTGGGGCATGATTGCTATGAATGATAACCATGGGTTATTATGAATCGCAACTCATGAGATCTTCCACACACGGTGGAGTACTGGACAGTATGCGGGGTCTAGACAGTGATTCTCTCAACTGTACTTGCTTGCCGTGGTCCCTCTTTATCTATATATTTATTTATTCGCACAACATAAGTAGGGAATCCTGTGGCCCCTCTTCTCTCCCAACCCTCTCGGTTGCTGTGGGGGCCTAACGCCATTTCAGCGGCACAACACCGGGTGATAGTGTCAGGTTCTTTAGAGGTAACCCGAACCTCGCACCGAATAGTCTTATATCAGCTTAGAAACTTAACATTGCACTGAGTTAAGTTACATCACACATCACACGTTTAAAAGTAAATGTGAGGCGCGGCGTGGCCTCTAGCTTTGCAAACATTAGTCTAGGGTATCAGGGAACTATGTGTAGGATACGGAATCTTCATTAACTACTACAAATCTCCATTAACCTAATCTTCAAAGCATAAAAGGTAGTTTACCTTATGCAGATTCTCAGCTAGTGAAAAGATTTTTAACTGAGGATCAATAATATTAAATAGTAATCAAAGTTTTGGTTTATTATGAATTGTTTGTACGCAAAATAAGTACACGAATCTTCAAGTATATTTTTATCAATTGATTGAGTCATACTGGGTCATATGTACCTTCTCAATCCCTGTCTTGGTCGCTCGAAATCAGACATATTGATCGACAGAGTCACTGACTAATCATTTGTTATTTTAAGCTAATAACCTCAGTCATAATGTATCAGAACTAAGTGGGAAACATATCCTTATAGAAAGACAAGTGTCTACTTACTTCAGTTAGAAAACTTGAAGCTAAAACTGAGAATAAATATATCTGCTGACCAATTTTGATTTTTAACTAATTATTTTATATAAGCTCAAAATGGCTTTTAAATAAAGAATTTAGCTGGTCAGTCCCCATCCAAAACAAGGATTAATTTGGAGATGTAAATATAATGTCGTTAAACAAGAAAGCTTATGAAACTCTAGAAATCTAATTTAAGGACTGATTCCTTAATCCAAATGAATCAATGTTGTATCCGACCTCCTGGTAGGGGAATTAGGTAGGGAAACTGATAATTATTTAAAAACCTTATATCTTTTAAATAGTTTAAACAATAATCTTTTCTTGCTTAATAATTTTAATAATTGAACATTCGCTAATCCATAATATACCATTCCTATTCACGTTAAAAGACCTTGAGTTATTTACGGTTCATAACATAAGGTTCTATAAACTACTAGACGATTGCAATCACAAATTATTTGGCCAAAATAAATTGAATATATAAGAATTTAGGTTAATAAAGACCAAGAGCCGTTTACAGAGTTATAATCCGTTAGTTAAGAGAGAGTTGTTAGGTTAATGAGAGGGTGGGGTGTTACAACCTACCTGCATTTCACTTGCCAGTCTTCATCGCCATTGTCTTCTAGGCACAAAATACAACTGACGTACAGTACAGGCAATATTGTGCTACACCACTTTTTTAGACTTTAACAAACGGCGGAAACGGCGTATAAAAGCACGATTTGGAACACGATTCGAATGAAGTGTCAATGTTTGCGTGAGAGTACGTATATGTGCGTGCGAGGACGTCTGTATACTTGTACAAGTGTGTGTGTACCAACTACGCGCGCCAGGGATCCACTCTCCATCTCCAGATGAAACAAATGACGGTAAGGGCGAATTGGGCGCGAGTTGCGCGCCGGCTAGATTCAGGCGGTTGATTCCGTGGCCATTCTGTATGTAGTACTATTAAATATTCTGTGCCTTTAATAAGTTTATCAGCCAGTACGTTGTATGATGTTGTTCGTCTACCGTCAGATGCGCCTAGATATGAAAAGTTTAATTAAAACACGCCTTCTGTTGCCAGCGACGACCTAATAAATGAGGCGGCTAGTTCATCTTCAAGGAAGTTTCATTAAAGCACGCGATGGTGATGTGTTTTAGTATGTTGATATATTTTTTACAGTACTTGCTTTTGCCCGCGACATCGTCCGCGCGGAATTCGGTTATCGCGTTCCCTCAGGAACTGTGCGTTTCCGGGATAAAAAATAGCCTCTGTCCTTTCACCGGGAGTCTCGAGACCCAAACTATCTCTATACCAAATACCAGGTAATAGACAGACAGAGTTTAGATTACTATAGATTAGTATAGATAAAAGTATTGGCTACGTTGGTACCTAATGCCCTCGCTCACGGCGACTTTTTGTAGCAACGCTGCCGCGCTATTCATATCGCTATCCTTTTTACTCTTTGATGTAAAAAAAGAATAGCGATATGAGTAGCGCGGCAGCATCGCTACAAAAAGTTAATTAAAAAAAACAAAAAACCCAACTGCGTAAAAAACTAAAAAGAAAAGAACAACAGGTAAACACATAACCCTCCTTTGCGGTGCGCAGTCGGGTAAAAAAGACGCCGTGGGCGCGGGCGCTAAGTAATGAACCCGCCTACAATTCCAACGGTCGCAGATTAGGGATGACGACAGGGTGAAGAAATCGAAATTCTAATTAGTCCGTCAGTCAGGTAATAAAAAAATATTAGACACGTATTTTTTGTTTTATCAAATTAACAAAGAATGACTCAGTTAAAACGCATTAAAGTTGGAGAGTGGGGCTAACTACGTCACCGTTAGGTATAAATCGTACCTAACCGTGACGTCACGCGACATTTCAACTCAATATATCTCCGTATAAGTTTGATTATGTGAAAAAAGAAAAAATACGTGTCCGATACTTTTCAATAATCTTCCTTATAGACTGTGGGAAAAAAAGTTGTCGTCATCCCTATTCCACTAGGGGCAAATTTTGTTTGATGAGTACCAAAAATCCTTCTGCTTATATGTAGATACTAGTACGGATAGTGCCACCAATTTTGGTGTGTTATTAATTAAAATACTATTAACAACAATCGGTTTGTTAGATCTTGTGAAGTCGTGGTGGCCTAGTGGTTCGGCCTACCGCCTCTCATGCAGAGGGTCGGGGGTTCGATTCCGGCTCGCACCTCTAAGTTTACTTATGTGCGAAATTCAATTTGAATTTACCACTGAGCTTTTCGATGAAGGAAAACATCGCGAGGAAACTTGCACGCATCTGCGAAGTAATTCAAAGATGTGTGTGAGTCTCCAATCCGCACTAGGCCCGCGTGGGGACTATAGCCCAAACCCTCTCGTGATAAGAGGAGGCCTGTGCCCGGCAGTGGGACGCAAATAGGCTGTAGTGGTGTTGGTGGTGGTTGTTAGATCTTACTTAATTAGTAAGAGAGTTAAAATGATGGGTATTATTAAGTACTCATTTATTCCTTATTGTGTTACACTTAAATATGAACATTTTCCTACAGGCGCTGTTTTAAACCATCATTTCCTGAGCGATATTTAGTAAAATTCTGAAGCTTACGATGGGTGATCCAAAAGTAATGATAACTGAATACTTATTGAATCGGATTAAAATAAATACCTAGGTATGCCGTTACTGGCCATAAAGACTCCTTAGTAAATAAAAAAATAAAAATATGTATCTGTCAGAGAGTTGCAGCTGTTTTTTCACGAGCAGTCGGACCAACAACGCAAAAATGGAGAAAACTGAGTTGAGAGCGGTTATTAAATACTTCTGTTTGAAAAAAATGTGTACTAAAGATATATACGCTGAATTAATGGGAACACTCCACTTACAGCCGTGGTGGCCTAGTGGTTCGACCTACCGCCTCTCATGCCGAGGGTCGGGGGTTCGATTCCGGCTCGCACCTCTAAGTTTACTTACGTGTGAAATTCAATTTGAATTTACCACGAGCTTTTCGGTGAAGGAAAACATCGTGAGGAAACCTGCACGCATCTGCGAAGTAATTCAAAGATGTGTGTGAAGTCCCCAATCCGCACTGGGCCCGCGTGGGGACTATAGCCCAACCCTCTCGTGATGAGAGGAGGCCTGTGCCCAGCAGTGGGCCGTAAATAGGCTGGTGAAGTAGTAATGGGAACACTGGGCGAGTCCGCTCCACCGTATTCCATAGTGGCACGGTGGTCAAAGGAGTTTAACTTGGGAAGAACATCCACTCAAGATGAACATCGCGAAGGCCGTCCATCTGACGCCATTACTGGAGAAAACGTCGAAAAAATTCATGATCTCGTTTTAACAGATAGAAGGATGACTATCAGGCATCTACTTGAGCTCACAGGCCGCATTCAAAGAATCTTAACTGATGAACTACACATGAAAAAAGTCTCCGCTCGTTGGGTGCCTAGAATGTTAACGGCTGAACAAAAGAAAATACCATGTGAGATTCCGAAGTCTAATCTTAACAAATATCAAACTGATCCCGAAACATTTTTGCGTCGGTTTGTAACCATGGACGAGTCTTGGATCCACCATTTCGATCCTGAGACCAAACAGCAATCCATGACCTGGAAGCGAGCGTCTTCCCCTACACCGAAGAAATTCAAGGTAGCAAGCTCCGCTCATGGCTTCAGTGTTTTGGGATGCTGAGGGAATCATAATGATCGAATACCTGGAAAAGGGAACCACTATTACGGGCTCCTACAACGCTGACCAAATACGCAGATTGAGAGAGGCAATCAAAGAAAAGCGGCGGGGTAAACTTCGAGCTGGCATCCTGTTTCACCAGGACAACGCACCGCCCCACAAGGCCGGCGTTGCGATGGCTGCCATCCGTGATTCAGGGTTCGAATTGCTGGAACACCCCCCATATTCGCCAGACCTAGCCCCCAGCGACTTTTATCTCTTTCCACGGCTGAAGGAAGATCTTAGAGGCAACAAATTTTTAAATGATGGCGAGGTAATGGCCGCTGTGGAGGCATTTTTGGAGGGTCAAGAAAAAGATTTTTTTTAAAAAGGAATTCGTGGTCTGGAGAAACGATGGTCTAAGTGTGTAGACTTGGAAGGAGATTACGTAGAAAAATAAATTATTTTATTTAACATTTTATGTCTTTCATACTGATTATCATTACTTTTGGATCACCCCTCGTAATTCGGTTTTGTTATTCCTAGAAATCCCAAGCTGCAACGTTACCTTAATTTTAAAAAGATCAAGAGATCAAAATCTTACAGGGATGAGGGAGGAAATTAATGTGTTGCCGAAATAAGCTTATGGAAATTATGTTCGTGAGCTCAAAGAAAATTCCGAAACTGATCAAGTTATTGCGTAGTTCGGGTTTATGAAGAACTTCGGTAATTGGGTTATCGATAATTTAATTTGTTATTAACAAAGCTCTGGATTGTTTGAGTTTGCTCGATAATCAATATATACTTATTGAATTAAAATTAATTAAGAACCGAACAAGGCTCAAAGATCAACATATTTAGTGTACTCAGAGTTCAATGGAAATTATTGGAAATAAATTGGGATATAATTAATTAGTTACTTCTTCACCATAAGACATTTTGCGTTTTTAATATAACAAAACTTACTCATTTTTTCTGTCCTTGAAATTAGCCTTAGTCATCTCGTATATAAAAATGACTTTCTGTTATAACTTTATAATTGCAAGTCATTCCGGGAAGGAACGTTTTAACAATCCCGATCATTTAATAAATAGGTAGAGATCTTCTACTATCTAAAGTCCCGCGCCTTCACATTTCAAAACACTTCATTTTTTATTATTATTTAAAAAGCACCACCAACATTCTCAACGCATAGTTGATGACTATATCAGCTCGCACACATGTGTTGAGAGTGTTGGTGGTGCTTTTTAAATACATTGAAGCGTTTTTAAATGTGGAGCCGCGGGACTGTAGATAGTAGAAGATCTCTAAACTTGGACGAACTCTGTACGAGTATCTATATTCTTGCGCATGTTAAGGTAAAATTAACCAAAACACCTCAGGGCTTTGGACATGTTAAATGGAGCATGCAAAAGGTTGGTTGCGACGAACTAAATAAATGACGATTCGCAAAGGGCGGGCTGGGCTGTCTTCATTCAAAACGATTTCTTTTACGTTTTAATTAACTTTTTGCAGCCATATTTAGTTCAACTGGAGCGCAGTAAATAAATTAGCACAGGTCCTAACACGACCTGTCGTTTCGTGCTGGCGTTCGCCCAAGATTTTTAGCGTTCTTTGGCAAAGTTACGGAGTTTCTTTTTATTGAATTGTTTTCAAATGCCCCCGTTACGTGTGAGTATAAATGGCGGGGAAGTATTTCTAATTACATTTCAAATGAACTGTGAAATATATTTCGACACCATTTCAACCACGGGTTAGTTTTGTATGTGATATCAGTCTGAAACTGAAATGTTTAATATATGTGCCTACCTAAGAATAAATCGCACCGTACCTACTTCACTACATTTTGTGACCGATTCAGAGAGAAAAACTTTAGCTTATTTATTATAAATGTGAAAGTATGTTTGTTTGTTTGTTTGTCCTTCCTTTAAGTCGAAAGGACTGGACCGATGGGTGAAATTTGGCATGGATATTTTGAGACCCTGGGATTAATATAGGATACTTTTTATCCCGACATTTCTACCGGAACGGGCTTTCTATCGGTCAAACCAGGTTTTCGACACTTCTATAACCATCTACACTCAACAGCAATGAAATCGGTTCATTTTGTATAGAAAATCCTATATAAACAAAGGAACCCTTTGCGGTCCAGTGTATATGTTCCTATGCCGCTCGCATCCACCGACTTCCCGCGACCTTCACCAGGTCCTCCATTTTTGGAGGCCTACCAACAGCTCGTCTTCCGGTACGCGGACACCATTTGAGATATTTCCTATAGGCTCCGGGGAGCAGAAATAAAAAAAAAGCTTTACTCAATATAATTTATTGTAAGACTAACACTGTGAACTGCTACCAGCATCTTCTTCGTGGGGGTCGTATTTAGACTGAGTTTAACTTTTAAGAAGTTTCAATTAGATTGTAAGCTCGGCCGTACGCAGCGCAGCAGTAGGTTTACGGCTTAACCCCGGTGAAATTATTCACTTCTGAAATCAGAATCTTGAAACGGCATAGGACATTACGGACTGTCTGCAAACTTGGATTTCTTACTGCACTTCTAAACGAGTTGATTTAAGACCTAAGTTTACCTTGATAAAGGCTATTCTAGTTTAATTTAAGCAACGGTCTATCGTGTTTTGTGTATTCGAGGGAGTTGGGAAACTTTCTGCAGCCAATGGAAGCAATTTGCCGTATTCGAGACATGGATATGCACACTGGGTACTAGTTTGGTATTAATTTGCTTCTTCGGCATGCGTTTACTTCTCCAATTTCCGGCAAAACTTGGGTGCTTTTATTAGATAGAGTTACGGAACTTTGAGAATATTCCTTTAAGTATTTAAATAGGAAACTATTAGATGTTTGTAATACCATCACCGATTGGAAATTCAAATGGATTGACAAAATTGTGTAAAATAAATTGAAATGGTATACAAGAATAGAGCAATGCATTGGTGATGCCTCTCTCTATATAGTGTTATATGTCTATAGGCGGCGGTAACCCACTTACCGTCAGGAAGACCGCCGATCTGTTGGTCAGTCTGACAACATTTTATAAGTAGGTGAGTATAGCTACTCTATCTCAGAAACGGCTGTCTAACGATTTGGACGAAATTTGCAACACATAATTATATTTAGGGGATTTTGGGCGCGAAAAACGATCAGCTAAGTCTCATATCTGTAAAAACTCATTTTCAGCTTTCATACGAGCAAAGCTCAGTCACCCTCACCCATGTAGGTTCTAAAAAAACTACTTTTCGAGACCTGTCCTTTTCTGTAAGTACCTACCCTTCAATCGTGGCCATTTTCAACTCCCCAACGCAAACACATGGTAGGTAGGTAGCGTCATAATTTGAAACATAGTTTCAAAAGCTCCTATAGGTGCTTCAACAACAGGAAAATTAATTATCTCGCCTTAATAATCTCACTTATACTTTAAGAGTCGTAAAAGTAACCACGGATGTAGAAACTTTAATCAGAGCTATAAATTAAGTGGGCTATTAAGAATTTCATTGGAAATGAGTCAGTGACGATGATGCACGGTGTTGGGAAACGTAAAGATTAGAGCTGTCGTGTGATTTATGTGGTCTTACCATTGTTGTGAGACGTGTTAAATGTAAGTTGTTTTGGTTTATTTTTAATTATGGACATTGTTGCAGGTTCCTGAGGTGGCATCTTCGAAGCAAATCAAAGGTCTTCTTTAATCGGATACCGGCTCGCGTGGGGTGGCCTAGACTCTCGTGTCGTGAGACAGGAAGGTACCACGAAGATGCCCTGCTATTTTGCGGGCTAAAATCAAGTCGGCAACAATTCGTTATTGCTTTGTTAATGTAAGTATATTGAAGGCATATTATATGAATCAGAATCAGAAACATTTATTGTATAACTGTGTTAGTACATAAGATGTTAAATATTAGAAAGATCTGTTTCAATAATTACCTATTCATAGGCGTACAAAAATTCTTAAATCTATTCGGTACTAACATTTACAAATTGTCTTATTTTCAAAAAAAAACATTTAAGCTATAGAGTAGGTACCTTACCAACAAGCCAGTTCGTTAAATACTTTTAAATGTAAATTGTACTACTGATGTTACTGAGTTTTGACTTCCACAATATAGTCATCGTCATCATTTCAGCCGAAAGACGTCCTCTGCTGGACATAGGCCTTCTACTCAGACCGGCCCTGTGCCACTCGCATCCACCGCGTTCCCGCGACCTTTACCAGGTCGTCGCTCCGACTTGTTGGAGGTCTACAGACAGCTCGTCTCCTTGTAAGTATATAGTACCTACACTTAAGTAATAATAGTACCTAGGTAACAATAATCATCAAGCATTAACTAATGTTTAATATTATAAGCTAAATAAGTCCTTCTGCCTCAAACACAGGATTTTTCTAGCTCAGGCACAGAAGTAGGTAATGTTTTCGCCGCATTTAGATTATTTCATTATACCTATGTCAGTAAATTAGGATATCATAACGCCTGGTGTATTTAATGTAATATTGTAAACTTACTTACTGAATAAATAAATTGAAAAATTGAATTGAAATTTAATCCTAACATTCTCGTGATGAGAGGAGGCTTGTGCCCAGCAGTGGGACGCAAATAGGCTGAAGTAGTAGTAGTAGTAGTAGGTAACAATAATGCAATTTCCGTTCTAATTTCCCGATGAGTCAGATTAACAGCGAAACTCGTGAAATCGAGTAAGTAACCGAATAAATCACACGCTTAGTTATAATACGAAGGGGATAACATTCCAAAATGGATTTGTACAAGCGTTTTATAGTCTACCCGCAGTTTTAAATTTATGACTGTTACCTGTGATTTAATTTAATGCTTTCCGCTTGTTCTATTAGTCATTTTAAATCAATGAATCAGATTCTTAACAGAATCCACTTTACGACACGGTAGAATATGGGAAAGATCGCAAAAAAATATTAAGTTCATGCTAATATTATAAATACAAAAATATTTCTGTATATGTCAATTTGTTACCTGTTGCTGCTAAACCACTAAATCTAATAATACAATAGTACCTAATTGAACTTTGAGTTACTTAATGGGTAAGATTTTCTGCCATTAAGAGTTGAAGAAGTACTTTCCTTATTTCCTACTCTCTTTTTCACACATTACATTCTTAAATAACGGACACTTAGACAAAGTGGGGTGTAACAATTAATGCGCACGAATCCTACTATCTTTCTGACACAATCAATCAATCTACGAATATTCTAAATTTTTTTCCATTTTTTTTCATGTTTTTCAATATTTATTTATTTATTTATAAAAGTTTAACATGACCCAATATGATGATAAGGGTATTACTCCAACTTTGGTAGAGTTCGTTTGTAATTTTAATGAATACCTTTTACAGTTTGCGGTGGGTATAAATCTTTCATTTATAGTCTAATTCCTATGGCCCCGGTCACAAACCAAATGTTATTTATGATAATTGGTTTCGTAGCAATAATTTAAAATGCGGCACTTTGTTTTCTAAAAGATTTATTCGTGGGATCTGGGTTACAATTTTACTTACGTCTGATAAAGGGTTAAGGTCAGCCAGGTATAATGTAAGTATACTCAAGTTTTGCATGAAAAGATCAGATTTTCAACGACTACAGTTACAATGAAGGGGATGAGGTAATCAGGTAACAGAAATCCAGTGATCGAAGTCTCGAGTTTTGGAGAGGCATAAAATTTTGTGACCGACTTTTCACGCTAGACGATAGATTCTATAGTAATATGGCATTTTTTAAAGGGATTGTTTTATAAACTATCACACAGGCCATCTGATTGTAAATGACGAATTATGATATAATACTTTTTAAAATTTAATACCAAAACGTCCGACGGTTTCACAGCTCGCTAATAGCAATAATTCGCTCAAAGAGACAGTCGGATTTGCCACACTGTTCTCGTCTGATCGAATAATTGATTTCATTATATTGTGTCAGTGGCAGGTCACGTGAACTGGACACCGGGTGACCGCAAATGGTTAAATTAAATTCTGAAATTGTTATTGAACATTTTAGTTTTTGATTCATGTAATATCTGAAATATGTATATCTGGGACAAACAGTCTGGTTAGGTAGGTCCAACTTCGAGAAAGAGGTCAATCGTCGAATCCGACTCGGCTGGGCAGCGTTCGGGAAGCTTCGCAGTGTCTTTTCGTCCAAATTACCGCAATGTCTCAAGTCGAAAGTCTTCGACCAGTGTGTGTTGCCAGTGATGACTTATGGTTCCGAGACGTGGGCGCTTACGATGGGCCTCAAAGAAGGCTCAAAATCACTCAGAGGGCTATGCTCGGGGTTTCTCTGCGTGATAGAATCAGAAATGAGGATATCCGCAGTAGAACTAGGGTCACCGACATAGCCCGAAGAATTGCGAGCCTTAAGTGGCAGTGGGCGGGGCACATTGCTCGCAGGACTGATGGCCGATGGGGGCGGAAAGTTCTCGAGTGGCGCCCGCGAACCGGGAGACGAGCTGTCGGTAGGCCTCCAACAAGATGGAGCGACGACCTTGTGAAGGTCGCGGGAAACCGGTGGAAGCAAGTAGCACAGGACCGGTCTGAGTGGCGAGCCTTGGGGGAGGCCTATGTCCAGCAGTGGACGTCTTTTGGCTGAAATGATGATGATGATGATGATTAATATCTGAAGTAAGTATTCATCGTCTGCCACGTGTCGTTCATCTGATGACATAGTGGCCAAATGCCTTCGTTGATAGGTATTTATTGTTTACTTCTGGTACCCTACCTATGATATACCTACTAAACATTAATCTTTTTTCTTATGTGTGTGGGTGTCGCTTCGCAGTTTAGGTGAATATAATTATCCGAGCGTTCATGACTCGCTAGGTATAAGCACAGAATATTTAATAGTGCAGAATGGCCACAGAATCAAACGCCTATGAATCTAGCCGGCGCGCAACTCGCGCCCAATTCGACCTTACCGTCATTTGTTTCATCCGGAGATGGAGAGTGGATCACTGGCCCGCATAGGTGGTACACACACACATTTAAAAGTGTACAGGCGGCCTCGCAAACACTGACACTTAATTCGAAATCGTGCTTTTATAGGCCGTGTCCACCCTGAGGTAGGTATAAGTTACATTTTCGCAAGTTGGCAGTTGAGAGAATATGCAAAGTATGCCTAGGCTTGACTTTAGTTAAGGAGTGACCCTATACTTTAAGGTAGTAGCACAGAATCTACTGTGTCCGTGTCCAGTGTAGTTGTGTTTTACTTGGTCGTATGAGTTTGTACGAAATATCGCAGTCCGTAATGTTAAGTAAAATCATGACGTATCTTCGTGTTCTCATGTGTATTTTTCACGGTGTATTGACCGACGAGAAATCAAAGTTGCAACGCTAGAAACGAAAAGCGCAATTTTTCAGTGGATAAAAATAAGACGACTTCTTCCCTTGAATAGCTGCTCATTTATTAAGACAGCTCCAATATTACTGCAGCAAAAAATAACCCTCAGTATTACAGTAAGTCGATGATTGCGCGGCGCGTAACCGGATATCCGCTAGCGGTTATCGTTTTCTTCCTTTCACGGTGAATGAACGTTATTTTATTGGGTTTCAGGTAGGCTTTGATGTTTTGATTTATTTGCAACCTGTTTTTGTATCGTAAGAGGATGAGACAAAAGCATGAAAATATCAAAGGATTTTCTCATTCGATACAACGCCGACGATATTTAATTTTGAATTGCTTTTGTAAAGTGAAATGTGTTTGTTTCAATGAAATCGTGTTGACACTTGTGTTGTGTTGATATTATTTGTAAGGATTCCCTTGATTTTAAAACGCGTACGAGTAAATATGATAGATATGTAATTCACTTTTATATTGGAATGAGTATTATGCATGTATTATGACGTTTAGTAACTGTTAAATCGATACGTCCTACATATTCAAGTGCAAAATCTGGATTGAATTGAAATGTCCCACGATATTTATTATTTAATATTATTTATTTATTATCTCTAATAACAATTTTACATAATTTTGTATTAGTAATTCGGGATTTATTTTACCTTAGTCTACATTAAAGGAATTTCGAAATTATTTGTATTTACAAATACACTGGCAGATACACTCATATACGCGTATTTTATATATCAATGCGGTGTAGTATCATATACTATTAAACGAGCAATATTTTTGTATATATATGTATATGTATATAATTGTACGCGTTCTCGAAAACGGCTCTAACGATTTCGAAGAAATTTGGAATATAAGGGCATATCTGGAAAAAATCGTTTTTAGCCATTGTCACCAGATCTAAGCTCGGTCGCTCAGGTAGGCAGGTACTATTGATATAACTACCAACTGCCTCAGTATACGCGTTTAAAAGTTGACAATAGAATTTTTGAATACTGTCACAAATGGATTATTGACAATATTATCGGCAATTTTATATTCAACGCAGACGAAGTCGCGGGGCACACTATATTTTTTGCAAATAACCACAAAAAGTACCGTGAAATTAACCCATGTTGCCTTTATGATACACGTAGAAGTCATTTAAGGCGTCTGTCTCGTTAAATCGGCACGGTAGAGCCCCTGCCATGTCGATTATCATTTTTGTTCTAACTGAGACAACGACCGATGCATGCGCAAGCGAGCACGCATACTGGTGTACCTTGCAGATAGATACACCAAACTCGCATCGCCCCTTCGCAATATCACTGCTGCGTATAGAGATCTTCTACTATCTAAAGTCCCGCGCCTTCACATTTCAAAACGCTGCAATGTATTTAAAAAGCACCACCAACAGCAGTCTCAACACATGTGTGCGTGCGGAGACAGCCATCAACAATGCGTTGAGAGTGTTGGTGGTGCTTTTTAAATAATAATAAAAAAATAAGCGTTTTGAAATGTGAAGGCGCAGGACTTTAGATAGTAGAAGATTCTACAAGTGCAAGTGTATAGATCGTACCGTTTGACGGGAGTGCGTTAGATTTATTAGTAACCGTCACTTTATTTCCAAACCTAATAGGAATTTTCGTACAAAATTTGTGTGGTAGCTAAATATAAGAAGTATGTATACCTGGTTATGTATACCTGGGACAAACAGTCCAGTTAGGTAGGTCCAACTTCGAGAAAGAGGTCAATCGTCGAATCCGACTCGGTTGGGCAGCGTTCGGGAAGCTTCGCAGTGTCTTTTCGTCCAAATTACCGCAGTGTCTCAAGTCGAAAGTCTTCGACCAGTGTGTGTTGCCAGTGATGACTTATGGTTCCGAGACGTGGGCGCTCACGATGGGTCTCATAAGAAGGCTCAAAGTCACTCAGAGGGCAATGGAAAGGGCTATGCTCGGGGTTTCTCTGCGTGATAGAATCAGAAATGAGGATATTGTAGTCATAAATCTGCAAAAAAAGCCGAAAATATCAAAAATGTCACTTACACTAGTAATACTTTACCTAAATCAAAAACTATAAATCTACGCTAAAATACAATTTATTACGAATCTACGTGTGTCCGAAACAGGTCATTAAATGACTAATCAGTTAATTATCACCATTATCTTGGGTTCATATAAAATAAGCCGTGAAAGCCGTGGTGGCGTAGTGGTTCGACCTACCGCCTCTCATGCAGAGGGTCGGGGGTTCGATTCCGGCTCGCACCTCTAAGTTTACTTATGTGCGAAATTCAATTTGAATTTACCACTGAGCTCTTCGGTGAAGGAAAACATCGTGAGGAAACCTGCACGCATCTGCGAAGCAATTCAAAGAGGTGTGTGAAGTCCCCAATCCGCACTGGGCCCGCGTGAGGACTATAGCCCAAACCCTCTCGTGACGAGAAATGTGGGACGCAAAATGGCTGTAGTATGAAATAAGTACGGTACCTACTTGCTGCAATTTCACGTTGCCTCGACCTCGCATTCAGCATTATTAAGTACAACAAGTGCATATAAAGCAGTGATAAAATCGCACTAACGTTAGACACGTACTTACTTACAGAGCATTGAGCGTATTTTCTGGAACAGGTATTAGAGGAAAAAAGTATGCAATCTAAAAGTTAAAAGTACCTGAAACGGAAGATGTTTCTCTACTAGATAAACGAAACTTTTCGCGAATCGGGAATATGCAGAATTTTTATACCAAATTTTGTGGGCACGGACACGTGAGGACTTTGTTTCTTTTTTCTTTTTTAACCGACTTCAAAAAAAGGAGGAGGTTCTCAATTCGTCGGTATCTTTTTTTTTAATTTATTTTTATTTATGTATGTTCACCAAAAATAAATAGTAAACGTGAACCGATTTCGATGATTCTTTTTTTGTTCGAAAGGTGGTACTTCCAAGTTGGTCCCATATTAATTTGGTTCAGTTCTGATAATGGGATCCATGAGAAAATGAGGGAACTCCTCGAAATTTGCTAGCACGTAGATTTTGGTGTCAATTTCGAGGACTTCAAAGTTACTTATGTACTTCTATAGTAATGTTTGGAAACTGTAGCCGAAAAAAGAATTTTAAATAAAAAAGTTAAAACCGCCTTCAAACTCCGACAGACTGCGAAGTCGGTGTCAAGTGAACCGACCCAAAGAAATGATAATCATATTGTGAATTTGACATTGACTTCGCAGTCTGTCGGAGTTTGAAGGCGGTTTTTATTTTTTTATTTAATTATATCATTGGTATAGGCAAACGAGCGCACAGCCCACGCGCGATGGTAAGTGGTCACTAGGGCCCTTGGACACCGAAATCCTATGATCCCAAATTAGGAAACCATAAGATCTCGAATGCGTTGCCTACCCTGAGGCCCAAGATGGAATGCCTCTGTGCCAGTAATTTCACCGGCTGCCTTAACCCCGGCGGCAGGTTAAAGGGGAAAGACGGTTGCCCCCCTCCCGGACGTACGTGAAATCCCCACGGGAATGGGAACTACGCGGGTTATACCGTGAGAGACGGCTAGTTTTAATTAAATTTATTATAAAAATCTTTTCAGTAGCTACTAAGTAAATAAGAAACATCATTCCAATGTAAAAATAATTTCAGTTATCACGAGAGGCTGCAGTTACCACGTGTTCGTTCCCAGCCCGGAATTTTCCACATCTTTGAACACTTTTCAAGATGCGTGCACGACTGAACGTTTCTTCACGGTACTTCATTCCTATGAAATTTCGCTTTTAATTATGCTTAGAGGGTGAAAATACTTGTAAATACTCGCGAATCTAGCACGAACCGAGTATTTCCCGGTCGTACTCGTAATACTCGCTCCCGCCGCGTAATGAATCGAGCGGCGACGACATTCAATTTTGTTTAATTGCAACGAGCGAAGTTGCGGCGTTCGGATTTTATTGTTCACTCTCGAATAGTTTACTCAGACCGTGTAGAACCCGGAATAACTTCGTGTTATTAACCAATTATTCTAGTGTTGGAAATAGGATTTATCTCTTCATGCTTGATGTCTGAGATTTAAATTTGATATCGTTGAAACCGTATGAGGTCACGATTATTACATTATTTTTGCATTAAATCTGACTTGGTTAAATGCAGAAATTTATGACCCTCTATATAATAATAATTCGCCGTCACTTGCGTCATAGCCACTTAATTTGCAATATTTACTAGACATTGTGAATCGGCTAAATTGATTTATGTCGCGGATAGATGTCGCTGTTACGGACACGACGATTTTCTACATCGCGCTATCGTTGTGTTCACTTAGATTACATAAGTTCAAGCGGCGAATTTATTATATTGAGGATTTGTATGGAGAATAAAAACGACTTAATCGGATTCTGAGTTTTGCTTTGACTTTCTCACCGAAACCAAGTGCGACCTTGAACACGCGTGGAAACCTTTTCTTTCTTTCAGGATTACTACAATAACACGCCTACAAAAAATGATTACATTTTCATCAAGTTTATTTATTAAAAATATTTTTGCTACCCCTTTCACTGTACAAAGAACAAATAGCTCGCGATATTAAATTTTCAATACCAATTGTTTCCCCCAAAAGTTTACTCTGAAAGTCACATTTTTTATACGGGAAATGTTAGACGGCTTTTGTTTGTGTTATTTCCATTACCGTACTTGTATTCGACCTGCATTTTTCATTTATACGTTTTACCAAAGCATTGCAGTACGAAGCAGTAAACTACGTTTTTGAATCTAGGCTTGTTAAAGCTAGTTTGATGTGTTCTTCCAATATTTTTATGCCAATTGGCTATGGGTGAAAAATGACAATGTGCTCGATTATTTTTTTTAAGGATAGGAATAACCTTCCATATCAAGAGAAAAAAAACCGGCCAAGTGCGAGTCGGACTCGCGCACCGAGGGTTCCGTACAAACCTGTAAGGTTTACAAAGTTCGTTCATTACGACAATCGAGTCATAACTATGGTATTTTTATTGCAAAATGAAATTCATAACATTACAATGGGGAAAGATGGAGTAGCATAAATTTAAGACAAAGATCTTAAAAAATATATATTTTGTAATGTAACTAAAAATTTAAGGTTTTCGGAATTTTTCCTTTATGTGTGCTATAAAACGTTGCTTCATGCCAAATTTCAAGATTCTAGGTCGACTGGAAGTACCCTTTAGGTTTTGATTCCCTTGCGAGTACTTGCGAGTTTCAAAATATGCAGCTTAAATTGCTGTTTCTTTTGATTGCGTTGACATAGAAGTTTGATTTTGTTACAGCTTAAAGGTATTATAGACCTGAGTATTTGGTATGAATTTCAATTTAATACCTCTACGCGTTTATGAGGAAATGGGTAGTAAGGTTAAAATTATTAAAAAAAAATATATTATGTGATGTAACTAAAAATTTATGGTTTTCGTAATTTTTCCTTTATCTATGCTATAAGACGTTGCTTCGTACCAAATTTCAAGATTCTGAGTTCACGGGAAGCACCCTGTAGGTTTTGATTCCCTTGCAAGTGTCGAAAATTTGCGGCATAAACGGCTGTATCTTTTGATTGCGTTGGCTTAGAAGTTTGATTTTTTCACAGCTTCAAGGGACAATAGACCTGAGTAATTGATATAAATTTCAGCTTCATACCTCCACGCGTTCCTGAGAAAAAGGGTCTTGACAGACGGACGGACAGACGGACAACAAAGTGATCCTATAAGGGTTCCGTTTTTTCCTTTTGAGGTACGGAACCCTAAAAACTCAGAATTTTCCGTGCCGTAGATTCTGCGTAAAAAATAAAATTGGTTTTGCGTTATGACGATTGAAATAAAGGTGTTTCCTTGGTCCAAGTATGCAGCACTACTTCTTGAAAAAAAGTGTTGACACTATTGACATTATTGATTTTCGATTGAATCGGAACAACGGTTTGTTCCGTAATAAAATGTAATCACATTTTGTAGGCATGTTATTGTAGTAATCCTGAAAGAGAGAAAAGGTTTCCATTCGTGTTCAAGGTCGCACTTGGTTTCGGTGAGAAAGTCAAAGCAAAACTCAGAATCCGATTAAACCGCTTTTACTCTCCATACAAATCCTCAATATAATAAATTCGCCACTTGAACTTATGTAATCTAAGTGGAAGTCTGTGGAAGCTGCATCTGTCGGTACAGATGCAGCTTCCACAGCTAATAAAGTCAACGTCGTAAAGTGTCAAATACGCAAGCGTTTCCGGTAGTGCCGCCAATTTCGCCGACACGTAGGGAGAGTCAGGCAGGGCAAGTGACATGTATGGCACTGATTGGTTATTGTAAAATAATGGACGCCCATAAAACCCCGCTCCATTCTTACCCCAGACAATATTGGACAATTACTTGGCTATTTTATTTTTTTCCGTTAAATTGGCCAGAATTTTCGAGCGCATGGTCAGGGCGTCGTTAAAAATAATGAGATTGTTATAGCAAATAATGATGTTCGGGTGATATTTTAGTTTGGCTGGTACCATTAAAACTAGATAATATCGTATGTACAAGAACATGACAATAACAACCACCCACGGAAGTTCAAGGTGACTATAGGTCATCGAATGAAAAGGTCAAAGGTTTAGGACTCATTTATAGATTGTATATAGTATAGTATAGTATAGTAGTAGTAGCCCTAGCATTTATGTAAGCTGCTCTTTCAGGCCTAGTGTTTGTGATTAATAGTTTTTCTATGAGGTTGTTTTTTAAGCTTTCTGAAAGAATTTTGATGAATAGAATTAAAAGAGATCTCCCGATTGCTAATTCCATTACGATTCGAATGGGCAGCAAAAGTCGCCTTGGTCGGAGTCAAAGCCGCTAAAACGTAATTGCGAATAAACGCGACTAGACATGACATGAAAATAACACATTAAAATAACCAAGGAATAAAAGTAAACAAGAAAAAACAGTAATCGATATTTCTCCCGGTATAGGACGACACAACTTAGAAGGCGCCCGGCGAAGCTTTTAAACCGTTGATGCAGAGTCTGTTATTGTTTAATCCGCGCGCCTTCTAAGTTGTGTCGTGCTATACCCTGTTTCGTCACAGCCTACTTTTCTTGTACCACGTTTCTCCGTTTCAATAAACCTATGGTGTAATGTGACGTCCAATACTTCTGTACAATAATGTCGTGTTGCGATTTACGGATTGCAATACAGCCGGTGATAAGCCCCCGCGGAGGGTCCGTGACATTTGAGACGTCACCCACTGATTAACTCTGGCTGCAGGAAATACCTACTACTACAGCCTATTTGCGTCCCACTGCTGGGCACAGGCCTCCCCTCATCATGAGAGGGTAGGAAATACCTATTGCTGTTTTATTTTGACCAGTTTCTCCAAGTACGTTCAGCAGTAGCATTAGCTAAAGTCAGTGAGCCCAAAACAATAATTTACTAGAAAATTGACAAATTTATCGCCTGGTAGGATATATGACGATCAGGCTTTCCTGCTTTATTGACTTACTTACCTACTAAAAACCATACCAATATCTAACAATAAGTCTGTAGAAGAAGTCGCGTCTGTAACTTGAAAATTAAAAGAAACGACCAGTCGAGAGCACTATATTATTATAAACGATACTGAACACAAAAAAAAAACGATTTTTAGAAAAATTGTCTGTATATATGTATGTCCGGATTTAATTCGAAAATACTAGTCGGATTGCAACCAAATTTGTTATAGGGGTAGTTTATAACACTGGTCAACATATAGGCTACTTTTCATCCCGGATAAACACATAGTTCCCGCGGAAACGCTAATACAGAATTCCACGCGGACGAAGTAGCGGGCAGAAGCTGGTCATAAATAAATGTAAAGTGTCTTGTCTATATCACTTATTGAGCTCAACTACTATACTTAAACTAGCTCTTCCCCGCAACTTCGTATGCGCAGAAATATTAAAAAGTAAAATCCCGATTTTTCCTGTTCCCGTAGGAATTTTGCAAAATCCTTTCTTAGCGGATGCCTACGTCGTAACATCTACCTGCATGCCAAATTTCAGCCCGATCCGTCTAGTGGTTTTGGCTGTGCGTTGATAGATCACTATGTCAGTCAGTCACCTTTGAGTTTTATATATTTAGTTACATACATACCGATTTAGATAAAAATTGGATGAAAGCATGATACCAAATAAAATACATAATTAAATAGAATATTTTTTCATCTCTGAAATAACCCGTTAAATTAAGTCGGGAATAAAT
This sequence comes from Aethes cnicana, assembly GCA_963971205.1. Lineage (NCBI taxonomy): Eukaryota > Metazoa > Arthropoda > Insecta > Lepidoptera > Tortricidae > Aethes > Aethes cnicana. The sequence goes on from OZ020277.1 coordinate 3,685,105, forward strand.
AGAGGTAGGAATTTAGATAAATCGCCGACGCGGGCAAACTACTTACACGTTTTAGGAAACTAGGTACTTAAATATGACAGATTTATCAGGTGTTTATTTCTTTCGAAGCGTTTTATCAATTTGTTTTCCCAAACTGTTTATTCGATGTACCTAACTCGATGGTAATTCGTCATGGCTCACGCCGGGGGAGCTCAACAATGGCCGACGTAGTTGGGGACAACGGTACACAAAAGTGGAGTACGATTCAGTTTGTGACACTTGTGTCGTACGTGCGTGGATTTTGTACGTCATCGTCGATACGATTTGACTTAAGAACAACTTAAGAAAGGAAAATTCCGAAATTAAATGAGGTTTATTTCGTGACAGGCCACAACACTTTTTCTTTTGTTTTGTATAAATGTTGCTCTTTTTGTCTTTCGTGTACACACACGAAAGACAAAAAGAGCAACATTTATACACACACACACGTGTGTGTTGTGTAATGTCATGAATAAATGTTTTCTTTCTTTCTTTTCTTTCTTTCTTTATTAAGTACTACAGGATGTGATTAGGGAATTTTATTGAAAGCTTGTATTCACTGCGAAGTTTTCCTATATAATAATAGTTATTTTTTTTATTGAAAATTAATAAATGTTACAGAAATAAAAACTTAAAACATAATCATTTCCCGCAAAACTACTTGTATGCAGTTTGTCTGCAGGCAAGAAAATATACAGATAGATTCTTCAGTTTGACAATGTATAAGAACTTCAAATAAATTATGTATCAATGCAAATGAGATCTTCTCAGTATTTCCATAGGTACAGGTAATCCGTTATGCATAATAAATAGGTGGAGGATTTAGCGCGCTGCGTGTGCGTCTGATACTTTGCACTGTATGTTTCCTTTCCACCCTCTCCGTATTCAGTTTTCAATATCTTTGTTTAAACTTGAGACAGTTTCGGATTAGGTTAGATTAATTTTGATGGACCGAACGCATTGTTTAGTCGACAGCCGGCTTAGGGTGAAATTATTTTATAATTTCAGTGTTAAAATTTCCGACTTGTTTTAATTAAACTGAATTATAAATGAATGAAGGAACGCGTCTCGGGGGGGATTTGTATGACAAATGGTTTGTATGGATAATTATCAGTTTGATTCGTGATATTAAGGCTCAAGTTTGAGTCATTAATCTTAGCTTAGCTTTTTCTTGCGAACGAAGTTTCCACCAGCTTTTTAGTATTTTGTTCAAGATACCTACAAATAAAATTAAACACTTACGATATCCATTATCATACGACGAGGTTAATAGTTAGCGACATATTTTAGATCAACATAATAGGCAACATATTACGGCATAATACTTAGTATAATTTATTATCAGACATACTGACAAATACCTATAGGTAATTTTAATATTTTGCATTCAACATCCATAAGAACACCCAATATTGTGCTCAATAACTATTGCAGCTATAGTGCCATCTATTGCCGAATAGCAGAAGCTAGTTTAGTTTCCAAACTTCTCGTTAGATGGCGCTACGTGTACCGGCTGCGCATGAGTTCTCAAGCTGCAAAAATAGTTCAAAAGTACATTTTCTTCAAATATTACAAACGAAGTTCTGACAAATAAATTGGTACAACTATAAAAAACATTACTTAAGTATCTACATTTTATTATTATTATCTAATTTGCTACTTAGCAATTAAACTTATATTGCGCAGCTGTTGTGCTTAATATTTTTAATTTCTCCTATTGAATCGAAGCTCCAAATGGTCATCGGTAAGCCGCATAAAATGAAATATTCTTTTACCGTAGCATTGAAACAATCTCGTCAGCGGAAAGCCAAAATGCTCATAAACATTAAACAAAAAGCTAATTGAAAACGTTCCTATACGTATTTCACATCCGCAGTGTGTTTACAATTATTTTTGTGTGAATTTGGAATTCCGTTCCCTTTCGGGGTCTTGTTTGTTTTTTCAGCGGTTCCGCCTGTAATTGGAACCAGCCTCCGTGAAATCACTAATCCCACTAATTCTGACAGCCATATGTCACGAGGTAACAAGTCAGCGTAACTTGGGCTGTCGACGAGCTGACTGTTTCCCGTACATTTTGTGTGATGAGACTGATGAGTCCAGTCATCATCATCATTTAAGATGTAGGTATGTTGGGACTTTAACGCTGGCCGTCATGCCCGAGTACCGTATGTATGATATTCTGTCAGTGTCAACGTTTTTACTAACATGGTTTACAATTCATAAGATAATATAATTAACAATATTTATCCACTCTCTGCTAGTTTTTTCTACCAAAAAGGTACAATTTTATGGGGGCAAACTGTCACTAAGCCATTGATTAGGCCACCCATCACCACCACAACAACCTATTTACTTCACACTTGTGCTCTACAGGCGTTCTCTCATTATGACTGATTATGATTACCACAAACTATGTACGTATATTCAATAGATTGAACAAATGCTTGTACTTCGCGTGCCATAAAAAAAAAACAAAATTTGGACAAAATTCCAAACTCATAACGAAACTATTTTATGTGCCTAGACAACAATATTAAGCAAATAAATTGTTATAATCAGAGCTTAAATTTTATTTGGACATACAACTTTACAAACTAAAAAGTTTAATGCGCGAATTTATAATCCCTTAAAATATTTACACGTAACTAATACAACGATAATAGTACCCTAATTTAATACTTAAAATGTATTATTCCATTTAGATAAAAAAAAAAGTTGAATGCATCTATCCGTCGTTTTTTTGCTTTTTTTTTAGTCATATTTTGATCGGATTCGGTGGTAGATTCACATCTGACGCGTAAATAAAAAGAGTCGAGATATAATAAATTTGCTGAATAAATAATTTGATGTTTGATATCTGATTTCATATTTCTCTGCAAGCGAAGTGGAAACATTAGCGAAACAAAAGATCGGTACAGCTCGACACAATCAAAATGGCATGTGAATCAAGGAATAACAGACTCTGATATCAAGGCAGTAAGTGCTACGCCGTATGCCCATATTAATTTTGTTGTGCTGTATCAATGGACGCGCGAAATGAAACTCGATGTGCGATTCAGTTTTCGAATTCGTTTTGCGGTTTTTGGAAGATGTCGAGACAATTATGAATGAACACTCGATTTGTTGGTATTTAGATTTTTTGTTTAACATTCATACAGGCGTTAATCAATCAAAACTTTGTACCCTTGTCTTGCAAATGAGACTTAGTTGTGTTGTAAATTTGTAAATAAAGTTTTATTTTTAGTTATTAACCTGTTCCATATCCAGTCTTTTTGAAATTGAGTGTTCACTGTTAATTATAAATATACGAATAAGTCTAAATATATAAAAGAAGAAACTGACTGACTGACTGACTGACTGACTGACTGACATATCAACGCAGAGCCGAAACTACTGGTCGTAGAGAGCTGAAATTTGGCATGCAGGTTCCTTGGGGAGCGTAGGGGAGCACTAAGAAAGGATTTCCCGAAATTCTCACGGGAACGGGGAAAAAAGGGATTTTTACATTTAAATTTTTAGGCGCGTACGAAGTCGCGGGAAACATCGTAAGGATCTGAAATTTGGCATGCTGGTTCCTTGGGGAGCGTAGGGGAGCACTAAGAGCGGATTTCCCAAAATTCTCACGGGAACGGAAAAAAAAACGGGATTTCGCATTTTAATGTTTCTGCGCATACGAAGTTGCGGGTAACAGCTAGTCCAAACTAAAAAAAAACGACACAAAATAGGTATGTCGTTTCAAAAAGTAATAGGCTGATTAGTATAAAACTTAGTGCGGAACTGTGGAGATATTTTGAGACTCTGGGAATAACAAAGGATACTTTTTATCCGGATATTTTCACGGGAACGGGTTTTAACGGGTCAAACCAGTTATTTCAATACTTCTATAACTATCACCATCTAACTATATATGTATAGATTCATTGGGTACGCAAATTCTAAGTCTACGTTGGGCGAAATCCCGGGCAACGGTTAGTCCATCCATACTAATATTATAAATGTGAAAGTGTGTTTGTTTGTTTATTTGTTGGTTTGTTTGTCTTTCCTTCACGTCGAAACGACTGGACGGATTTAAATGAAATTTGGTGTGGAGATAGTTTGGGACCCTGGGAATAACATAGGCTACTTTTTATCCCGGAGAAACGCAAAGTTCCCGCAGGAACGCGATAACCGAATTCCACGCGGGCGAAGCCGCGGGCAGAAGCTAGTATTTAATAAATGCATGGATGTCCGTTTTTCAATTGTCCCCATTTTTTTTTGTTTTATCTTAACGAAACCATAACGTTCTACCTAAATTTATTACCCATTTCTTATTGATAACAAATGGATAGTTTTACATGTCCAAAATGTTCAACATAATATTTAACGCTAATTATAGTTACAAAAGTTCAAGGTAAACTGTGTTTTATATCTGAAGCATTTTTCTCAAACTGGTGACAAAGTATCCAAACAAAACCTCTACACGAACAACATCACTCAAACCCACCACCTACGTAACGGAAACAAAAAAAAATGTCTCGGGTCGTCGCCTCGCATATTTCGGCGGTTATTTTTACACGTGTCAGAATCGGGATCATAATCTTAAGCGAACATTTTAAAAGCCATAAGTCAGACAGATGCAGTTCAGTAGGATTAACTTTAAATAGGAGCACCTGTCTTGGAGTCGAATTTAATTCGAAACGCCCGGTTCGAAAAAGGAAACATTTATTTTTAATTTTCATGTAAGATACTGGCTTGATAATATTTTCAATGAAGTAAAAGAAATACTGCTTTTGTGTGCGCGTACTGGCTGGTTATACGTTCCGAGGAGTAAATTCGAAATCCAAATGATTCATCGGAATACGGAATCGTCGTTATTTGCTGTTAGAACTTAGAATATAAAATCAGTTAATAATTGTACTTTATACAAAGCTCATCATTATTCTTAATTAACCAACACTGAAAGTTGGTTACAGGGAGGCATAGAACCGCACACCCTTAATTAAAGCGATTATTTTTAGGTACGTTGAACAGCGAGCATTATCTTATCTCCCCTAGTTTACTTCCAGAAGCCACTTAAATGGCTTTAACAGCTAAAAAATAAGTCGACTCTACTATGATAGACGACGGCGAGTCTTTAAAAGTGTACAAAAATTGTTCACTGAAGTTGCTAGGGTTTTGTGTCATTATTGAATATAATCGATGGTTTAGGTTATTACAGTCGACGCTAGAGATGTTTTACAATTTTGGACCTTAATACTATCATACTTAAGTAGATAGGTACATAAATATTCAAGGCATAATACTCATCAAAGTTTTTATGTAGTAAAAACTATTAGGAAATAAAAACAATATATTCACTTAATGATATAAATTCGTTTTAATAAATGCAATTTAAAGCAAAAGCAAATAAATGTTTCAGAAGAAAGCTTTTCACTGCGATCATGCAACGCCCGACCCACAGGCTCGTTTACAAGCCCAAAATCAATAAAATTGGTCCAATTTGCAAACAAGCGAACGGTCAGAAGGATAATCGTACTCTTTTCGAGAGGCAAAGTGAGAAACGTGGTGTTGATTTTCACACGGCTATTTTTTGTCTGTCCCCACAGGCGTTTTTCAATGATTGAACACAACCTGTGCATCGCAGATAACAGCACTTACTTAGCGGTAAGGGTTTGTGAAAAAACGCCCATGTTTTAGCAACATGAAAGCGTAAAAAGTAAAGTACATTAGGGTGACATGAAAAAATCGGACGCGTGGAGTCTCTCTCGAAACCATCCAGAAATAGGTATAAATAAGTGTTTTACTAAAAACTGTCTCAAATAATTACCTATTGCAATAGGAATAAAATGCTCAATGAACACAAATTATTCTTTACTTAATTTGGATGAAGTAAAGAATAATTTGTGTTCATTGAGCATCTGTATTTCTTGGGAGCTACATCCGGGATAAAATGCTAGGTAGAAATTGATTCAATTAACGGGTTCATTATTCTCACTAAAACAAACTGTTTTAACAACTCTTAAAAAAAGGGTCGGAAGATTTCAATCTAGGTAGTCGACATTCAATAAAGCCGAGGAAGAATCAAATAATAACGTCCACCAGAGAAGAAATCCAGTGTTTCATATAATTAAATGTCAACCGGGACGACAAATCAATTATGTCTGTGTTATCTAAGAAAAAGAAACTACTTAAACTTAAGTACTAAGTAAACCAGCGTGATTCGGGTCCAGTACAAATTAGGTAAATTTTTCGTTGTGTTTGAACGTTCAATAAAATTAATTAAATGCAAACAAATCAGAGGTCAATTGTTTGGATACGAATTTGCGTTCAACCTTTTCATATTGTACAAAAGGGATACTTATTTATAGATATTTAGATATTCTTTGCTATCGTTTTGTAGGCTTTAATTATTAACCCTTTTTTGGATTGAGGTATTTGATGTAATGTTTCGAATTTCGATTCTCGGGCCAACAAATATACTTACATGCCTATCGATACATAGTATGAAAGCGTTGGCTCGGCTTATTAGCATATATGTAGTACTTGCATAATAATAAACACTTATAATTTTCAACATGTGTTTGATTCCGACGCCTCGAGCATAGCGTGATCGGTTCCTGAATGTAACAACAGAGGCATCACTAATGTATTGCCGGTCTCGAGGATATTTGATGACATCTTTTTTAAAAAGTCCCAAGTTGTAGCGCAGAAGGAAAATCCCAGCAGGAAGTTCATTCCAAATAGGTACCAATTGTATGCGCTAGAAACGTTCTAGAGTATCGATCGACGCGTAGAAATCATACTGTTTTTTTGACGTGGTGTGCACTTACAAGTTTTCGATATTGCGAATTTGGGTTCACACTCTCTTATGTACTCCATAAAATATACCAAAAAATCAGAACTAAAGCATCTCGATTGCTATAATACCTAGAAAATCGCTCGCCGGTTGCCCAAAGTCGCAGCGAACACAACTAGCTGAAGAATTTAAACGAATTCGGAATTTTACAACCATATCGTTGACATGACGTTAATAAAATCCCATTTACGCAGGGAAATGTGGATTTGTTTTCGTCTATTCGGTTTGTTTGTTTGAAATCACGCATCCGTGCCCGTCGGCATCGAACAAAACGCATAACTCAATCAACATCAGCCGGGCGACGCGGATTGAACGGCCACGTGCCGTTTCTGGCCATTTCGTGCCTATTTGCGTAAAACGAATACATGCTATGACCAATACGCGTTGAAACAACTCTATTGATATGTAACAGTGTATTATAAAAAAAAAACCGTCATGGGATTAGCTTTGAAGTTTTAAATATAATCATAAATGCGACCTGAACTTTCTGTCGGCTGTCTGTTAGGTTATTTTTTAACGCATAAGCCGCTGAAATCTTATAGGCGAAATTCTGCACCAAGTTAGCTTTAATCCCGAAAAGCGATTCCTTAAGAGCGTGGAAGTATGGCATGGAATTTTCAGTTAGCCAAGGGGCAGTCGAAAGCTCTAGATAGTCTATGGTATATGTACCTACTATTAATATCTATAGTAAGGTCGCGTCTGTAAATTGAAAAGATAGCGAGGTCTTCTGAATTACTGGTTAGATTAATCTTAACAACTAAACTGCACTAAAAAGAAGCAGTATAGGTAGAGTCACTCAGTGAAATTGGACATTGCGTATAATTCCAGAAGCGTGTCGTGTACTCCGATCCCTCCGACTGCGCTGTCGCTTCGACGAATGTCCTCCACAAATCACAGGCCGGCCATTTTTTGTCGTTTCGTTCATTTTGCTGGGAAATTGAGTTCTGTTCGCTGAAAATTTGACCCATCGGATATAGTCGGGCTATCGGTCATTGAGGGGCAGTGTAAACAATGGTGCTTTCATTGTTCGCTCTGTGTTCGACTGGCACGTATAGTACGAAACAATAACTTAGAAGGCGCGCGGTAAAGCACTTAAGCCGTTGACGCAGAGTCTATTATTACTTAATCCACGCGCCTTCTAAGTTGTGTAAACCTGTACTAGTAGTCATATCTGCTATGCTAAGTCAGAACGTAGATCAATATGAAAGGAAAATACCATTTTAGTATTACTCTTGGAAAAACGAATTCTTTTTCATGTTGGTTAAAGGTCATATCAGGTCAGGTTAGGTACCGGTTTCTTGGAGTTTATTTTTTTGTCATTGAGAATTCTTTCTACTACGTACTGAAAATAAAGGTGAATGTTTCTAACTCGTGATATTGTGGAATGTGGATAACTACCAAGCGCGTCAATTACTCTATTTAGTACCTTTTATTGTAGGTAATCCATACTAATATTATAAATGCGAAAGTATTAACTCTGTCGATGTAAGTATTTCTTTCCTCTTCAAGCTTAAACCACGTGGCCGATTTAAATATAATTTGGTATGGAGATAGTTGGAGTCCTGAGAAATTGACATAGGCTAGTTTTCATCCCCGAGAAACGCTTAGTTCCCGCGGGAACTCGATAACTGAATTCCACGCGGGTGAAGGCGCGTATACAGAAACTAGTTTATAATATTTTGACCGTGGTTTTTGGTACTTTCTGGTTAAAATTCCCTACCTCAATTTAACAACTTACATAAAATAAGAGCAAACTGAAGAATATTAAATTTTATTCCTTTTCTTTGAGTTCTCTTTATTACACATATAGTGTCAATTATAAATCACTTCGGGATGAATGCCATAATTATCGTTTTTACCCTCGCAAGGTTCTCCAAAGCCCTTCTATAAACATAAATTATCACAAAGTCGGTAACTTGACTCGCATCGTTGTATTTCAAACTTTGGCCCGTAAATCTCGTCGTTTTAATTTTATGTGAATGTCAAAGATATGTGTATCTTTTCAGACGTTTCTCGACGAAGGATTGTTAATGAAAAATCTCTCAAATTTTATACGATATACATATGCCAATTATGATAGGGCTATGTAGCTGAATAAGCAAATCGAAATCCTGTAAGTAAGGTACGCCTTGTTCGTTTGTACTTATGGCACAGTTATAGTTTTTTTAGACTATATTAGAATGCATATTTTGACAGATGGATCTCACAGAGTTGACAATACAATGAAAGATATATTTTTTATTAGGTCAAAAGTAAGGGAGATATCAGCAGATACCAACCACCACCACCCAAAGAATTTGAAACTTTTTGGACTCAACCGGGTATTTCCGGTGAACTATAAGAAAATACAAAGAGTCGTCACAATAGATCAGCAATGGTTGAGGTGACACATACTTAAATGGCCCTACAACACTCCCAAATAAAATCCCATCAATAATTTTATAACCACAAATGTAAAAAAAAACATTAATAACCTCATTTCGCTCGTAAATCATAAACGTGAATCTTAATTAAACACGAACCAATTTACATTTACGTCCAAACAGATAACCATAAGCGGTCAAAACCGAAACGTGATTGATTGATCTTTCGCAGAAAAAATATAGTTATTGTTGTGAAATGAGAAAGAAATTCTCGTGTTATTTATTTGCTGCAGAATGAGGATTTATTAGAGTTAATGCTAGAAGGACGTAACATGATTATGAACAGTCATTTTTAATTTTTAAAATTTACAGTTTTATGTAGTTTCCCATTTTCGGTATGACCTACTCGTACGGCCACATTAAGTCAATCAACGTGACTTAAGATTTATTAATTAGTACTTCTTTAACTTCTTTAATAATATTGTTGGTAAAATATTTGTAAATATTTGTGTTATGGTAAACATTGGTGGTAAAAGAGCCGATGAAATTACGAATACCTAGGTAATATTATGGTTCCTTTTGTCCAGGAACCACAATAACATCAGATGGTAAATTTATCAGATGGTTAATGTGCTAAATAGTTTTGCGAACCAACAAAAACCATAAGAATATAAGCTACACTAACGCTATGTAAATTTAATATCTTAAGGGTTACATGTATGATCAGGTAGATTTTATACTTGATGATGAATATTTCTAAATCATTCTTTACATCGGCACGAAACTTGAGCATAGAATTCTTCTTCATCTTGCACAGAATTCAAAAATAAGGTCTCATTGGCAAAGGGGCGCGGGATGCATGGAACGCTTTGTTGTGCGCGCACTTCAGTCGTAAACATGCGCAGAAATCCCCTCTACTTTTGCTTCTGCTCAAGTTACGTGCCGCGACCTGTCTCATATTGCACATTTGTATGACCAATTTATGCTGAAATGTCACATTTGGTTCCCGAAGTTTCATTACACATGTAGAGTCGGTCTATCAAAATAATATGTTTGCCAACAAATTAGGCAGCCCGCAAACGCGCAGCATCCGAGTCAATTTAGCCGGTCCTTATTGAATTACAGGCTGACACGTTTGGGCCCGTCTCAAACCTGAAACTAGCCCCAACGAGAATCAAACTTTACTTTGCGGAAAATAAGATTGATTCCAAATTGCACGCTCTTGGTCAATTATTGAGTTAACTCCAATGGACTTTACTCTCTACGGTCTATATCGGTAGAAGTGTTTTTTGCGTATAGTGGGAAAGTTCAGGAGATAGTAGGGTACACGTGAGAGGTAAAAGGGGTGCGATGAATGATGTGACGTCGGTAGCCTCTGACTCGGCGGACGGACGGCCGATAGAGAGTTCATAGTACGTGATCAGCAAAATACTAGAATTATTTATTTGCATGCGGAAGTTTACACTTTGGATAAAGCTATTACACTTAAACCTGGTTTTATAGAACATTTTTATTATTTTAAATGAAAGAGATGAGCCTTTTTCTCGTTTTCTGTTATCTATTGATTGTTGTTGATGATTCAGAGAGTTCATTTCATTAAGTGTTTGTTTGAGAGTGCATTTCAGGTAAATTTAAAATAAGGCTAGTACCTATACTTAGAAATATCGAGAACGCATACTTAGGTACTTAAGACGTTAATACAACGTAAAAGAGTGAAAAATGTAAACATATAGGATGTTTTGAGGACCCTATCTACTTATATATGTTACCACGACCACCACCACAACACCAATTGTGTAAGGATAGAGAGCAGGGAGATTATGATCAAAATTTACCAGTTAAGTACACAACCGTGCAACCTAAATTTGCAGAAAGACAGAAAATTCTGGAATGTCTGTCCTGGGACAGACATTCTTAAATCACACACATTCACACCAGTCATTGCATTCGAGCGAAACAATCCGAACGGCGGCGTCATGCCACTTCCATTTAAAGACGCGTCTAATGTGAAAACTCGCTTTAGAATGGAAGAAGTGGTAGTCGCACTTAACATTTTAGTTTCGTTTTTAAGGATCAACAATTATATGTATAAAGGTAGGTGATTAATAAACTTTAAAGTTTATTAATCACCTACCTTACTCATTAGATATTTAAAAAAAAAATTGGATTTTGGAAATGAACCTCCTAAACACCCGTCATTCCTACTTTCCTATATTGACTCAGAGCTGCATAGTCGGCTGATTGTGGTCGACCTGTTGCGACTAGTCGATCTTTCTCTCCCAACCCAGAGCATGTCACTCTTAAACAATTATTTGTGACCCTTTGTTTTGATCTGTAGTAATGATATGCGGACCTTAAGCAAGAACTAGACTTCCAAGTTGACATTTTGTACCGCCTTGGTGGTACAAAGGGTGAATCCCGGACTGAGTTCATGCTCGACACCGGCTACCAAGTCTATTGCTACGGATGATAATACGCTTGCCGTATCAGACGAGAATTCTAAACTGGAATTGTCTAGCTGGGGGGTACCTATGTTCATGTTCATGTTCATGACTAAGTGAGGAATAATTTTTATCTGACGATTGAAAAATAACTTATGTTCATTTTCAATGCTCTGTTCTATACCTTGGGTCCATATTAAGTCCCTTTCTATCTCTTGATGACATTCACTAGCAATACCTTGAATTTTATTTCCAAGAGATTATTTTCCATTACATAAAAGTTTAATCACATTAATAGGGCAATTCAATTATACATATCACCGCAATTTTACGAATCAAGTCGCCGTAGTTCGGCCATTTTGCGAGGCGTGAATCTCACTTAACTATTATGACCGCCACTGTATTGCAAACCTAGCGCCAATTTGAACTATACAAGTATTACTATAAAGTATATTGTAAGCTGTAAGCCTAGTCGGATGTAGCCGACTGTGGTGGCCAAACGGTTAACTGTTATGACAGGCGCATATCGCGGGCACACCGCAAGTGAAAATTTTATTAATTTAACTCGTAATTTATTTTAAATAGTTGGGGAGTTCAATGTATAACCTAACTGTTGTACCTACTGTTTCGATGATGGCCTTTTCCTTCTCAAGTAAAGCTCAATTTTATGATATTTTGGAAGGCGTCAATTATCTGCCAAAAGGTTATGATATTCAATAAGGTTCAACAGAACATAAAGTTAAACGTACCTTCAAGTAACATTACGGAACAAGATTATGCCAAAAGTTACATTATTTGTCACAAAATATGGTAAAACTTTCGGCCGTCTGATCATCACAGATACCTACACTATACTCAGTGATAATCTGTGGCTAATGATGTCTTGTTGTTCAATTTAAATTTACCAATGAGCTTTTCGGTGAAGGAAAACATCGTGAGGAAACCTGCACGCATCTGCGAAGCAATTCAAAGATGTGTGTGAAGTCCCCAATCCGCACTGGGCCCGCGTGGAGACTATAGCCAAAACCCTCTCGTGATGAGAGGAGGCCTGTGCCCAGCAGTGGGACGCAAATAGGCTGTAGTAGTAGTAGTAGTAGTAGTAGTAGTAGTAATATTGTCTATACGACACAAAGATATTTTATACCTAAATATATTGACTTATACCTACCTACATAGTTATAAATCCTAGGTAGATTACGTACATAGAACATCACAGGCTGCATTTACAAAACTGAGGCTATTACAATGACACATACATACATTACAGGCCGTACATTTACAATGAATATTGTTTTAAAGTTCCCTGCTTAACTTTATGTCGTACAAGCCGGTGGATTTTATTAAAGTCTTCGAAACATCTTTATTTCGCTTAGCGCCGACATTAGTTTGCGTTAGAACAAGTTGTTTATAAAAACAGAACCGGTGGAGTTGTAAATACGAATTATGCAAATTTCCTTGTATTACGCCCACGGACCGTGTTGCCATCGAATAATGACACTTGGTGGCACTATTTTTTTCTGTGAAATGTAGTAATGTTATTTAGTTAAGCGTTAGGACGTGGTTTCCGTAAAGGTTTCTTAGCGACGCATCGAAGGAGTGTATTGTATTCACCAATAAGGATCGTTTTTAACTCGCCCAATGGGCAATGAAAATCTCTCTTATTATTAGATGTCGCGCTACCTACGAGGACAAGGCAATATATGCATGTTTTATAATTAAAAGGCTATATAAATAAAGATAGCATTAGCAGTTGATAAGGTAAAACGATGATTAAATATAAGACTGTCAAACTCCTTACATTACGTTGTACATCGGAAATAGCTAGGGGAGCTTCAAATTTTCATATTTCGCCTGCACAGCGCCATCTAGATGTAGCTCATGGAGTTCAAATTTGTATCCAGGCTACCTAGGCAGCGACATCTATTGTCGCATTTAACACTTATTTCGGGCATACGCTGATTTGTTTGAAGCTTGACATTCTAAGTTAACCTTACTTCTTCTATGTTAACACAAAATAAATCATTGTTCCTTTTGAACAGTATATTTAGAACCTAATTAAGGATGCCGTATCCATACATATAGGTATAGCTTTACTAACGTAAAGTACTTTTTCTCAAAAATGGCGGGGAAACTCGTCATTGTCTGCTTTCTGTCAGACCGCAAAGTGCGTCATTGACAATCAGTCAAAAATTAAAAAAAAAAAACTCAACTGTATGCCCCGGAAATTTGTATGAATTTACTTCCGCGGCATGTATAAGCGCAGGGAATGTTGTATGAAATTTCAGTATCGTACAGGTACTTTTTTTTTTAACTGATAAATACGCGAAGGAATTCCCAAACAGCCAAGTCTGCATGTTCTGTATCTGTCAATTGACGCGAAACCAAACGTTTTTATCCGTGTCTGAAACAGCGCAATGTATTTCAGAACGGAATTTAAAAAAAGAACGATCCATAAAGAGCGGGAGTTCTTGTCTTGTATCAGATTTATTTAGCAAAATTTCATGAAAATAGTTTACTAGTTTGGTTTAAAAATTAATAAAAGGTCTTAATTTTTATAAAAAAACGAGAAATCTACATGCGAGTTTTTAACTTGCCGTGTTAGTGTGTCTGTTAAAGTCAAATATCGGTGAATACGAAATAAGACTGGCGTTCCATTGGATTTGTTGTAAGTACTTGACTACCTTTGCGTGCGTGTCAATGCTGTATTATGAATACCTAATATCAAGGTTTTTTTTTTCATTTTTGAGAAAAGCACTATATAAGCCTCGGCACGTGAAAGGCTTTGCAGGCTTCGTACATATTAAAACTTTAAACCAGTACTCAGCCTGCAAAGACCTACTTTCCCGGCCACGGCAATAATGTACTATTACATCACCCTTGGCCTTAAAGTGGGATTTTCTGCCTCTCTCAGAAAATCTCACTTCTTGGCCAAGGCAAGATGTAAAACTTTTGACAAACCACGGGCGGTAATTCGTAAAGCCCTGTAATGTACTATTGTGTACGTGTATTTGTAAAAAAAATTGAACGATGGCATAGTGAGTTTTAACAGCTAAATAAGGTCTATAATTGTTACTAACATAACTGCACTATAAAATGGGATTTTTTAAGTGAAAACATTTTTTTTTTGTTTATATGATATCTTTAGACTAGTAAGTTATCTGTAAATATAATCTAAGTTAATATACTAATATAGATTACGAAGAGACATACTTAAACGTCAGTTAATTAGGTACAGTTTGTAAAAATTAGTAAGTCATTTTCACAATAAATTGCCAAACCGTAGTTATAGTGCATGTGGTGTTTACCTTTAAGAGATTGTGCATTTAGTGTAAGATTTAAATAATGTAACTAGCTTTAGAATTTATGTAACAATCATTTGTAGACCAAATAAATAAATATATAAATATAAATAATAATAATAATAATAAGATTTTTCTACTGTTCTCTCTCATAAGTTTTCGTTGACAGGATTTTATTAAATTTACTTTATGTCTGGGAAAGTGACGCCTACTGTGTTGGAAGCATATGTCCATAACGGCGTCGATAATAATTTTCTATCAGGTGAGCCGTGTCCGTATGTTGGTTTGTCCATGTCCTGTAACAAAAACAACGTATAATTATCAGTCTTTTCGTTGACATTACTATAACTGCCCCCCTCTCACTGTCTTTGTAAGTGTAACTAAGTGAAAATCACTCATCTTTTTCATACACATCTTTTAAGTCTCAAAATATTCCCAAATCCTATTAGGCATGGTGTTTCATAATCAAATAACATTACATGGGATCTAATAAGACGCGAGGGGACAGTGGGGACATCCCTAGTTATAAACAGCCAAATCCAATTGCAAACTCATCGGAGACGTGTCGAGTAGTGATGTGACACAAAAGAGAAAACCCAGTAGGTAGGTTTGGCTAGTGGTAGGGCCTGGTGCTAGGTCCGGGGAGATACCACCGTCTTTCCCCGCTAACCTGCCGCCAAATAGCAGTGCTCGCACTGTGTTCCGGTAGGGGGTTAAGGCAGCCGGTGAAATTTCTGGCACAGAGGCATTCCATCTTAAGCCTCAGGGTAGGCAACGCATTCGAGATCTTATGGTTTCCTATAGGGGGATCATAGAATTTCGGTGTCCATGGGCCGCAGTGACCACTTACCATCAGGTGGGCTGTGCGCTCGTTTGCCTATACCAATGATACAAAAAAGGTAGGTTTTTAAATTAAGTGTATTGATCTATGTATGTCTTGGATCTCATATGGATTCTTACAGATTAATCTATATTAATCATAATTGTCTGATTGTCATTACCTATGTCAGGACAATCAGACAATTATTTTAAAAATTGTTCTAAATTTTTCCAAAGGTACAATAGAAAGACAATGAAAACTCTTAATTTATAATAAACATGAAATAAATAAATATTTCACCAAACCTTTTTATCTGTATAACAATACTCGTATCGACACTGCAACCTCTCGTGATGACAGGAGGCCTGTGCCCGCAGTGGGACGCAAATAGGCTGAAGTGGTAGTAGTAGTAGTAATATACACACTGCAAAATGTCTTATAGAGTGAACTGCCACTAAAATTTTGAATACATGTAGTTTTCCCAATTGCGTTGTGAACTCTAGAGGTAGATGGTATTGGCTTTGGGTTGCTTATAAAATGTACCGAAATGAATACCAAAGTTGGGAACATTAATCTACCTACTGGTTTTTGTATACATCAGTCGGAATTACTCGGAATCATGTCAACCGGTAGTGTGTATGCGCATCCCAAGTCGAGATAAAGGCGTCGACGCGCGCACGTGGCGGTCGCGTGCCCATTGCAATATGGGGGCGCGAAACATTTGGCCTCTTAAGTGGGGCCTGCTGTTACACCGTTACAAAAAATACCGAGGATTAGAAATAGAAATTTGGCGAATAAAAAAAGTTATTGTGGTTATTACTTATGTCGGGGTTAGGAAGTGGTAAACGAATAAATTGCTGAATACCATATTTCGTATCCTCGGTCATGTCATTGTCCTAGTACCTAGGTAGCACACAGACATTAAAAGGATGTATAACACACATACATGATAAGGTTGTCTGTTAGAGATCGCTATTAAGCGATAAGACCGCCTGCTGTATGCCATACTTTTTGTGTTAACTACATTATGTCTGTACTGTTCCTTGAATGTGTAGTGTTCAAAAAAGTATATTGTATTGTATTGTGTCAAAATCTGGCCCGACAGTGTGAGAAAAATAATATTTAAGAATGCTTGTTTCTCGTATTTTTTTTTGTTTGTGACGGAAATAAGTATTTTAAAGTATTGTTTTTCTCAAAACTACCAGGGCAGATTTTGATGCCCCTTGGCTCAAGGGTGTATCTATGTGAGATATCCCTACATAAATACCACAACAGTGCCGCTGTTGGTTCATGGACTTCATCATCATCATCGTCATCATCATCATCATCATCATCATCATCATCATCATCATCATCATCATCATCATCATCATCATCATCATCATTATCATCATCATCATCGTCATCATCATTTCAGACGATAGACGTCCACTGCTGGACATAGGCCTCCCCCAAGGCATCATCTCATGGACTTAGCTTTGACTTATACTCCATAGACCACTTTCACCCACTCTCCTTTAGTCACAAACAGGTATCCCATAGGAAATACGTTACGTAGGCAATGTCAAGGGTTTGCTGAATATGGCGTCAGTTAAATAGTTAATTGCCACAAAAACTACTGTAACGTTCTTAGCTTATTCATTTTCCCGCCTGGTGTATTTTCAGCAGTTTTTTTTTTAATGTTTAACTTTAGACCGCTTTTGCACTACGTCCGATCCGAGCCCATGAAAAAACGGTCCGATATTCATCCAAATGACAAATAAATAGTTCTACGACTATGAAATAGCGGTATTTTTACGGATTCGGATCGGACGTAGTGCAAAACCGCTCTTACTATTACGCAACGTTCTAAAAGCAGCTCGAACCAAACGCGCACACAAAAACAAAACTAAAAATACACCCCTCAAGGGCTTAATGCGTTAACAATACTTTAGACTGGGATTGTACATTTAACGGGCGAGTGGCATCCAATCAAAGCTCTTCACTGATACGGTTTGAAAAATGCAATTTCTCTTTAAAAAGTAAAAAATGTAAAAACATCGCACGCTCCATTTTCCCGTGTGATGCTCTTTTGTTATTGTAAACAGTAAAAACAATTGAGTTACACACGTTGTTGGTTGTTTTTACGGGTAACAAAACAGCGGTCAGTTTGTTTTAAATTAAAAAGTTTTGGTATTGGCGCCATTTTATGCGTAGGTTGCCCTAAAAATACCTTATGAAGGGCTGATTCATAATTAATTAGTAATATTAAAAAAAAACCAGAATGCATGAAAAATACAAAATATAAATAGTTTTTTTACGCGATTAAGTCCCGATTTTAGTGTGTTTCATATGCATGAAAAATATCAAGTAAGTTGATCTTTTCAAGTCGTCAAACAGCGGTACATTGTTCAAAATGTTGTGATTGTTATTTTTGAGGATACGTGTTTGACTATTTGATTTGTAAAGCTGAACGTAAAGGCACTTAAAAAATATCGTCTACATAAGTGAATAAAGTAATAATTAAATAAAAACTCGCTCCCGTTTCACAGTCATATAGTTCCTCATTAAACTAGGTTCATATCGCGGTTTCGTGTTTCAAAGCTTAACTCCTAAATTTCAAAGCGTACAAATTTAAATTTGTCGCTGGCTGAGAATGAAACAGACAGTGTTTCACATAATTTACTCTACTTGTTTAGAGGTGTCATCTATATAAACAGCAAATGTAACTTTGTAGAACTATAAATTAGGAGCTCCTCGGATTCTAGTTGGTGTCATATCAACCGTTTGATCATTCTAAGAGCATTTTTGAGACGCGCCCTGAGATTTTCCAGAACTGATTTTAGTAGGCGATAAAAAGATGCATTGCTTTTAAAGTGCCTTAATAGGAGCTTGTTAATTATTAATGTTTTATTACTGTAGATAAGGGATTTAATTACATAGATAATTTTCATGGTCACCAACATGCTTCTAATGGTGGGCTAAAGGTAAACACTAAATAGTTAGAATAGAGCTATTTAATAGAATAAATTCAAGTGCAATATTTTAGGCCAATAGGTATATTATTTCGCGTAAGTTATTAAATAATCTTCGTCAACGAAAGTACCTACGCAATCTCCTTAAGCCGATTAGAGACCATGTTTAGGCCAATCACAATTTCGATTATGTAGATGACTGCATAATAGTAAATCGATTTCAACGCATATTGCCTAGGCCTTGTGAGCATCAAGCTATTTTAGACATTCTAGTCCATTTTAGTTTAGTCATCACGATCATCATTGCCGAAATAGTCTCCGTTATGTGTTCCGCGGGTTAATCGACTGGAAAACTGCGTTTAATCGTCTATCGTTGAAACAATTGTTCCGTCAGCGACTAGGAGTATAAATAGTCAATTTCAATTGGTTTGATTTATTTGGTGCCTATCAAATCACACGGACTAAATTGCGTTGTTTTAGTGAGAACAACGATTGAAAAAAAAAGTCATCACACCTTCCAATTAAATGTATTTTTACAAATATTTACAACTGTGGATATTTCTGCCTAATGTTTACACACACATGATATGTTAGGAAAAGTTGGTCCTTATACTCTTTGGGTCTACTATACTAACAATTATGATCAGCGATTATTTACATAATTTTGACAAGGTTCGTTAAGTGTAAGTGTAAAAAAACCCAATTGAATGCCATTTATATAACATCTTGAATCGAAGCCATGCTCCTAAGATATCTCTTTATCTCTCATAGTTTCCGACTTCTTCCTGTATCCAATGTAACCTTATTCTCTCCAAGGAATGCCTCATCCATTCTGCACCGACCTTTGGCAACTTGTACTTTATCAGTTCATCATCATCATTATTCCAGCCGATAGACGTCCACTGCTGGACATAGGCCTCCCCCAAGGCGCGCCACTCAGACCGGTCATATGCCACTCACATCCACCGCGTTCCCGCGACCTTTACAAGGTCGTCACTCCATCTTGTTGGAGGTCTAACGACAGCTTTATCAGTTGCAAGCTTCTGCCCACGACTTCGTCCGCGTGGAATTCGGTTACCTATAGCGATCCCGCGGGAACTATAATAAATTATATACTAAAACCTTCCTCTTGAATCACTTTATCTATTAAAAAAACCGCTTCAAAAACCATTGCGTAGTTTTAAAGATCTAATCATACCTAGGGACCTACAGCAGGAAGCGACTTTGTTTTATACTATGTAGCGATTAAAAAGTCAAGTTATATTTACATTACGTAAGATGCTAATACAAATCAACGCCGTGTCAATTCAGTATTTCATAAAGTTCGGGTAATAATTTAAATGCTTCAACAATATACTGAAAGTCGTAAACGGTTTATGTTACACTAGTCCTCGCTTCCTTTGAGTCGTTCGTTGCATGAAATCGGTTTAAGCGCTGCATTATTCCAACCACATGTTGTAACCATCGCCAATTTACACAGAACAATGAAAGGTGAGTAAACGAATCAGATCAAAAACTGCTCTGAAAAAAACGAATAAAACGGCTTTGAAGGAAGCTCATAGCAAAATTTACTTACTCCACAACGTGACAATGTATATGTAATTAGGTACAGCTGTTTTCATATTGGCGTGCTTTGGGAGAGAGCTATGTCCAGCCAGTGGACAGCAATTGATTTCATTAAGATGTGTAAAATTTCGGATCTTATTATTATTATTTGTTGGTACATTTTCAAGTCACGGGCCCATGGGGACCCGGTCATAAAGAATTCACGGGGCCGAAGCCAACATGAAGAGGCTATTGGTACCTTGTACTAGAAATGTGAGATGGCCGCAACAGAGATCTGTCCTCCCAGTACAACATGAGGCTGTACTGGCGGACAGCCCTCCCCAGTTACCAAAATATTGCCGAGGAGGGAAGCTACTTGGAGTGGACTTTGTGGATGGGAGGTGTGGACTGGAAAATCGGGCTATGGAATGAGATAACGGACATCTGCCTGATCAATATCTCACAAATTGAAGGCAAGGCAGACGGTGACTCGCCGCTTACGCACTTATTATTATTATTGGAGTGAGGTTGCAAAAGTGTGTACATATTGAACATAGTCAAAATAGTTATACTCGTAGATGACATTTATTAATGTCTGGCACCGTGAGTAAATTTATGTACAAAATGCAATTAATTCATCATTACGCTTTTTGTTGAAGACAGACATGCAGAAATGTAAATACTAATATACACTACAGCCTATTTGCGTCCCACTGCTGGGCACAGGCCTCCTCTCATCACGAGAGGGTTTTGGGCTGTAGTCCCTACGCGGGCCCAGTGCGGATTGGGGACTTCACACACGTCTTTGAATTAATTCGCAGATACGTGCAGGTTTCCTCACGATGTTTTCCTTCCGAAAAGCACAGTGGTTAATTCAAACTGAATTTCGCACATAAGTAAACTTAAAGGTGCGAGCCGGAATCGAACTCCCGACCCTCTGCATGAGAGGCGGTAGGTCGAACCACTAGGCCACCACGGCTTCGTAAAACAAAAAGGAAAAGAAAGGTAAATACTAATGAACATACAGAAATATGGTACTTATACAGCAGGCGGTTTTATCGCTGCATAGCGTTCTCTACCATACAGCCCACAGTCCTTGATTTAAAAACGTTGTCACGTGGTCATATCGGAAGCGCTAGTAGATTCATAAATAGACGTAAAGGTAAATATTATTAGACCTATTAAATATCAATACTTGTAATGTCGATTCCGCGTTTCTGGTTTCAAACGAACACATCCTCTGGCGCAACATAATCCCTCGCTCTCTATTTTTAAAGATCCGTTTCACACCGAAATACTGTTTTACGACACTCTCATAATCACATCCTTTCGTGTTAAATGTCTCAATTAGGTACGGGAGGACGTGTGGACGTATGCTTAACGACTCTACAATCTCGGAACACAGTATGAAAGAGATATGTTCAGGCAGAGGGAATGGGGACTATCGTTTCTTTGCTCACCAGTTGGCGCCACTGTTGACTAAGGTCCAGAGGTACCTATAGCTGTCAAAGGCGACTTTATAAGATCGGCGCCGAAACTAAGTTTTAAATCTTGAATCTCATTACGCTTATTAATTATAAATAACCATCATTATATCGCGTAGCTATGCCGCAATGTTGTGCAGTTCTGTTTTGTTCGGTTGTTTTTTTCTTTTTTTAATTAATGTCACGAAGCCCGCCAAAACCAGTGAAAAGTGAATGTTATTGGACCTCACGCGACACTAGCGCCTCTAGTGGCAAATTAACATGCGATAGCCCCCATTTTGACACCACAATATACATTCTAGAACTTGATTATATTAGTGCTTGCTGTCCTTACAGTTGTCGTAGGTTCAGTTTTAAATAAAATTCCGTATTAATGTGTTTCTTTTTGATTATTTTGTTGCGATCTTTTTGTTTATGACGAAAAATGCTTAATTGTTTTATCTATCCTAACTACATAAAAGTAACGACTTCCTCTTTGAGTGCCACCATATTCCTGCTCACCAGTTGGCACAAGTCGTATTATAATAAGGGCTGCGTTCCGAAACGCGCTCAGAGCGCTCACAGCACCTTGCATCCCTTTTCCTCTTGAAAGTCGAGTCCTAAGAGAAAAAAGGATGCAAGGTGCTGTGAGCGCTCTACTAAGCGCGATTCGGAACGCAGCCAAGGTGTCATCTGTCAATATCAAAGATTTTACTGATATAGGTATAATAATCTCAACAAAACACGTGTCTTTTTTAACTTTGACTTTGGCGGAATCATCGAAAGTCTCGATGGAGCCATAACCACAAGAATTGAATTGAGGTATAATAATATCAATGTCACTGTGACGTTTGACGTTTCGGGGACCTCAGTGCTGCCAATTTAGCGTCTAATATGGCACATAATGTCGTAAATTAGTAACACTTCACTCAGCGCTTCTAGCGGCGACCGTCATTCTAAATAATGCGCATTAAGGTACGGGTTTTTCTTATTTTCGTGATCTAAGTCGGATATACTCGAATCGTGATGACTGAATTTACTTTACTGCTTTTGTCCGTGCTCCTCTGTCAGAGATTTTTGTTAGCAACTCTCGAGCTGAGAATAGCTAACGAAATATTTAACGGTCGTATTAAGTAAATGAAGTGTTTCCATGTGCACCGTTACGTGAAGTTTTTGAATTTTTCCTTTGTTTGACTGGAAATGTCTTTACTACCACAATATTCATATTCATATTTATTTATTTGCAACCATGAGATATAAAGATGTTCCTAAGGTTTAACAGTACACACATGGACCCTACTAGGGTGTAGCAATACTTACATCTAAAACTTATTCTATGCTTAGTACGAATGTACATTTTAAGGAGGTTAATAAAAAATAAAATCTTTTAAAAGAAAAATAAACGTGATATAGAGTAGAGAAATGATATATAGGTAATGTAATATAGACAATCATTAAACAGTGTATTTGGTTATACAAACATACTCAGAAATTACAGAATATAGATTTAGTGAACTAGTACTTTTGATCCTTCTATGACTCATCTCTTTCTAAATACAGTTTAATTTCTTAATCAATTCAATCCCTTACACAATCGGATTGTTGATATTGATGTTCGGATGTCTGGGGCCTTATTCGAGTTTGTAAATAGAAACATTTGTGTTCTCATATCCGTAAATAATGATTCACTATCCCCTTCCCTCTCTATGTAGCTAGATAGATATGGATCTCATATGTCGAGTTCAAGGACTATAATATGTATTGGCATAGATAATACTACTACAGCCTATTTGCGTCCCACTGCTGGGCACAGTCCTCCCCTCATCATGAGAGGATTTGGGCTATAGTCCCCACGCGGGCCCAGTGCGGATTGGGGACTTCACACACACCTTTTAATTACTTCGCAGATGCGTGCAAGTTTCCTCACGATGTTTTCCTTCACCGAAAAGCTCATGGTAAATTCAAATTGAATTTCGCACGTAAGTAAACTTAAAGGTGCGAGCCGGAATCGGCATGAGGGACGGTAGGTCGAACCACTAGGCCAGCACGGCTTTTTCGGCGGCGGGATACCTAGATAATATTCCAATAGAATCTACGCTTAATAGGGGGATACCGTATCATTATTTAATAGGGATACGGAAATCCCACATTCCTATTTAAAAATCGAATAAAGCCCCTGGTTCAATCACCCCAGGTCACCCACAACAATGACAATTTGATATCCCCCGCAACCTATCTGAATCTTCCATCTGACGCCTACGACTCTTTGTTACTTATAATAAGCAATAGTCTAAATAATAACTATAAACAGAATTCCGGACGGCAGTTTGTGTATGATGTTCCAATCTTGTGTGGAATCGGATCTGACGAATGAACCTGGTGACCTTTGAACCCTTTAATTGGGACCAAAATTGCCGAAGCGAATTCTGACAAAGGAGGAAGCCTTAGTAGTAATTTATAGCTTCAGATGAAATCGGTAGGAATCAATACTAATATTGTTATTAGAAAGTAACCTTGTCTGTCTGATACCTTTTCAAGTTTTCTCGATTTGCTGTTGAGTGAATATTAATGACACCGTAACATCTTTTCGCAATCCGCCATTAACCCCGAGCTTCAACCTGAGCCTACACTTTCAAATCTCATCATCAGAAAGTACCTTACCATAGATAACAGTCTTTACAAATGAACAGTACAGCTATCTCTGTGAATGGATCTGAATAAATTTTAGAATAAATAATACGGGGCCCTTTTGTTTCTGCCCTCCCACGTCGGCCCAAAATAAAGGACTTAATGAGATCGTTCATAGGCTCTACTAAGTCATTCGAATTCGGTACTTGTTTTGTTAAGTTGTCGGAATTGGAGTATAATGGTTACAATAAACTTGATTGCTTTATACAACGCGTAAGTACACTTGACATGACAACGTTTCTTGCGTAACAAACGCTTGAAGGGTTTATGGAAGTCAGTATAGTCAAGTGGACCAATGTATCAGAGACAGGCTTAGAGGCGCGTAGGCGCTTATAGTGCTAAAGGTTCAAGTTTCTTAGGATTATGTACCAACAAATCATTAGATAAAATCAGAATTGAGACTTTGAAACTATGGTAATTTATCGACGGATCTCAAAACTCTTCAAAGAAGGGGAAGGTAAGCTTGAAAATTATAGATTTTCAAGATTTAGTGATACTTAGGTATATGGGTTTAACTTCGTTGTTCTCGCGATACAAAGAAGTGTTTTCCATAGTTTACCCTCCCCCATATGTGTGTCGCGTAAGTCAACTGCGCTCCATGCATCGCAGCAAATCGTCCTACTTTCCCTTTAATAATGCCTGCATTGGAAACAAAAGAAAATTCCCCACGATGCAGGCTCCGCTCGAAGAAACCCTGTAGTGCCGGGGACTGGCAAGTTTTACGACCTACAACTCTAGTGCTCCGGCGACTCATTAGGGGCCCCGCTTCGTGAGGAAGGGGCCTGAAGGGCCTCAGCTCCCGGCCAAAGGACCCCTTCAGCTCTCAAGAGTCATCCATAGCACCGCGCACACATAACGACACTATTTAAATTGAAAAATAAACAACGCAGATAGGAATTTCATTCTGCCGTTTGCGAAATTTATTGTAAGGCATCGAGTTAGTCTGTGGCTTGTTAGAGCAATTCGTTGTCCAAAAATGCAATTATAGTGCCTTTCCTCTTGGCAGTTAGGTTGCGAGTCCCACGCTTCGCACCTGCAAGTAACTCAAGAATGTTATGTGGCTTGGATTCTCAACGCACATATTTCAGACTTTCCAGTCTCTGTTAATTCGAAATTGTCTTAATTTGTTTCGTCTGCGTGGAACATTTGTTTCTTTGTCTCTAGGGTTGCTAATGTTTACTTGCTCGGAATAAACTTCTGCTGTCTCGCTTCGAGAATTGATTATGCCGTATACTTCATTCAAGTATTTAGTTGTCATTCTATATTATTAATCAAAAATTATTGAAGAGAGCTGTCGTTAAAAATATCATAATTTTATCAAGCTGTTTTAATTAATTGACATTTAAAATATCGAAAATGATTCAAAAACCGTGTGTAACATTGGAAGGCTCGAGATATTGAGCACAACTAGTTAGTCAGTTAGTGGCACAATAATCCAAATTTTGTTTTACGTTTACGACGGGCTTGTATTCGGAATATTTCGAAATGTTTACGCTAATAAGTTTTTTACCGGGCGGTAAATTTATATTGTTGAGTTTTAAGAGACATGTTAACACTGTTTTAATGCTAGCTTAAAGATGATTCTAATCCAAAGCTATACATGAAAGTAGCGGGTCATCGTATAAGAAATCTTTACGATTCCTTAAAGCAGTGGGCTTATAAGAGATATCAACTACATTTTACGACTTCTCAGCTACCGTTCTTTCTGAAACCGTCTCATAATAACTGGAACAGAACTTTCCAGTTTGAACTTTAAATTTAATTAATGTTCTCATTACTCAGTCTGATTCTTAAATATTCATCGTTATTACCCTTTACTGTGTTGAGAAAACCAAATAAAAATAATACTTATTAATAAGTTTTATAAAATATCATTAATGAGATATGGTCGCTAAAGAACTTTTATCAACGTAACAAGTACGAGAAGTACTATCACGCACGCACTTATCATGCACGCATGGTGTACAAGCACTTGCCATGCAACTTGTACTGTACTAAAGACGCTTCTTAATTTTTCCGTTTCTGATAAATCTGTTAATCTATCTATTTCATGTTTTAATCTTGCTTGTTTGTTTATGTATACTTTTTAAGCACTCATATAACAATATGAGTGCTTCACTGTTCACCTAAGGGCACAAACTGGAGACTGTAACACAGTGAAAACTAACACAGTCTCCAGGGCTCCGCCATTGTATGTACCTGCTTATAGAACAATAAAGATTTTTTATTATTAGATTTATTATTATAGGCAACGTTGATCTCTTAGTATCAGGAGTGCCATATGCTTGTTTGCCACCGTCGGTCAGTTGAATATATAAAAAAAAAGTAATGCCTACATTAAATACGTTCATGCACTGTAATATGTACTGTTTCTTTAATGTGTGGTATTTTATGAAGTATACACGGTGGGTCAGAAAATATGGCAAATAATTAAGCCACCGTATCGGCTATCGATTCTAAGTATATTGTATAGCTCTTTACTTTTTTTTGAGTTGGTAAAAAAAATAATTGTATATGGGATTGGTTGTGTGAGCGACGCCTTAATCCTATACAATTATTTTTTTGACCAACTCAAAAATAATTAAAGACCTATACAATATACTTAGAATCGATAGCCGATACTGTGGGTTAATTATTTGCCATATATTCTGACCCACCATGTATATTGTATTGTATTAAATAGAACTATCTAAAAGTCGATATGTCTCACCCATAGACGCCTTGTCACTTCGTAATTCATCTGATAAGGCATCACATTAACGCGGTAACCGCATACCCAAAAATATCCCTTAACACGGGAGGATGAAAGCTATTTCTGCGGAACTATTAACCAGTAACGACTATCCAGAGTAAACAAATCCTACTAGTCTTCCCTTCAGTGGGCCCCCAGGGGCGTCCGGTTATTGTACGAGGCTGGAATACGAATACAAATAATGCTCTAGACTTTTCCATGAAGACCTCAAACTGTGTCAGTGTCAGATCTTGAGTTTGAGTAAGCAATTCGTGATACAGAGCACTCAGAAACTAACATTATTTTGATTAAATACCTACGTAAATATTCAGAAAGGTAGGGTATCCTATCCTAATTAGGTCGAATTAATAACTAGTGTACGATTATGACTGGTAGGCATACTGTACGCTTAAAAGCAAACAGCAACGCCTATTATAATACATCGTATATTAATAAAATAAAATGAAAATTCCAACAAAAATGTTCTTAACAAGTGGTTGCCGCTACAAGAGGTGATCTGAATGAATGATCACTTTGGCATGGCAAATGTCATTCTAAAAATCTAGGTTACTACTTCACGGAGCTAAAGAATCTATTCCTTTTCATGATATCGGTATAACGAGTTCATGTCGCGATGTCGTCCGCCTGGTAGCGAGTTAGTGGGCTGTCAATTCCAGCAGCGTACGTATGGTCCCCCGGACTGTATCGCTAAACCTGAGATAAATCTGCACTCGCAGTCCGCACCTATCACTCTTCATAATGAAGGATCATAATGTAGATTGATAAGCTCACCCTTGGTTAGATAGCTAGAGCTACAATCAAATAGAAAGGATATTAAAAAAGTAAAGGTGCTTCAATTTTAATTTTTACTATCATTTAGGTTAGGTATTAATGCTTTATTTTAGAAAGTTAAGTGTCTCTAGTTTAACTAGCCGATATCTATCTAAAACTTTATCTTTTTCATAACCTAACATAAACTCGTAAGTACATCAAGCTATGCTGTCAAGTACTCCTCAATTTCTCCATATTTTGTGCAGACCTAACCGATCATTCATAATACCTACCACAGAATATTTAATAGTACTACATACAGAATGGTCTCGGAATCACCCGCCTGAATCTAGCCGGCGCGCAACTCGCGCCCAACTCGCACTTACCGTCGTTTGTTTCATCCGGAGATGAAGAGTGAATCATTGGCCCGCGTAGTGCACTCCTCCTGCACTCGTCTAAACCGTTTAGGAGTTCAAAGACACCGAACGTCGGCATTCCAAGGTTCTTTTAAATATGTGGCATCTAAAATATGGAATGATCTCCCTCCTCCAATTCGTGCAACCACCATGTCTGTCAATAGTTTTAGAAACAAATTAAAAGTATTAACAATGTCTCGTCAAATTAATGGTCTTACTAGCCACCTATTTTAGCTCTATTTGTATGTTTTCTGTGTTTTTCTGTATTTTCCTTAAGGTTTAGATTCATTCTGTTATGTACTTTAATTTTGTTTTCTGTTATGTATTCTGTCATTCTGTTATGTACTTCAATTTTGTTTGCTTATAAAATAGTTTTAACTTCATCCATATTCAGACCACAAAATAAAATATAGAAGCTGTTTCATTATCTGTACCTTCAAGTAGAAATAAGCACCACTTGTAAGACAAAAGACTACGTTGTGCAGCATTTTTGTAAGCAGATACCTACATCGTTTAATTTGTCTGTGTGTGTATATTGTGTTTTGTTTTTGTTATCTTTTTTGTACCTAGCTGTGATTTTGTTTTTTTTAGCCGAATAAATGTTTCTTTTCTTTTCTTAGTGGTACACACACATACACAAGTGTACGGACGTCCTTGCACGCAAATATTGACACTTCATTCGAATTGTGTTCGAAATCGTACTTTTATAGGCCGTGTCTCGTCGGTCTAACCCTCGCTATCTCTACCTTGCACTTGCTCATTACTTAAAAGGATTACAGTTTTATCCGCACGTCGGCCAGACCTTTTTGCCTAATCTCCCGCACGGGGCTAATGATTGATGCCCGCATTAACGTAATCAATGTTACTTGTTTGACACCTCTGATTATCGGCTTGCAGTTTTTGACAGACCGAAGACTACGAAATTGGGGAGTTGAAATCAGACTGTTGCATTTTCGGAAAGGGATTCGATTAGAAAACAAAATCCGTATAACAAGTCTTGAATAAAGTCTCAAAGGATATTAAAATTTTCTCTTGTTTTTGAGTTTGCTAAATTATGAGAATGCGCAAGGAATTCGAGAGGCTCGGTTCCTATATCCACGAAACGCCTCGTTTTGCCTACGGACGGTCGATTTTTGACATTCGTTCCATAGAGAATCTGTCAAATTTTAACCGTCCGTAGGCAAAACGAGGCGTTACGTGGATATAGGAACCGGCCCTTAGTAAACTTATGCGTATGTTTTGGTTTATTTTATTTGTTCGTCAAAGTCAAGCAGCCGTAAACACACCACACTTTACTGTATTCATACCTTCTAGAAAGTTAAAATCCTTGAAGCGTTAGAAAAATAACGACGCAATGCCGGTTAAAAAAAGTTTGCTGAGCAAAAAATTTTAAACTTATTTGAAACCCTTATACATCGTTAGTAACGTACCTATTTTCGTTTCTACGAAACACGGCACGTGTCTCTACTTAATCGTTTGACTGCCAATACCATTGCAAACATAGAATCAGTTTGATCTATACACATACGGTCTAGAGTACATTTTTCACTGTAATTTTTGTCGGCTAAGGCCGATTGTGGCGCGTAAAAGGTTAAATTCAGATCTTAAAGGCGGTCGTTAGGCCGAACACGCAAGGGATAAGATCAAGGGTTGTAAACCCATTATAGATTTTCTTTTTTTCTACGTGGACGACGTTATTGAACAAGACTGGGGAGTTACATTTTTCTATTCCTATTTAAGACTGCTCTAAGGCCACTAACCGCTACCCCCCTAATTCGAGTTATGTTGATAAAACTAAACCTGAGTTAAGAGGCTAAGTGTACCCATGTAAATCTGGAATTCGTATACCTACCTATATTTTGAAATTAAAATTATTTTA
The DNA here is from genome assembly GCA_963971205.1 of Aethes cnicana. NCBI lineage: Eukaryota > Metazoa > Arthropoda > Insecta > Lepidoptera > Tortricidae > Aethes > Aethes cnicana. The sequence goes on from OZ020277.1 coordinate 3,715,328, forward strand.
AACTACCTTCTGCCTGCGATCGTCCGTGTGGATCGGTTATCGCGCTCCTGTAGGAACTATGCATTTTTCCGGGATAAAAAGTTATCATGTCCTTTTCCGGGACAGTGGTTGAAGCGTGAAGAGGTACCTATGAGACAGAGTTACTTTTGCATTTATAATATTAGTATGGATTTTATCAATTATAATATTGTGATGTAAGTTGTTTTGAAGAAATTTTTACTAACATTATACCTACGTTCATTAAATTTTCTTAAAAATCAATGCAGATATATATACCTACTGTCCCTAAAAATCAATAAGGTAAGTATAATTCGTTCCATAAATATATATGTGTTAGGTGTATGGTGTTCAATAAAATAGTAGGTGTGGTAATTGTATTGTGTACCTATGTAGAATTTGAAACAGGTACCTACATATGACATTAAAGTACGAAGTCACCCATATTTTTAAATTAAAGGCACTCTGCCTCTAAAACCTATCATCCAAGCGAGGCAGTAACGTTTTATCGTTTTGATACCTACGTAACTTTCGACAAACCGAGCATGCAGTTACAAATGCGCAAAGATTTTAGATATTTTCCAACAAATCGTGCTAACAAAAACTATTCTCATATTAAATTCATGGAAATTTGCAGGTATAAACAATAAGAGTGGCCATTCACGATGCGATTTAGTAAATGGCCCTGCGTTATAATGTTGATCAAGTAAAATGTTCCGAAACGCTCCATTGAACGGAGCCGGAAAGTGGTTATTTCGTCGCTCTGATGTATATCGGAAGAAAAAAATAGTCGTTCAATAAATGGGCGTCATTAGTGGACGCGGCTTTTGTGAAGTTTAGTTTCAAGGTGAATTCATTGTCTTTACGTAATTTTTCACATTTCATATTATTGAATATTTTTACCCATAAATAAATGATTTTGCTCGCAGGACTGATGGCCGATGGGGCCGGAAAGTTCTCGAGTGGCGTCCACGAACCGCGAGACGAGCTGTCGGTAGGCCTCCAACAACATCGTCTGTTTCTCGTGAAGGTCGCGGGAAATCGGTGGAAGTAGCACAGAACCGGTCTGAGTTGTGAGCCTTGGGGGAGGCCTATGTCCAGCAGTTACGTCTTTCGGCTGAAACGATGATGATGATGAAATGTTTTTTTTGTCGGAAGTTGAGTTTACACTAAGTAGGTAATTTTGTAGTTCATTTTGTACACCTCCGCCTTTTATGCAGAGTCGGGGGAGTGTGTGAAGTCCCTAATCAGCACTGGGCGTGGGGTCTATCTATAGTCCAAAGACTCTCATGATGAGCAGTGGGATGCAAATTAGCTGTTTTGAAGTCTTTGGCGATAAAATTATTCTGTCTACCTTTGCTTAAAACATGTTTTAATCATTTACCCGCTAGCATAAAGATGTTATCAGAAAGTAAATTTAAGCGCAAATTGAAAATATGGTTGATTGGAAACGTTTTTTACGACTTAAAGGAATACTTTAGCTATGTATAGTACGAATTAGATACACCTAAGTAATAATAGTAATATTGTATGCCCGAAATGGGTTGCCGTTGTGACAAAATGTACACGGTGAGCAATAAATATTTTCTTTTTCTTAACAATACGTTTCAGTAACTTACACAGGGATGGTTTATCAATCCTCAGATATTTATTCGTCGAATAGACTATAGAAATTTTTAATTTGTTCCGGAATAAATTCGAATTTTGTATGTACGTCGCGCCGTCTCTGTGTACTCGTAGAACGGAATACGTGCTACGTTTAAGGACTTCAATGGACTGCGGGAACTGCACAATTATTGGAAGCAATAGTTAGAAGTCGCTGTCGAAAGTTCACAAGACAACTGTCGGACGGAATTTCGGAAGTTTACCATGGAGTGAGGCTGACAGTACTAGTCATCATCGTCGTCTCCAACGAGACTCATCGGAAGCACCAACGCTCATCCCGACAACAGTACACCCGTCACTCCTATTTTCCTATATTGGCTCAGAGCTGCATAGCCGGCTGATTGTGGTCGACCGGTTGCGGCTAGTCGATCGTCCTCTCCCATCCCAGAGCGTGTCACTCCTAAACAATTATTTGTGCCCCTTGGTCTTGATCCGTAGTAATGATTATGCAGATCTTAAGCAAGAACTAGACTTCCGAGTTGTCATTTTGTACCCCTTGGTGGTACAAAGGGTGAATCCCGGACTGAGTTCATGCTCGAGATCGGCTACCAAGTCTATTGCTACGGATGATAATACGCTTGCCGTATCAGACGAAAATTCTAAACTGGAATTGTCTGGCTGGGGGGTACCTATGTTCATGTTCATGTTCATGACTAAGTGAGGAATATTTTTTATCTGACGATTGAAAAATCAGTTCATAGTGTAGTAAACTCCAGGTATTTGCTTTTGCTTTTTGTCGCTTTAAAGTAGGTTACCTAATCTATAATTATGATGAAATCAGATACCTCGTTAAGTAAACAAAATTATGCTAATAATATTTTTATAAACACAAACCTATTTTGATCCATTGTTTTAAGTATTCTCACAGTTCAAAAATTAAAATTGTTGCATCTTGATTGATATTTAATAGCTCCGTTTATATTGGCATTTCGTCGAGACACCTTGGCCCAACAATTTGATCTAATAAAAAATTAAAAGCATTTCAAAATTCGAGAACATCATAATGGTAACAACGGCATAATTGCTTAATGGCAGCCAAATTGTGATTCCATTATATATTTATTCATGAGTTGCCGATCTTCACATGCGATGGTAACCGAAATTATCTATCCCATTATGTCATCAAGCGTTTTGTAAAACTAAATTCTTTATTATATGCATTAGGGATCTTTTTATAATGAGCTTCATGGTCGCTTACCTTCTCTCGATTAGGCCTAATAAGCGTTTAACATTGTTTAAAGCCCATTTAATTCGACTGACTCATATTAAATTATATGCATTGGTGATTAGATCGGCATGGTTGACGTTCATATGAAATTAGACAGTCTGATAAACTAAATATTAATATTTATAAAAGTAATAATAAAGAGTGATTGATTTTTTTATTCAGAACTTAAGTCAATCTTTTGGTCTCGGCGAAGAATATATGTACATCAAAACTGCATCCCAAAATAAGTCCAAGTAAAAAAATTGGTTTTCTGTAAAGTCGGTTTACGAACGATAATTTTATACCTGATAACGTCACGTCACGCTACAACGCTACTATTGCGTCATATTTTTTCGTGGGCGCAGCGTTATAAAAAAAAAACTTTAAAAAGTCTACTTACATCTCTATCATGTTGAAATTTGATTGCGTGATGCATCACGACTTTATTTATTTTTCGTCACTATAAAATACCTTTCTATTAATCCGAACACATTCCAGATTATAGTCAAACGAAAAAGGTATAATTCCGTCCCGACCCCGATTATCTCGGAATTAGCCATCGCTACAAGCGTTCTCATTTTCGGAGATCCCTCTTATTATAATGTTGTTACGAACATTCAACATAGAATATAATAATTTCGTATTAGCATTTAATTTTCCGATCCAGTTCCCACAAACTAAATTACTGTCTTTTGTCTCGAACGCTTTGAAACTACAACCGTGCGCTTCTAACTATAAATTTAGAGTTTAATTTAATAACACACATTTCCCAAATTCCCGGTTCATATTCTTCACACGGCTAATTCAAATGAAATTGTCTCTTAAGGTTTGTTTTTGAATTTTTAAAAACGTTATCCTGAATGTGACAAAATTAAAATTAAAATACCGCTCTAAATCCGTAAGAAAAAAAAAACTGTAAAAAGTTTGACCATAGTTTTATCCAGTGCTTACTTACGTAGGTACTAGAAAAGAATGCATACGGTATATATCTCTTACATTGTCTTTAACACTTAAGGCCATTCCTATACCAAGCTCAGCCGTCACTGTCACTCGTGCAACGAGTGAAAGAGAAAGGTCTACTCACAGAACGCCTGATTTAGTTAGTATTTAACGCGTTTTAATTTCTATAAAAATACCGTCTAAAAACATGGCATTTATAAAGCTGTCAAATATAATATGGATATTTTTTCTGTTATATTTAGTTTTACACTGTTTGATATAATGAACTGGAGTAAAGTTGGATTAAAGGCCCGAGTTAGAGATTACTTTGGAATTAAATTGTATCGAGCGACGTTTCGTGAAACGTGTAACGAAAGCGGTCAATGTAAGGATGATAAATTATTATCAAATATAACACAATCATGTTTTTTTCATATTTTTAACTTGTAACATTTCTTAGAAAAGTATGATCTTACATAAGCAATCTGACGACGCTGGGTCAGGGAACGGCCTTAAGTGTTTTATTTCAAAATCAAACTAGAGCCTCCTAACCGTAGGTACTAACTCATATTGCAATGCATCGTTTCAGTACCAAACACGTAAGAGAATACTCCTCTCTACATCCTACATATCTTCTATAAATATAGCATCTATCTCTCTCATCTCATCTAAGCCTGCGTATTCGTAAAACAATACCCAGATTTTTTTAAAACTAGAACACAAGCTCATAACTCTATATGCCGTAAGAAAGATACTCTGACGGTGCCGAAAGCCAATCTAATGTTGGTTAGGAAAAATGCGTATTATATGGCTATGTTGATTTATAATAAATTACCGAAAGATCTGAAAAACAAAGAAGAGAATGCATTCAAGAACAGCCTAGACAAATATCTTGAAGAAAACTGTTTTTATTCTGTGAATGAATTTTTAAATGTATATAGCTATAATTGATGCATTCAAGATATTATACACATATTTTTATTTATTTATGAAATATTGTAAATAACTTCTTGTAACTAGCTTAATTTACTGATTTTAAAATACATTGGATAAGGACTAAGTTTAATTCAATATTTGTACGTTGTAAATACAACAGAATATGCATGGAAATCGCATCTATCAACATCTTATTGTACTCACCATATTCTCGACAAATAAATATATTATTATTATTCTACTTCAGGCTATTTTGCCAAGTAGGTATGCCGTAATGTCTACTTATTATTACAGGTTTCCGTGCTCTAATCCTAGTAATTACATGCGTGTCGATACCCCAATTAAACCACGCTTAGGCTTGCAAATGATATTATTCTTAGAATCGCCCGAGGAATTTTTACAGTTGCCGGAGTAATTCTTTGATTCCCAGTAAATTACATGATTAATCTAATTATGTGAATCATACCAGCAAATACTGTTCGAAACACGTATGATAGCTGATTTACCTTATTAAATATTATGTAAGAATTATATGTAATGTGTAATCGAATGTAACTAAAATTGTAGTAATATAATACTAATTATGTATTCAATACTGTTTACGCAAATAAATATTTCTGATTTCTGATATGCTAATGTTTGCAACCAGTGGTGGGCACTTTTATGTCTGAAATCAAACCAAAATACCTCTTTGACTTAAGGATACGATCACAATTTGAATTTGAATGTATGTGTGAACATGTTAAGTATGCCCTTCTGGCTTCCTTAACTCATATGAGTAATGTTTGTGCACGTGATTTTTGTATGATACCCTTAAATATGTTAATTTTTAATTAGTACAAGGGGACAGCTGAAAACCAGCTCTGCGCAGAGCGATGAACGCACTCGCAGAAAATGCTGAGCTGTCTCCTATTGGTCACTTAATTATTAGAAGTAGGTAATAGTGGTTCCCCTTGTTTACGCATTTTTTTTTTTTGGCAGAATTCGATTTTGCATAATCAGTATAGGCATAATAGTGTTTACGCCGAAACTAATCTCGCATAACGATTTTTCGTCGAATTCTATTATGCATAATCTAATTACGCCGAATAGTATTCACGCATAATTTTCGAATACCGAATATTATTTAGGCAGAAAATGACTTTCGCCGAAATTTGTTACGCCGAAAACTACTTTCGCATACCTTTATTTTCGCCGATTTAATTAAATGAGTATCCTGTATAATATCGATGATTATCTAAATAGGGAGAGGGAGATTTTTACTAAATGATAATTTCGTTTACTTATATAAAAATAACCTAACCTAACCTATGCGAGTCGACTTTGCTCCAAACTTTGGTGTTACCACACACCGTGAACTGCCGAACTCCATCTAATAAAGATAAGTATGTTGAACAAATTATATCATACAAAATTTTATACTCAGCTAAAATCGTTTATAACATACATTTTCGGAATTCCAGTTTTCGGACTAGCTATTTTATATGGACTTTGGCGCTCCCTACAATAATTGTTGTTTCGGACGTAAATTCCGACAATATTTCGGCATATCAAAATTCTGCTAAATTACTAGTATGCCAAACAATATTATGCATAATAAAATTCGGCCAAGTCAACATTATGCCAAGACAATATTCGGGTAAACACCTTATTCGGCCAATTAAGAATTATGCTTAATAAAAATTCGGCAAAGTCAAGATTCGGCGTAAATAAATTATGCGAAGCCTGTTATGCGTAAACAGTTTCGGACAAAAAGAATTATGCCAAATAGATGGCACTGAGGTAATAGTACTTATCTTGTTTGCAATTTTTATAATCATGCTACTTTAGACCATGTACTCGTACCTCTGTTCTTTTTTTGTATTTCTTCTTTTTTTTTTGTGTGACAAATAAATGATTTCTTATTCGTATTCTTATTCTTAAGGTTACTTGCTGGTATTTTACTGTTGAATCACTTTATCGATTTTATCCCTACTTATATTATTAATAAGGGGAATGAGAGAAAATAGTATTTATTCGTTCTAGATACGCAGCAGCGCGTCCAGTCAAGTTCAAAGAATAAGGAACTGGCGACCCACCAGCTGTGTGTAGTTACACTACTTCGTAATTATTACGTGTGTTATATATTTTTTTTGTATCCTGATGACCTGTAGATCTGATGTTCATTTTAATCCTTCAGGCATGAATCGGAACAAAAAAACTCATGTTACCGTTTATAATATTGATTAGGATATTTAATTTACTGACCTCAATTCTCGGAACTAAGACTTAAAAGCTGACATTACCTGCCTTATGCTGTAAAGTTGTAATTACTGACTCCGAAGTCGTAATTAAAAGGCATCGGGAAAAGTATAACAAAATACCTTTACATTTTACCGTTCAATTCACTACCCCAATTATAACTTAATTATTTTCCAGTCAATATTTTGAAGAAAGGCGATAATTTTATTGAGAGTTCCGTTGCGCAAGTACGGGCAAGTTTTAATGAAGCTTCTAATGTTTACTGTTTGCGAAACTCTAAGAACTTCTGATAAATCTTAGGTACACGTTTAACTAATTGAAAACAAAATTAGCAAAAGTCGGTATGAGAGGAACGGAAAGAAGGGAAAGCTCCAACAGAAAATATTGCATTTATTTGAACAAAAATAAAAGCAGTAGATTTTTTTTTATGATGACGGCTTTTAGTTTTATAATTAAGCTTTTGTACATTTTGTACCTTTTTACACTATATTTATATACCTATATTTATTATATAGTGTAAAAAAGTACAAGCACACTGGACGTTTATTTATAAGACTTTAACATGTAGAACTAGATTTACAACTGGAATGACATACATGTAAAATGAAATTATAATCGCCATAAATATCCGAGGTCGCATTGAGCTTGTTCCCCGGACATAAATATTCTGTGACTTGAATGAGACCAAAGCGGCGGCGAGGTAAGGAACCGTCTCAACGCAATCCAGACTATAAATGTGAAAGTGTGTTTGTTTTGTCTGTCCTTCCTTGACGTCGCAACGAGTGGACCGATTTGGATGAAACTTGGTATGGAGATAGTTTGAGACCCGGGCGATAACATAGGATATTTTTTATCCCGATATTTCTACGGGAACGGATTTTCCACGGGTCAAACCAATTTTTCAATACTTACATAACTATAGCTGTCTACATGTACTTACAGTATCATCGGGTGCGCAAAATATAAGTCATAGGCATTGGCTAGTTTAGAAATAACATGATTTTCTGTAATCAAAAATATATTGAAAGCTATTACCTTTCACGTCAATAAGTTAGTGGTTGATACTTTATCCAAAAATAAATTTGTAATTTTTAATATACTACCTATATTACAGAAAATTGCTAGAATTTCTGTTATGAAGACGATACCTGCTGCTAGTATTTATATTATAAAATATTCATAGTATAAATATACCTACAACAAATAAATGTATTATTAAATAAAGGTATACATTCAACTCTTATTTATCTACGGGTTTATTTTCGTTTAACGATACGTTTGGAATTTCTATACGTATAAGATTTCCATATTACTACTTATTACTTAACAATGGATACATTTTATAGTTGCGAAGCGAAGTTGCGATCTACCTCGATATTCTCACGGTCGGCACCCCTGAACATGTCAATCATAATAAATTGTGTCCATGATCGATCATGCCTTAATAATTTATTATTTTATGTAACCATATGGGATCGTAGTTAAAATTATCAAGAAATAATGCCGTATTATAAGAGAGATTTCCCAAAGTTCCGACGGGAAGGGAAAAAATTGGAACTTCGCGGAGCATAGCGCAGAAACAGGCTATATTGTGTCTCTTTAATACATTTAATTTCTTATAATCTAAGTTCACTTATATTTAGCATAAGATTCATAAATGTATTTCCATTTTCTGCTAGAACTTACCACACAGCTTCTAGCGGGGCTTTAAGCCGAGCTTTAAGTGCTAACCACCGATTATCCAGATTATATGACTGCACTAAATCATCCAATACTTAGCCTTTCTTTGGGCTGCGATCTTTGAACTATGAACTATAAAATTCAAGAAACCTTCACAAAGGCCCCATTTCGAACAGAAATATCCCCTAAAATAGGTTATAAAAATCGCAAATGGCCCTTTTGTACAGAGAAAAGCCCAAACGAGATGAATGGATTTCTAAGTAGGTACTTACTATGAAATGGTTTATATAATGTTTTTAAGTAGAGCTTGGTGGTTTGATGATTATTTATAGAAAAATAATTACAAACTTACCTAAGTACGTAATATACAACTATTCAGGCATATTAAATAAGTACTTACGACGAAACAAATTTGGAAATAGTATAAAATTAAGACAAACGAGAGTTCCACGATTAGCACCGAGCCGTATTTCTAGAAGGCACTATAAAATTGAGCAAAAATAATGAAGTAGGTAGGTATATTTAGCCTCTCATTGAGTATTTCTGGGCTAATGGAAACAAAGCTGAAATTGAAACTAATTGAATTGAAAAAAATTAAGTACTCGTTTTCCCATACTAAGTCAGGGCTACCTGACGATTCCATTCTATCGACATTCCAGTGAAAATGACATGTGCACAGCACAGAATATTTAATAGTACTACATACAGAATGGCCACGGAATCACCCGCCTGAATCTAGCCGGCGCGCAACTCGCGCCCAACTCGCCCTTACCGTCATTTGTTTCATCCGGAGATGGAGAGTAGATCATTGACTCGCATACCTACTGGTACACACACATTTACAAGTGTACAGACGTCCTCGCACGCACACTGATGTCCTCGCACGCAAACATTGACACTTCATTCGAATTGTGTTCGAAATCTTGCTTTTATAGGCCGTGTCCGCCGTGGTGCTCAGTGAGACAGTCAGAGAACATAATAGGTACTTACTCTAAAGCCTTTACGAACTACTGCTTCTGTCTAGACGAGACAATACGACGTTAGAAGATGATACAGAGCTAGTGTCTGTTACTCGTATAGTAGAATGGATTTAAACACCACGATTCGAGAGTAAGAAAAAATATAATTATCCTCCTTAGTTGTAGTCGTGTCAAAAATTGCTGAAAATATTTTTTTTTAATTAAAATATAAAACTTGGTCATAATAACGCTTCTGGCCTGGATTATGGAAATTAAGTATAACTTATCATCGTAATACATGACAGTAATTTTCATATAATCTTGCCATATATAACTACCTTTCCGAGATCATAAATAAATAAAGTTAATATCAACTTTGTCCAAAACTACACGAGTGAAGTTTGTGGGGATCCAATCTATGCGACAGGACTTTGTAGCAAACCTTTGGAGAAGTGTAAATAAGTAGAAAGATGGTTTTTTGGTTACAATGACGAAACTGATACTCGACTTCCTACTTGTGATTTATTTTTTCTAGATAAGGTTCGATCGTATCGTATCCGTATCGTGAAATATGAAATGTGTTAAATCTTATTGAAACAGTTAACGCTGCCATTCTAAATGAACGTGTAGTGAATCGTAGAAATTTCCTTAAAAAGTTTTACTAATGACTAAGTACGACTATAAGATCCCTAGTTTATTTTAATTGTTATTTCATATCTTCAGGTAACAAAGGGTCTTTAACTTGGGTTGTAATTCTTGGGTTGTAAGTTTCTTTAGCGGGATATTTTATGTCACGTACTGAAATGACTAAGAGAGAGGACTGAAATGAGTCCTTTTCAAGAATTCCCATGCCAAAGTATTATGTTCTGAAATATTTCGTTTATTTTACTACATCTGAAAATAGCTCTATTGTTGAAAATTCCTTTCTTTATTTCTTACTAGCTTCTGCCCGCGACTTCCCCCGCGTGGAATTCGGTTATCGCATTCCCGCGGGAACTATGCGTTTTCCGGGATAAAAAGTAGCCTATATCCTTTCCTGGGATCCCAACTATCTTCGTGTCAAATTTCATCTCAATCGGTCCAGCGGTTGAAGCGTGAAGAGGTTACAGACAGACGGACAGACAGAGTTACTTTCGCATTTATAATATTAAATATGGATATGGATAGTATCATTGTCACTTCGAGTCTACGAGCACGTGAAACGAACGTTCGTATTTTTGTATGCGCAGATTCATTCTAATATGGTTACCTTTTAGCAAATGGTCTACATAAACCCTACTCATTACCGCTCGCGGTTTCTGCAGCGTCTTCACAATTCAAACGAGTCAGTATGGTAATAACTCGAGGTTTCCAATTACGGACCAATAAGCAGTCAATCACGCGCCTGGCGGACAGCTCATTTCTGCGTCACATTTTGTTGCGGACTGTGCTTTATGGTTAAGTTAGGCGTGTGGTTTTGAAGCCGGTGGTCGTTTGTGGTCGATAGGATTTTGGACCTTAAAGTGGCTGACACTGACCTCCTTGAATTGCGAAATTTGTAGAAGTTATTGGCTCATCATCATCATCATCATTTCAGCCGAAAGACGTCCACTGCTGGACATAGGCCTCCCCCAAGGCTCGCCACTCCGACCGGTCCTGTGCTACTTGCTTCCACCGGTTTCCCGCGACCTTCACGAGGTCGTCGCTCCATCTTGTTGGAGGCCTACCGACAGCTCGTCTGCCGGTTACCGGCTATTATTGGGAAGTTATTGGCTATCGTCACTAAAGTCGCTTTTCTCATAAATATTGAATTCCTACATTTTCACAAATAGGACACTAAATATCACTTTACTAATCCGTATGAAATCACTGTAATGCAAGAATTATTATACGAGTGTTTGTTACTTTCACACAAAGGGTGGGTATTATGACAGTTCTCACATAAGCAATCATTTTGGATCAACCACCATATTTTATTCTTTCCATCATGTTCCTATGATCAACTACACAAATGTTAGTGATTATACGAACACAGAATAGTAATTCAATATTCATTTATTCTATAACAAAATAATTGCTAAATAACAGTTCCGTTCAGTTAAAAACAGGCCAAGTGCGTGTCGGGCCACGCGCAAACTATAGGGTTCCGAAGTTGACGATGCCCACAGTACCTTTCTAAGACTTATTTAGCATCAGCTAGCCTATAGTATGACGTGTCCGCCCGACGCCCCTGCCGCTCGAGAAAAATCATTGGTTTTTTAATCGTTTCATAAGTTGGTCGACGATGACTCGTAAGTTTGTACAGCCTACTTAGCTGTGATAGTTTTCCTCTCAACTACGTTATATATGTCACAACTGTGATTTTTTTTAGCTATCCAAATACCACCATTTAGCTGGCAGGGGGGGGGGGACACTCGACTCTAACAAAAAATAGCACTTTAAAACTTAATATTTCACAAACTAATCACTTAATCAAAAAATGGTTTTAACAAACCTACAATATTCTCTTCTAATATCTCTGAGAAATAGTGCGGACAGACGGACGGACGGACGGACGGACATGGCGAAACTATAAGGGTTCCTTGCGGACTTCGGAACCCTAAAAATGACAATACATTTAGCATCATACATCAAAATATGGAAAAGTTAAATGTAGTGCCCGCGGACACGGCTAGTTAAACTCAAACGACGTTCATAGCAATTCAAAACGTCGGTTCAGACACTAAATTAGGTATATTTAGAGAAATTATGAAGGAGTACTAAGAACAGACACCTTTAATTTTGCTTAGCCTATGTTTACTTAGGTATTCTAAGAATTGCAAAAAGAATATTTTCAACAAATCCATTTCCGAATGGAACTACTATTACAGCCTATTTGCGTCCCACTGCTGGGCACAGGCCTCCTCTCATCACGAGAGGGTTTGGGCTATAGTCCCCACGCGGGACCAGTGCGGTTTGGGGACTTCACACACATCTTTGAATTACTTCGCAGATTCGTGCAGGTTTCCTCACGATGTTTTCCTTCATCGAAAAGCTCAGTGGTAAATTCAAATTGAATTTCACACATAAGTAAACTTAGAGGTGCGAGCCGGAATCGAACCACCGACCCTTGGCGTGAGAGGCGGTAGGTCGAACCACTAGGCCACCACGGCTTAAATCCGAATGGAACAGCGATCGAGTATACTCGATATTCACTTAGCCGTTTTATTCATACAATTTCTTAATAAAATCTTGGAAGTAATTTTTGAATAAGGTTGATAGCCATAGAAAAAGTTCTTTTCCATCGAAATGAGAATTCAATTAGTATTTCGTTTTATACTTTTATTCCTTTGTCAAATGGAATGAAATTCTTCAAAAGCTTTTAATTTCATTAATCACTATACATTTTAGACATCAAAGAAACCAAATATGATTCGCTTCAATTGAACACAAAGTCCAATTTAACTCCTATAAATTACATGAAACTTTAATTTGTACATCAAAGTATGTAATTTAGCTAATGCGTTTAAACATAATTTTACTTAATTATTTACTATACTTATGTTATTTAAACCTGGAGGTTTCATAAAGAGTCGAATGCAAAAAATATTACAGGTAAAATATTGTATATCTCTCTCGATTCTACACTATAGAGCATACATATTCTCGTAGGTACTTGGATAACATAAAATTCAGATTTAACGTAGTCAATTTAATGATGCATTAGGTACCACAACCAGAATTTAAATTTACATTTATTAGCCACTAGCCGATGCCCGCGAACTTCGTCCCGCGTAGACTTAGAATTTGCGTACCCGATGATATTATACATATAGACAGTTATAGTTATAGACGTATTGAAAAATTGGTTTGACCCGTGGAAAACCCGTTCCCGTGAAAATATCGGGATAAAGGGAATCCTATGTTATTGCCCGGGTCTGGGTCTCAAACTATCTCCATAACAAATTTCATCCAAATCGGTCCCCTCGTTGCGACGTGAAGGAATGACAAACAAACATAATTTATATTATTTGATGGATGTAAGTACCAAACTGCATCTATATTTGCCTTTGAATTCTGAGACTCCCTACGTGTTCAACTAAAATTTTACACCGTTCGCATAGCTTTAAATTAACACCCTCATACGGCCGCGGGTCATCCAGGTTCTCGAACTTTCTATACGAAACGAGACTATGCATCAAAAACGTCGTATGTTCACTAAAGCTTACGGCCATTTGAACCTTTTTAGAGAATAGAGACTTTGAGGGGGCACTAATTAGTAGATTCGGTCGGGAAAGTTTGCGATTGTTACCCTGCGTTCTAGTGTCTGGTTTTGTCGTGCCTGTTAGGCTGTTACAGAAGTTCATGTTCTGATTTATATAGTGGTCGGATAAAACATAAAACATGTGCTTAAACTACCCATTGATTTATTTTATTTAAGAAATTTTAGCTATATTTAGATCTGACGGCAGAATCAATATGAAGTACTTGTAGGAATTAATTGAATTAATTTATATAAACGGCAGATTTGTAGTTTAGTATTTTATTAGTTGATATTGATACGACATAATAAGACCGTTTTGTCACTCATACCTGGGTTGAGTGATTGAACTTAAATTAGGTACTGTAAATATATTTTAAACGCTAACTTTATCAAAAATAAATCTAAACTAACTAGCTTACAAAATACAATAGCATATTTACAAAGATTTATTTACAATTCGCGAAACCAGACCAACAAATTAACTGGTCATCTTTCAGTTCAAGAACTTCAAAATTCTTTAAATTTGATCATACATAAATCTCAGATGGAGATGTTTCCCGATGAATATGCTATTCTTAAAGCCGGCGATGCATTGCCTAATAAAAATCGCTTGATTTCATTGAGTCCATTCCTGGATCATAATAATATTATCGGGTGGCAGGCTCGATAATTCCCCTTATAATTATGATACCAAGCACCCGATCTTGTTATGCAGCAAGCATAATTTTACGAAAATGTTGTTTCAGCATTTTCATATTAAATTCTTACATGCTCCACCGCAACTTCTGTTAGGTAATATCAGACAGACTTACTGGCCTTTAGGTGGCAGAAACCTTTCCAAAACCATCGTTAACAAATGCGTGCGATGTGTCAGATTTAAGGCTGAAAATGTTCAGCCTATCATGGGCCAACTACCGGCCACTCGAACGGAACTAGAGTTCCCTCTCTACACTGTAATGTAGACTATGCCGGGCCAGTGTTGATAGCAGATCGTAAGGGCAGAGGTTGCAAACTCATAAAGTCATTTTTGGCAATCTTCGTTTGCAACGCAGTAAAGGCCTGTCATATCGAGCTCGTTACGGCTTTATCCAGCGAGGCTTACATAGCTGCATTAAATCGTTTTATTTCTCGCAGGGGGAAGCCCAAAAGCATCACGTCCGACAATGGGACGAACTTTGTCGGCACTTCCAACGAGCTGGCTCAATTCCTAGTCCAGTCTGACCTTCAAGGTCACGTGGCTCAAGAAGGCATCGAATTTAAATTCGTGCCCGCCTACACTCCCCATTTCAATGGGCTCGCCGAGCGAGCCGTGTGCTCCACGAAGCACCATCTTAAGCGGTTGCTGCAAACCACTCACCTTACTTACGAGGAAATAGCGACCTTGCTCACTCAGATTGAGGCTGTTTTAAATTCTCGCCCCCTCACCCCTATTTCCACTGATCCTTCAGACTTTTCCGCTTTAGCTCCTGCTCATTTCTTAATTGGACGCTCGCTTATGGCTGTTCCGCAACCACAGGTGCCTGATGTGAACATCAACCGCCTGGAGCGATACAGGAGGATCGAGCTTTTGAAGCAGCACTTCTGGAGCCGCTTCTCTTCTGAGTATGTCACTCAGCTGCAACAGAAGCTGAAGTGGCATTCTTCAAAGGCCGAGTTGAAACTTGGCTCTCTCGTTCTCGTCAAAGAGAAAGCTCTCCCGCCACTACTTTGGTCTTTGGGACGCGTCATCCAGCTGTATCCTGGCAGCGACGGCACAGCTAGAGTCGCTGAACTGAAGACGAGGAGAGGCACCATTCGAAGGGCGTTTAATAACATCTGTCCCCTTCCAGATTTTTGAAGTCTTCCCACATCTTCCATACTTCAACCCGGGGAGCATGTTGAGACATGGCAACACCGACGCTGCGACGCGGCGGCGACCATGACGTCACGACCGGCGGCGACGGCACCCGACGGCAGCCGACGGCATCCGCACTCGCTTTCTCGGACCCCACCGGCAACGGACGACTTTCGCTTTAAATTTATATTTGTTTGACCGGGATTTCATTGTACTTTAAGGCGGCCATTATACCAGCCTTTTTATACAGTCCACTCTTTCATTGAGCCATCCTAGGATCCTAACACTAGCTGACCCGGCGAATTTCGTACCGCTTAACACAAACAATGAATGTCGTGAGTGAGCTGTCAGTTGCGAAAGATGGCGGAAGCCAATTTATTTTAAATCAATTTTCTGTTTATTATTTTTAGTAGTTTTTTTTATTTTTATTTTAATGGTTATCATCCTATTCGGGGCGGAGACAAATCCAAAAAATCAAAGATTATAGAAATCAGTTCAACCGTTTTTGAGTTGTAAGTGGTGTAACTAACACCACTTTGTTTTATAGGTACAAAGTACCTATATGTAAAGATAAATCTAAAGTAAAAATGTAAAGATAAATATATACACACATACAGTCATGTACATATGAAGCAAACGATGAGTAGTCCTATCATCTTAAACTAAACCAATTAAGACACGTGTTTGGTGGACCCCCGTTTCTGACACGTCAATGGCACGCCAACTAGATTTTGAGCTTAAACTTTTAATTAGAACAAGCACGATCGTGACAAAATTAAATAGCTGGGTAAAAACCACAATTTCACACCTGGTTTGTCTGCGTCTGAGTTTCCTATGGGAGCGACGGCCGCCCTAAATAGAACTTGAGCAACTGTTATTTTATAATTTTTATTTTTGATAATTTTTTTTGTCATTTTTATGTGGACATAAAATTGTCTTTTATCGAAATAACATTCTTCGGAGTAGTTTATCTATGTATGTTTAATTATTTGTTTACATGAAAACATAATATATTGCTTATTTTAAGAAATTTTGTACTTACCTACCTACATTTATGTTAAGCAATTATTTCACAGATTATGTATTTCTGTTGTCGCTACAACAACAAATAATAAAAAACATAATAAAATGAATTTTAAGGGGGCTCCCATACAATACACATGATTTTATTCCGTTTTTATAGATAAAATAGTACGGAATCCTTCGTGCACGAGCCCGACTCGCACTTGGCCGGTTTTTATTACTAAATTTACAAACGTGAGTTGCTTGTGTCTAGCGTCGTACCGCCGCGTTGGGTGGACTGCACTAATTAGCGCATGCGTCGACGCGGAATGGGGGAGTGCAGGCGACGAGTGAAACGTCATGGAGGATTTTTGTACCTATTTTAAAATACAATTAGGGAGCTGAAAACCTTTAAAATGAAGGGTGACTTCAGGAGATAAAGTTACTGTTGTTGTAAGGATGTATTTCCGTGCAGAAAGCTCGTGCTACCACACAATCCTTGAAATTATTCACTTTAATAAAACTACTATTATATAGTAGGAATGAAATTACAAAAATGACAAATACCCTTTTCACCTCAGCAGCTCGAACAAGTAGACTTTGCTGTCAGAAATCAGTGAGCGAAATCGTGTTTGTTTCACTGAGTGAGACAAAGTATTTTTTTTTAATCCATTTATCCCATCAGGCAAAAGCAAAGGCCTGCTGAGGCGGTTTTAGTTTAATGTGATCAATTTACTATTCTAGATCAAAATAATTCAGTAAGATACGAAGAATAAACAAATAAAAGTTCTTACTTAACAAAACGAATTAAAAACTTCTTAAAATGAAGTTAAATCGTTCCCGCGCTTTATATATTTTTACATCACCCTTGGCCGTAAAGTGGGATTTTCTGCCCGCTACGCGGAGAGAAAATCTCACTTCTTGGCCAAGGCAAGATGTAAAACTTTTGACAAACCACGGGCGGTAATTCGTAAAGCCCCAGATCGCATATTTATGGCCTTTACCTTCGGTTCGGGCCACAGAAACCTGCGATCTGGGACATTTACGAATTCACCACCCTAGGTCTGTAATGTACTATTTAAGTTTGATAACTGCGAATTGTAAGCGCGAATTCGGCAGTTGCCCGCCAGCTAGATTCAGGCGGTTGATTCCGTAGCCATTCTGTATGTAGTACTATTAAATATTCTGGTTGTTTGGTTCTTTTACTTCAGTGATATCTACTTGCGTAATAAATTTATTGATCCTATGTCTACTAATAAGCATGATGCAAGCGCTGGCTTTCTCATTACGATAGATTGATGACTGTAACAGTGCTAACAAAATGACATCTGTTAACATTATTAATGTGCATTCCAGTGCATATTCATTTAGAAAATGCGTTCTTGTCTTTGTTGAATGTGTGCGGCAACATCACTTCTCTGTCTGTGTGGGCAGCAGTCAGTCAGATTAATTGCTTCTTAAACTGTAACTACTCTACAGCCTGTTTGCGTCCCACTGCTGGGCACAGGCCTCCTCTCACCACGAGAGGGTTTGGGCTATAGTCCCCACGCGGGCCCAGTGCGGATTGGGGGCTTCACACACATCTTTGAATTACTTTGCAGATGCGTGCAGGTTTCCTCACGATGTTTTCCTTCACCGAAAAGCACAGTGGTTAATTCAAATTGAATTTCGCACATAAGTAAACTTAGAGGTGCGAGCCGGAATCGAACCCCCGACCCTCTGCATGAGAGGCCCTAGGTCGAACCACTAGGCCACCACGGCTTCACTAGGCCAACACGGCTTGATTATAGTAAAACCGATTTCGTTGGGTATTAATTTTATAGGAAAGACCTAAAACTAATCAATCACATCATAGGTTCGGAAAGTCGAGCTTTAGAGAGTAAATTTTTATTTCTCTTTCGCAATACTTACTAGCAATTTATAGTTGATATAAACTACATGCAAAATATCTTGTATTCACCTGTGGCAACCTTAATAACCGTTAAGCATGTATCATTAACAATAATCAACGCTTCCCCTAAATTCGTTATTATCCAATCATCAAGCCCAGATAAACCTATTCACGAAACACGTGCACTTTAAAAGTAATGATAGATATCATTAGCCACGCATCCCAAGGGTTCCTATAGAATAAACATGCGAATCACTCTTAAATTGTCGCTAAAGCGTACATAATTCACAAACTGAAACCACATGTTTTGTTCACAGTGAATAATAATAGATTGCTACCCCTGACTGGATGCGGGGTCACAGCTAAAATTTTTGCTACGGAGCGTAGTTGAAAACGGGCAGTATCTAAAATGTTAGCTCAATATTTTGTTTATGCCATACGCTGAGGAGTTGAGGGTTGGGTTGTTCAGTAAATTAGGGTAAAGGGGTCAGTAGTGGGTCAGATAAAGACGGCTGCAACAAATTGTGTGCTCTCCCGCCTTTGTTATCGGTCCCTGCTGTACTTAATTGTGCTTTTGTGCGCCTTTGTACCGCTCTGTGATTGGCTAGCCTCCATTGAATTTGACCTGAAGCTAAAATTATACCCCAATTAAAGCCCTTATCCTTTCCTGTCTCATCCCTTAAGATGAGAAATGTTAACGAAAGAGGAACGACAGCGGACCCTTATTTCAAATTTTATTCAAATGAAATCAAAATATACGTGCGACGTGTCACAAAAAATGGAGAAATTTTAAATGGATCACTACGAAGTACGAGTACTAAACGTATAATTTTGTTCTTTTGATCCATACTCATATTACTCTGTTTGTCTGTCTGTTACCTCTTGACGCTTAAACCGCTCAATCCATTACGGTAAAATTTAGCATGTACCTAGTTCAAGTCCCGGGAAAAGACGTCATCATCATCATCAAAAAAGGACATATATTTTCTTCCCGGAAAATTGCACGGTTCCCGTGGGAACCCACCACCACTACTGATGTTAAGCAATCAGCGCCGCTCATAAACATCAAAAGTTTCAATGGAATCACCAGTGCGTTGGCGATCTTTAAAGGTAATAGAGAAAATAGGGAGGAAGGGAGGGGGAGTAAGGGCTCCGGATCTAGAACCATTATCTTTATTTTAAACGAAAGATATGCATAGCGGACTATTACTGCGGATCCATCCTCTACTCCCATTACTGGGGAATATATTCCCTATTCCGTATATATACGATCCTGGCACTAAAAGGTGTAAACCTAATCAGATCCTAAAATAAAGCTGTCCATGCACTCCAGTTGCCAAGTGCGATAGCACTTCGCGGTGCGAAATCGCATTAACACACGCCTCAAAAACCAGTTTCCACCGCGAATAGCCATCCTAAATAAACAATAACAAGGAGGGGACAGCTTTTAAACGATCTCCAACGGCTCAGCTGAGAGATTAGCCCACCCTAATAACCGAATTAATTTTGCAGCTCCGAAAAATCTGCGCGCGCCTAATTTTAACAACAGCAAGGCTCATTCTTCTTTGGATTTTATTTGAATGGGTAACAGGGGTATTATTAAAGCAGATGGGTTTGCCTGATAGGTGCTTATAGAGTTTTTGACGAGAGAAAGGGTGGAAGGACGTGATTGAGCCACATGCTAATGGAGTGATGTGTGCGGATTTTTAAACTGGACTGGCACCTTCAGCCCTTTAACCCATTTACAGTGTTTTTTTTTATTACGAAAGGGCTTGCGTTTGACCCTAATCCCACCTGATGGAAAGCAATGATAGGATCTAAGGTGGGACACGCTTACCCAGAAGATGCCTATTCACTCTAGACTTGAAAGTTTAGCAGTGCGAACAAGAAAAGATTTAGCGCATCGCTTTGTTCAACTCATGGGGAACTCAACCACATGAGGATGGAAACCCTCCCGTCGTCTAGTAGTCCGATGATAAAAAGTAGATGGTGGTATAAGACCGTGAAGTTCCTGAGCGCACTCTCCAAAATACACCTTACAAAAAACCGACAGACAGGCAACCCTACGCCGATGCTCCAAGCTTTGATGTTTAAGCTTTTGTAGTCTTATAAATCGTCGCAGGCCGTATGTCCAGGGGGGGAGGCCTATGTCCAGCAGTGGACGTCTTTTGGCTGAAATAATGATGATAAAATCGTAGCACTGAACTGACAGATGACTAGGTTAGAAAGTTCTTGGATGTCGGCGTGCCAGAAGACGCAGTGTCGATAGGTTTCCAACCAGATGGTTTTTCGATGCAGTGAAGGTCATGGGAATCCAGCTGATCCTACGGCGCAGGGCCTATCGTCATATTGGACCTTCGGTAAGGCCTTTATAATTATATGCAGACGTCTACCTGCTTTCAGGAGATATGAAGATGTCGATGAATTATTTATTTTTAACTTTGGCAGAAGTAGTCTTGGTATGCTTTAAAAAAATCAAAGATACAGGCATAAGAAAGCAAGTTAATCTTTGACACAATGTTCAATGTTCTTTAGTCTTCATGAAATAATTACCAACCTACAAAGGTTAAACCTATATTATAACAAAAATAATACGTAAATTTATCAGTAATTAAGCAAAGTTTCGAGTTTCTTGCGTCATTTAATAAAATGCTCTTTATTTTTTTTTCTATTCTTTAATACTTGATTATGAAAATAAGAAAAAGTTTCTTTTCAGTTTCACTTGCACTTTCTTAGAATCTTGATAAAATCCATTTTCGTTAAAGATACCTATTATTTAAAGACTTCGCTGAATGTCTTATACCTACCATGTTACCTTCCATAACGGGTGGGTGACATAACACTATGTGGACTTGAAGTTTACGGTATGAATTTTCGGTTTTAGTTCTATTGACATTTAGCGTTCAAATAAGATTCGGAATAGGCTTAAATTCATCAATGACAGTCGAAAGACTGGTCATATTGCCACTCAGATCTTATGTCACACGCATCCGCTTTAATTCCATGACTTTTACCAGGGCATCAATTGATTTTGAGCTTTTCTTATGAGGCCATATCGTTATCGTTATAACCGTTGGCGGCCACGTCTCAGTTCCATAAGTCATCACTGGCAACACGCACTGGGCACTTTTTTAAATAAGGTAGGTATTTATATGTTCCAAATTCAAACAAAATCCCGTCCCATACAAATGCGTTGCGCGTTAAGTTGGCAGATCCTCGTGGGACAGCCGGCATATGCGCCCGTTATAATTAGCGAACAATGTTTAGCTTTGGCAAATCCCTCTGGGGCGTAAATTAAGAGATTCCGCTTTGGACGGCTTACTGAGACATTTTGTGCTTAAGCTCACGAGGACCGATGTTTGTATGTACGGGTTATGGGTATTAGGCGCGCCAATTAAGGACATTTTAAATTGCCTTTTAGAAAACTAGAGAACGAATGTCAGACAGTGATGACAAATTTCTTGTTGACGTTCCCTAGAATTCCTATAAAATTCCTTTGCTGCCCGTGAGGCCCATGGAAAGCTGAAATTTGAGCTAAAAGCCTACATGTCAAATTTCAGCTTCCGACGACCACTTTCGGCTGTGCATTTCTTTTCAGTGACTCATTCAGTCAGTACCGGAAGAGTTTTATATTAACTATATTCATTGATGACGTGATGATGTGCTCCAACAATATGGAGTGACGACCTTGTCAAAGGTCGCGGGAACGCGGTGGATGCGAGTGGCACTGGACCGGTCTGAGTGGCGCGCCTTGGGGGAGGACTACAGCAGTGGACGGCTATCGGCTGAAATGATGATGATGATTGATGACGTAGGGTACCTTGCAACTTTCTTCTGTAAGTACTTTAACTTCGCATGTTCCGAGCACATTTGAACTTTAATTAAGTAGGTCTTGTTAATTACGGCAATATGTAAAATAAAATAATAAAGTCTATTGTTACCTACTTCTATGGAATGTTTACGATTCATAATTATTGTTGCTATGCACATGCAGGTTCAAGATATTTAAAAAGTTGACACGCTAGAACCGGAAATGGTTAAATTACAAAAAGTAAACCAGCAAAAATCCTAACAAAACATTTTGGAAAATGATTTAATAACAACTTAGAAAATAGTTTAATGAGGTAAAGTTGAAAATAAATATATATAGCTCGAGCTATTCGAAAGTTCTGAATAACTCTATAAGTATTCTAAGTAAATTTAATTTCGAACCTCATCTTTTGAATTAAAATCAGCCTTACATCTTAAAAACAAATGTGAACCCAAATTAAAATCGTTTAAATAACAACAGCATATTAAAAAAGCGTACCTAAATGAAATATGCACCCTTACGAAAAAACACGATTACCGCCCAAATGAATTTATGACTCTCCATTTGGTGTGACTGTTTGCACACATAATCCTGTTGCGGAGTTATCAGAGTATTTGCATATTTCTATTACCAAACGACGAGGCTGTCCCTGTCCTCCTAAAGTCAACATCGAGTATATTGTTTAACATGAGATACGTTCAGGGTATTTTGTTTCACATTTACCATAGCTCGGGGTTATTACGGAAACTGGCTTCAGTATCATTTATTAACTCAACTCTACTGAATTCTTTTTAGGGTTTCGAACCTCAGGAGGTAAAAACAGAACCCTTATAGGATCAATCGTCTGTCTGTCACAATCAATTTTCTCCGAAACTAGTGGATCGATTAAGTTGAAATTTGGTACGTATATTAAGTTTATGACCCAAAAACGGACGTGTAACGAAAATAAATGAATTTTAAACATAGACCCTATTTTTGGGGGCTAAATTTGAAAAAATATGAATGAAGTTTTTCAAATTATATCGTGTGACAAGTACTTCTTATGTGTATCTCAAATATTATTATTTTTATTTCTTTTTTGGTCAACACTTTTCGAGTTATTTAAGAAAATAGGAAAAAGTACCATCCTCCCCCCCCCTTATCTACAAAGTCACTGGACCAAAAATTTTGGAAAAAATACGGAGGATAGTTATTGACCTATAGATTACAGGAAAATTATTAAGAAGTCCATGGTATTTGAAATATATCATATAAAAGAGCTTATCCTGTGAAACGGTTTGAAAATGACGTAATTGAAAAAAATCCAGGGTCAGAACCCTCTCCACGCGAGTTTGACTCGCTTCTTGGCCCGTTTTTTTTTAATTGCAGACAAAAGCAAAAGTTCGGAGATTTAAAATAGTGAAGTGAAAATGACGAAACAAACGATGATGATTGATGTATTACAATTATGAATTCAAAATATCAATCTAATAAAACTAAATAACAACAAGTCACACTATCCTTATTATTTTTGGACTGTAATCTAGTCTTAAGTGTTTATCCTACCTATTTTATGTTAATTTTGATTGCTGTCTGTTTTATGTACCTTTTGAAATAAATAAAAAATAAATATCCCACAAAGATTCTGCGTGAATTTTCCAAGTGCATGATACAGTATTAAACAAAATGATGCGAGTTTGGAACTTAATATACTATGATTCCGATTCTCCCGAAATAACTTTAGTACCTATAGTTTTAGTAACATGGCAGAATACAGTGAAACATCCTGATAATTTTCCAAGCTAATAATTTAATTTTCGATCCATCCGAAAATTATTTCACCAAATGTTATTTCACGAGGGCATTGTAAGTAATAAATTTAATAAATTTCGTAAAAACTATTATTACTATTATAAAAAAAAGTATCCAAGTATGCGTACCTACATAACTAGATGATATGCATTGTAATGTTATTTCGATGCATGTAAAAATAATTCGAATCCACAGATTCAATAATCAAACTGGTACAAATTAGTGTTGAACTGGTTACAAAGCCAGTACGCAAAAAATCTGCCTTTTTCTTGACTGTGCCGTATAAATTCCACAGTTTAGAAAAAAGTGGAATGTTAAAAGTCTCATTCATTAAAATCTCGGCATCTGTCGTTACTCGTTAGTAATTTCCTTGTTCGAACAAAAAATACCAACTCAATGAAAAAAATATACTCCGATATTCATTTTAATGAACCACGTCTAAGAACTTTATTTAGATGAAAATTTACAACAGATAATCATTAACGTTAACTACTCGATCATTTATGTTTAGCAAAACTGTACCTACCTTCTTATTCCAAGTTCATTTGAATTACAGGAGGTACTGTCTCCAGAGAAATAAATATCTAGTTTTGTGACTAGAATAAGAAGCTTGAATCTACATAGTTTCTCATCATATTGATTTCTACCATCCGAGGAAATTTTAAGCAATTTGTACGTGAAACGTCTTTATCATACAAACCGAAACAATACGGTTAAAAGACAGAAAAGTGGAATGTCACATTTTGTCACGAATTGGTTTATCTCGTCTTACAATAATGTATTATCTATCGCTTTGTATATCTATCTTAAGGCCGTTCCTATACCTAGCTCAGCCGTCACTGTCACCTGAGCAACGAGTGAAAGAGAAAGCGCTACGCACATAACGCCCTATATCTATAAAAATTCCGTCTAAAAACATGGCATTTATGAAGCTGTCAATGTATGCATATAATATGGATAATATTTCTGTTATATTTAGTTTTACGCTGTTTAATATAATATACTGGAGTAAAGTTGGATTAAAGGTCCGAGTTAGAGGTTACTTTGGAATTAAATTGTATCAAGCGAAGTTTCGTAAAACGTGTAACGAAAGCTGTCAAGGTAAGGATGATATAATCAAATATAACATATGCCTTTTTTTAATATTTTTAACTTTTTACATTTCTTAGAAAAGTATGATCTTACACGAGCAATTTGACGATGCTGGGTCAGGGAACGGTCTTACGGACCCTGTGGGCGTTTACCACAAACAAAAAATCGGCCTTTTTCTTGACTGTGCCGTATAAATTCCACAGTTTAGAAAAAAGTGGAATGTTAAAAGTCTCATTCATTAAAATCTCGGCATCTGTCGTTACTCGTTAGTAATTTCCTTGTTCGAACAAAAAATACCAACTCAATGAAAAAAATATACTCCGATATTCATTTTAATGAACCACGTCTAAGAACTTTATTTAGATGAAAATTTACAACAGATAATCATTAACGTTAACTACTCGATCATTTATGTTTAGCAAAACTGTACCTACCTTCTTATTCCAAGTTCATTTGAATTACAGGAGGTACTGTCTCCAGAGAAATAAATATCTAGTTTTGTGACTAGAATAAGAAGCTTGAATCTACATAGTTTCTCATCATATTGATTTCTACCATCCGAGGAAATTTTAAGCAATTTGTACGTGAAACGTCTTTATCATACAAACCGAAACAATACGGTTAAAAGACAGAAAAGTGGAATGTCACATTTTGTCACGAATTGGTTTATCTCGTCTTACAATAATGTATTATCTATCGCTTTGTATATCTATCTTAAGGCCGTTCCTATACCTAGCTCAGCCGTCACTGTCACCTGAGCAACGAGTGAAAGAGAAAGCGCTACGCACATAACGCCCTATATCTATAAAAATTCCGTCTAAAAACATGGCATTTATGAAGCTGTCAATGTATGCATATAATATGGATAATATTTCTGTTATATTTAGTTTTACGCTGTTTAATATAATATACTGGAGTAAAGTTGGATTAAAGGTCCGAGTTAGAGGTTACTTTGGAATTAAATTGTATCAAGCGAAGTTTCGTAAAACGTGTAACGAAAGCTGTCAAGGTAAGGATGATATAATCAAATATAACATATGCCTTTTTTTAATATTTTTAACTTTTTACATTTCTTAGAAAAGTATGATCTTACACGAGCAATTTGACGATGCTGGGTCAGGGAACGGTCTTACGGACCCTGTGGGCGTTTACCACAAACAAAAAATCGCACCTACCTTAACTTAAGAAAAACATGTGCAAAGTATTTCCCAAAATATAAACTCAGCGGTAACTGTATATGTAGAACACGACGGTGATATGTTCATTAAAGTGGTTCGCATTCCCTTTACTCCATTAGTCAGATATTTTAATTGTGTGTCCTTTGAGAAACTTTGCAGCTGGCCCACCACGTCGCTATTTCAAGACAAATTGCTTCCAAACTGATGTTACCCAAATCCTATATTTAAACCGGGAGAACACCGTATTTTGAAAGTTCTGATAATGGAAAGTGCTGAGTAAACATTTTCAGCTCCTGGCGTCCCCTAAGGCAGCCAATTTCGTATGTGAAGTTTGAACGACAGACGGTAGAAAATACATGTTTATAAAACCGATCAGATCAACAGGTGAAAAAAATGAAAACTAAAACCCAACTAAGCACTAATAAAATCACCCATGTTGTTGTTTTTTGCACGAAATGTTCCCTGTGTCACTTAAATAGGTACATTACATTGAATGATGATGCCAGTGTATGCAAACATTATCAACGTGTAGATATTAAAACTTTATCAAAGATTCATTATGAATACAATGGAATACAAAATCCATAATTTTATCACACTTGATCGCCATATTTCACACATATCAAACACACCCTCCAAACCCGAATTTTATTATAGCGGTATAAATCATATTCAAATGATAATTCAATAAAAGTGATTTTTGACCCGCGCCGCGTAGGGTCGAGATAAAAGAACGTAATCCGCATAGGCATAAAATTATCCCGCCGCTTGGGACAGCTTATTTAAGACCAAATTTATGCCTAAACAGATAAAGTCTATGCAGTAAAGATAAAAATAGATGATAAATATATACCTACAGTAGGTCTGCTTGGTTTGACCTCTAACGCGATTCAAATTCGAGTCTGGATTTAAACACGGATAATACTTATTTTTTTATCTGATTCTAGGTTAGTGTTCTAAAACTGACCAAGTGTTTAAATTAACGTTACTATCCCAAGAATTGATACAAAATTTTAATTCATTATTCCTTTCAGGTACAAATTACGATGTCTAGTCTCATTTAATAATTGTTTTTGTAATACCTAGAGGCAAGCGAGATAGGAAAACGCGTCAGAATAGTACCCGATTTCCCAATTTCTTGCAATTTATACGTTTTGAAAAACACTAAAGTGAACTTTTTTCAAGTTTTATCTGATTTTAGCCTGCAGCTGCCGTTATACCCTTTAGTAATGTTAGCTAGACGTCCGCAAGGTCTAAATTGACACGGCATCGTTCAACCCCAATTCTCGAAACCGCATTAAATAGATTCGCCATTTATGGGTTTTTCTCGCAGCTGGCCTACTGTGATTTTATCACCTAGTAATATTAGAATAGAAAAACTAATAGGAGTTATTTACGATGTTTCTTCTTATCACTAATGTGCACAGGCGCGTGGCCGGTTATTCAATAGAAACAATTTAAATGAAAATCTTAGCGTTATAAATTATATTATAATCAATTTAAAAAAGCCACAATCACATTATACTCCGTTATTACGAGCGGCGTGGTAAAATATTGTAATTTAATTTCATTCCGAGTGTTTTATTTAATTTTGCATATTATTAATTTGAAGTTATTAAACACTTTTAAAGTTATTTATTATCTAACTAGCTTCTGCCCGCAACTTCGCCCGCGTGGAATTCGGTTATAGCGTTCCCGCGGGAATTGAGCGTTAAATTTAAACAATTATTAAAATAATTACGAAAACGTTCCTTTTGAATCACTCTATATACTAAATAAAACCGCATCAAAATCTGTTGCGTAGTTTTAAAGATCTAAGCATACTTTGGGACAGACAGACAGCGAAGCGACTTTGTTTTACGAGTACTATGTAGTGATGGCAGTTTTATATTATTATACAATCGTTATACATTGTATGCAGTTAAGGAAACATTTAGACATTTTTATTACGAGTAACACAAGGCGAAGCCACTACCTGATGAAGGTCGTGGGAAGCCTTTGGAAGCATGTAGCGCAGGACCGGTCCTTGTTGCCCGATATTTGAGAACGGTATACGTTCAGGAATTACAATGGATATTTGTCCAAAATGTATTCCGCTTATGGACCGAAATGATAACTACAAGGCTTATAAATGCGGAAGTAATTCTGGCTGTCTCTAACCTCTAAACGCTTAAACTGATGGACTGATTTTGATGAAATTTGGTATGGAGTGTTCGAGTCCGGGGAAGGACGTAGTCGAGGGCAGAAGCTAATTTTTATATAAACGTCCTAAAAATATTAAAACAGAATAAATATGAAAACTTGACCTGAAACTACCACTTAAGGCCATTCATAGACCCAGCTCAGCCGTCACTGTCACTCGTGGGACGAGTGAAAGAGAAAGCGCTACGCACAGAACGCCCGATTTAGTTAGTATTTAACACGTTTTAATTTCTATAAAAATACCGTCTAAAAAAATGGCATTTATAAAGCTGTCGATGTATGCATATAATATGGATATTTTTTGTGTTATAATTAGTTTTACACTGTTTGATATAATAAACTGGAGTAAAGTTGGATTAGCGGTCCGAGTTAGAGGTTACTTTGGAATTAAATTGTATCGAGCGAAGTTTCGTGAAACGTGTATCGAAAGCTGTCAATGTAAGGATGATATAATCAAATATAACATATGTTTTTTTCATATTTTTAACTTTTAACATTTCTTAGAAAAGTATGATCTCAAATGAGCAATTTGACGATGCTGGGTCAGGGAAGGGCCTTAAACTGAGTCACATTTTAAAACGGCGAAATTTCGATCAAGCGAATTTCACTCGGAACTAAAAGCAAATGAAGACAAAGCTTCTGTTCGTAATATCAGGTTGCTAAGCAAACATAGCCCATCAAGGCGAGACTCGAGTTACGCTTAAGTGAGTCGACCACCGCGGAATATTCCATTAAATTGTTTTCTTTGCCGAACACAATCTGTCTTACACAAGACAAATAATAGCCCTTTGCTGAAGATAATCGGGACCGCTCTTTGTGTGTTTGTACTATGTGTCTATTACTGCGACCTAGTTTGTGACAATTCGCGTTGTATAGGAATAATAGATGCTCTGAGAACGTATCCAATTGGCATTATTCCGTATCAATATTTATATTTATTAATAACTAGCTTCTGCCCGCGACTTCGCCCGCGTGGGAAATCGGTTATCGCGTTCCCGCGGTAACTATGTATATTCCGGGATAAAAAGTAGCCTATGTCCTGGCCTATGGTCCCGGGAAAGGTCCCGGGACCCCAACTATCTCCATGCCAAATTTCATCTCAATCGGTCCAGCGGTTGAAGCGTGAAGAGTTAATAGACAGACAGACAGAGTTACTTTCGCATTTATAATAATAATTTATGAACGAGAAATTAAACTGTCTCATGCTCTGACTAACATAATTATTATGACTTGTATTAGTAAGTTGGCTATCCCATAGCTGGGGAAAGCCTTCCTAATATTTTTGCAAAGATCGTGAAGATTTAATTATTTGCTGTGTTGTAAATTTGGTAAAATGTATCCATTATATTAGAACAAAAGTTAAGTACATAATAAAAGTAAAAAGACAGCTTTTTTGCCGTCTAGACTTTTGGGATATCCTTTTTTTCTCGTTAATCTTTTACGTAATTAATGTTAAGCATTTCCTTTTGTTGCCGTTCCCACTCGTAACTCGAGTTGCACTCGACAAAGTAAACTCCTTAATTACTAATTTAAAAGCAGAAAGCACAAAAGATGATGAAAAAGAATCACCCCTTAAAAGGTACTTGAGCTTCTCGATAAGATTAAGATAGAATACAGGTTGCTTTAACCGCTATTCGTAAAATGTTTCTGAAAAATTCAAAATGTTTTCGTTACCAGACCTTTACGTAGGCATCACGCATCTTATTTGGTCTAAGAACAAGTATTTAAATGGTTTAAAGATTTAAGAAAACCCTGAGAAGAAAATATTTTTTAACTTACTTTAATTTGAATTAGTTGTTTAGTAAACATTTGAATTTTTTTCGTAACTTGAAGCTTGGATATTGACTACTAATGAAGTAAGTATATACTTCGATGAGGGAAAATTTAAAGAAGTAATAATTGATGTAACTTGAATTTAAAAAAAATAACATTTGTTCATATAAAAACTTAATAATGCTCTTGAGTTCTTACAAAAAATCCTATACAATACGTAAATTATACTTGAAAATGATTTTTTAGGTTTTCACTACTGTTCAAACGAAGTTTCGTTTTAATACAATTTTCAGTCTTTCTTTTTGCTGGGCATTAATGATGCACAAATAATTGCATTCACGCAACGCGTTATACTCGTAGACCTAATAAATTGGTATCTGTTAAAAATGATTCATACTTTGGAACACCAACTGTTAACGCATGTGCGACAACTAACTGTAACTTCAGTGAAAAGAAGCAAATGCGAAGACATTTGCTTATTTTATACTCGTCATATACTCGTACATAAACAACAATCATCTGTGTAATGATGACTCAAATTAATGATTCTTCCGCCTATGAACTCGAAATGGGTTAACGACCAATATGCTTTAATTAATGTCATCAGCATAGAGAATGGCGATGAGAATACAAATAGACGGCATCTTTCACACGGCATCTCGTTCTGCGGGGGTAATTCAATGATTGATGTATTGACCCTAATTTCTTTGGCAGATTCTCAAGGGCAAACCGATCATTAGGTCTAAGTAAAGTCTAAACAATGTGTAAATTTGACACCAAATATTCATAGAGATCCAGTATCTAATGGTAGATATAATTTGTAATTAGTTTTATACATGGTGGGTCAGACAGATCCTATAATAGCAAATAATTAACCCACAGTATCGGCTATCGATTCTAAGTATGTTGTATAGGTCTTAATTTTTTTTTGAGTTGGTAAAAAAAATTTGTATGGGATTCAGGCGTCGCTAACACAACCAATCCCATATACCTACAAATTTTTTTACCAACTCAAAAAAAATTAAAGACCTCTACAATATACTTAGAATCGATAGCCGATACTGTGGGTTAATTATTTGCTATAGGATCTGATCCACCATGTATATATATATACGTGGAATTTTGAAATACATATATCTCATACTCATTCTCATACTACTACTACTACAGCCTATTTGCGTCCCACTGTTGGGCACAGACCTCCTTTCACCATGAGAGGAGCCACGAGTGGACCATCATTCTCATAATGTCATTTAATTACCGGCTGAGTGATTGACAAACAATGCACAGCCAAAACAATTGATCGTAGAAAACTGAAATTTGGAAATATTCTGTATCCTTGGGGCTAAAAGGGGCACTAAGAGAGGATTTTACGAAATCCCTACGAGAACGGGAAATATTGAGACCTTTGGGTTATTTAACGCGAGACAACATTTTTGCTATATTATACAACAAAAAACATGACCTACTTCTACTATCACAAAATGACATGACAATTCGAAGAAATATAATTCTCGATAAAAAAGACATGTTTTTCACAAAGTGATTAAGGTTTATGTTAATGAACCTATTGAGTTGAATTGAAAATGCAATTACAGCTTTGAAGATTAATATTTTAATTTTAATGTAAAGTAATACAGCCTTTCATGTCGTAAAAACCGATCGCAAATAAAGTTGAAACATTTCAAATGAAACCCAAGAACAAACCAGAACAATTCTGACGCAGAATGGCAGTAATAGTAATAAAGAGCATCAACTTTATCAACCCTTCTATCTGCGACACCGATACCATCGAATAATCAACAATATGCATAGACAAGGGTCCCGAGGGACAATTGGTTCGTTAGCGGACCCAAGTATGGCTAATTGCTGCAAATGGCCGACTGTTAGGACGATAAAAGGCGATTTCGCCTCGAATGCGCTCGGATCTGGGGCAGGCGTTGAATATAGACTTCAGTTTCATTGCAGATGCTATCGATGGGTGAGATTGCGAGACTAAACGGATGATTGTGTTTGGTTCTGTCGTTTTTTCAGTCGCGACTTTTTCGATTAGGTGGTATTATTATTTCAATTCAATACACCACCTATTGGACAAAATGTCCGGCTTGGCTCATCAGCGCAAAAGGAAATGTAGAATATTACTTATCATATTACTCTGTATTTAATTTTAATGACATGCAAATAAGATGGTTGAAGTCTGAGATGCCACAGACGACTTTTTAAAAACACTTTAATGCAAATGCATGTTTGTATTAAGTGATAATTCACTTATTTTTAAAATAAATAAATTCATTTCTTTAATACTTGAAGCTCAATTTTACAAAAAAGCTTTTCTTATATTTTAGCTATTTTTCCTTATTTTGTAAAGTGCTTTAATCTAAATGATGGTTTTTTATAGGTACTTATCAGCTTTAACATGAAACATGATGTTTAAAAGATACCTACCCTACATTTAGCCATTTAATAACTCGTGTTTATTAATAAATGATAAACATTCTAATAATAAGCTTTTCAACTTATTGGAAAGCCAAAAAATGAAACACGTCATTAATTTATTCATGATTAACTAAAGCAAGTAGCATTAGAACTCTTTAAGTTAAGTAGAATGGAGGGTGTTCAAGGGTTAAATAAATTAAGATTCTACGATCTTAGCTGATTGCGTTTAGTGTAAAATAATTGAGACGTAGCACTTTAAACTATCGTTATCCCACAAGCAACACGTAGAACATAAACTCAACGTGTGTGTAAAATTACGTATAACGAGGATATAAACCCACATAAAGATGTTTAACTGCAAATTAGTAACTTTACCAACTAGCGTATATCATTTAGAAGTACTGCAGCTCCGGGTAAATCCAGAGGGTCATTATCTAGCGGTACTTTACAAGTTGAATCCAACGACAAACATAGAGCTTTGCTACTCGCATCCGTCATAGGCAAAGCCAGTATAATACCCAATAGACATTAAAACATTCACACGCGACAAAGTAATGCTATTATTTAGTCGGATGCTCGCTAGCCGACTTCAGGACACAATAAACAACTACTCTGCGACATTAATTACAACTTATCGTAAAACATGGAGTGCGCCGGCTCACTATAAATAAGTCCACGACATTTGCATGCTTGGGAGCACAAAGAAGTCGATATCGGTGCCTAATTATGAATTGTTATAAGACACGATAGCTCGCCTGATTTATCGTGTCTTATGGTTGAACATAAATCTAGAACTGGTGCGTGTTTTATTCTAAGCGGGCGATTTTGAACGCCGCGGATAGATGTCGCTAGCCGTGATTAATCTACGTGCATAATCCTGGATTACATTATTACGGTGATTTAATTCCAAAGAACTGACGTCGGCAAAAATAATGTTGTGGTTATTTAAAGTGGTTGTGAACTCAGACGAAATTTGAAGCGTAAAAATATGAAATGTTTATAAAATTAAGTATGGCAATTTTAAAAGTAGGTTACATAAGTTTCTGAATAACTCTGTCTGTTATGTTTAAGTAATAAACCTCGAAATTATTTTTAATTTATTCCCTTTTTATCCTCAAGTTATACGCCATAGTGTATTGCAACAAAGTAGCTCGCTTCACAAAAGAATAATGCCTTTTTCAATTCCAACCAAATCATTGGACCGACAAAAAACCCCCATAAGCCGCGCCATTACCGTAGACATTGGCTGGGGAAACAAATTTGCAATAATAAGAAAATATTAAAATTAACAGGCACGTTAGGTACATAAATAAAAGAGAATCTGATTGCATTCGCGGTGGCGGGCGGGCATAATTGAAAAAATTGTCTCTTGGATTGTTGGCAACGACTTGGAGCCGGCCACAGTAATAAGATGGGATTACGGTTGTGTTATTGCTTGCGAGCGAGCGTCAGTCAGATCATTTTCTTCTTTTCTTGTTTCGTTCCAAGCAGCTTTATGAGACGAAGGTTAATGAGTGCCCTTCGAACGCCTTTCGCGGCAAAAACAGCCATTAATCAAATTTCGGCTTCTGCTCTACAGAATGTTATCCCGTATTACAACCTGATGCAGGCTCTGTCCGAATGGCTATCACAATCTTACTCGCAAATTTATCGCCAAACAATAGTAGAGATCTTCTACTATCTAAAGTCCCGCCCCTTCACATTTCAAAACGCTTCAATTTTTTTATTGTTATTTAAAAAGCACCACCAACACTCTCAACGCATAGTTGATGGCTGTCTCAGAACGCACACATGTGTTGAGAGTGTTGGTGGTGCTTTTTAAATACATTGAAGCGTTTTGAAACGTAAAGGCGCGGGACTTTAGATAATAGAAGATCTCTATTCGAGGACCACTGAAACTTACAACTTAGTGCTGTGGAGGCTGGCCATGTATAATGGTGACCTGACACATCTTCTTTCAAATTAGGTTTCTTTATAGTAGATTTTTTAAAATTCAGCAAGTATGTTAACATGTCCATGAAAACTTAAATTTATATCTGAACCTCGATCGCAAAGATATCGATCGCGTAAAAATCTAAATTTAGCACTTCGCATACTTTCGTAAGAGCTTTTGTTACACACCAATAAAGAGCTACAATCACCTCGATGACAGCATAAAACAATCAGAAACCTGTAATGACTTCGCAAAAATGTTTGATTAGGTAATTTTGAAAGCCCGTGTATTAATATCTGTAATACCTACTGTATTTTAGTTTTGTAGTGTTTAGGTGTTTCTGTTTTATTATAGTGTGTGTATATTCTGTTGCATGGGAATTTCTATAATGGCAATAAATGACTGAATACTGAATACTGTGAATTTTCAGTGAAAACCTTTCAGTGCAGACCTTAAATAAAATACCAAATTATTTTCACAAAATAATAGTTATTAGGGAAAATGCCAGGACAGTGATAGGACCAGTGAGCGTAGTCTAGCTTATTCACTTAGGTTTATGATTGACGCGCTACAAGCTCCGGGATCTTCAATTTCCACGTGTGGTCATCGTGCCGGCTGCCTTCGTGAGCTACACCACCCTTTTACAGAACTTACCTACTACTACTACAGCCTATTTGCATCCCACTGCTAGGCACAGGCCTCCTCTCATCACGAGAGGGTTCGGGCTATACTCCCCACGCGGGCCCAGTGCGGATTGGGGACTTCACACACATCTTTGAATTGATTCGCAGATGCGTGCAGGTTTCCTCACGATTTTCCTTCACCGAAAAGCACAGTGGTTAATTCAAATTGAATTTCGCACATAAATAAACTTAGAACTTACCTATACATATAGAGGCATTCAGTCTTAGCCCTCTCTTGGTGGGAAACGTATTCGCAATCTTATAGAAGAAGAAGAAAAACATTTATTCATGACAGGACAACACATAAAAAATAGAAAGAAATAACAAATTACAATACAGGACAAATAAAGTGTGTAAAGTCAGCATGTGCTAGGATTGCATTGCTGCCAGTGCTGATCTTCCGCTAGGACCATTTGGTGAGACCACGAAGCTACACACACGATACAAAAAAGTACTTACACAAAACATAAACAACAGAAAAATAAAGTAAAATAAACAAACATGCATGCGATGAAAAAGAATAATAATAATAATAGTTTGCAACTAAAGAAATAAAGAAATTGTTGCCAAAAATACGCCCAAAGCTTCTTTTATCTTTATCTCTCGCTATAAGGTTAGATAAAGAGAGATAATTACAAGCCTTCCACTCCTCATCTCCGCGCGCCTGGCACAAAATTTGCTCACAGAGGTAGTTCCAGTCATCAGTAAGTATTACTACTTCCAAGCATTCCATGGGCCATTGCGACCGCTTACGAAAAGGTTGCTTTGTGTAATCGTTTGCCAACTAACGATTTGAAAAAAAAAACAGAATTAACTGGGCACTAATAAATGCAATTGTTTCCTCAAAGACTGTTCAACAACGTAATTAACAAAATAGGCCAGTCTGTATATTTCGTAATTAGAAATGAATTTAAAGCACTTTTATGAGCGGTTCTCATCATCCTTCATAAATATCGTACACGTGTTGTAAAGTGGGCCAACAGTCGCAGCTGCCAAATATGTTTCCACGTTGTCAAACAACGATATCTGCTGGAACGCTACCAAACCACGATACTATATCACTTATTGCACATTAAGCTTCTAGTTAACTTTAACTGTTATTTTCGATGTATTTTGGAAGATGATTGTTTATCCAATAAGAAAAAGAGAGATTATGTTTAAAAACGGTTAACGCTGGCAAATTGAGTTAGGGTCCTTTTCATAAGTAAATTCTTTGTTAACAGGTGACTTTAGGGCAATCTATATTTAATGCAAATAGGCTTTACTCGTCAGAAGGTTGACGAAAGTTACCGAACAGCGGAACTGTAAAATGTTTTCAAATCTTTAATTTATTTTTATGGCGAGCGTGGGAACAAATTTTTCTACTTCAGAAAGCTGAGTACTTAATTGAATTTAACACAATAGTATATTTTGATGCAAATGCGAAAATTTTGTCATTTTATCACGAGTGAAAATGACAATTTCACTACATAGTATAAAACAAAGTCGCTTCCTGCTGTCTGTCCCTATGTATGCTTAGTTCTTTAAAACTACGCAACGGATTTTGATGCGGTTTTCTGACGTGATATCGTCTTATAAATTGATGAAGGCCGTCTGCGCCCACGAAAAAAAAAAACGCAATGTATGTCCATGGCGATGTATGTCCTACGTAATGGGACTTATTCATAAACGTTTTCTTATGACGTTATCACGTAAAATTATCGTCCATAAACCGACTTTCTAGACAACCGATTTTTTTATAGATAGAGGAAGGTTTTATAGTTTAACGCTCAATTCCCGTGGGAACGGTATAACCGAATTCCACGCAGACGAAGTCGCGGGCAGAAGCTAGTTTTATACATATTATTACACAAGCACATTA
Organism: Aethes cnicana; assembly: GCA_963971205.1. Taxonomy (NCBI): domain Eukaryota; kingdom Metazoa; phylum Arthropoda; class Insecta; order Lepidoptera; family Tortricidae; genus Aethes; species Aethes cnicana. The sequence continues at coordinate 3,752,661 of OZ020277.1, forward strand.
ATTCCATACAAAAGTACCAATATTTTATAACAAATATAAAGAACGCGGAACTTGCAATGGCAGTACCAAACCTGCCAAAAGAGAGCCATCAATTTATCAAATGTTAATCTCATTGTTCTTTTGTATCATGTTATTTAAAGTTCAGACATTAATCTATACAAATGGTGACGGTTGCTCGTAGAATACAGCCAATTTAAATACAGTTAACAACAAATTCCCCGCATTAGTAAGAGACGCCCACATTCTGCTGACAGAAAATTATACTTAATTAAATCAAGATAAGATTAAAGATGAATTTACATTTCTACGAAAATAATAGAAAAGTCGAAGTGAATATATAATTCGAATTGGTAACCAGATTGCCATTTACAAACTTATAGAATACCTATATTCCAATTTAGTTGATCATCATCATCATCATCATTTCAGCCGAATGACGTCCACTGCTGGACATAGGCCTCCCCCAAGGCTCGCCACTCAGACCGGTCATGTGCTACTTGCTTCCACCGGTTTCCCGCGACCTTCACGTGGTCGTTGCTCCATCTTGATGCTGGCCTACTGACAGCTCGTCTCCCGGTTCGTGGACGCCACTCGAGAACTTTCCGGCCCCATCGGCCATCACTCATCAGTCCTGCGAGGCATGTGCCCCGCCCACTGCCACTTACGGCTCGCAATTCTTCGGGCTGTCGGTGATCTTAGTTCTACAGCGGATATCCTCATTTCTGATTGTATCATGCAGAGAAACCCCGAGCATAGCCCTCTCCATTGCCCTCTGAGTGACTTTGAGCCTTCTATGAGGCCCATCGTAAGCGCCCATATCTCGGAACCATGTCAAGTCATTTTAGTTGATGGTATAATATTATTAACGCATTCACTGCCACTTCTGTTTTACGAACTTTCGCCAGGTGCCACATCTGTCATTAAGGGAACATTGCAACGCATATATGCGTCGGTGGCAGTGAATGCATTAAATGTCATCAATATTAAAAAATCAATTATGCCATAAGTCTTAATGTTTTTAGAAAAAAGTGTTCAAAATAACGTAAGTAATCGTTTAAATTTGTATCGATTTTTGCAAAACGTTACTACATTGACTGGAGTAGCGTCGACAGTTGTTCAGCTTAGCAGGGCGCATTATAAAATAAAGAACAGCCTTCGATTGTTCAATCCAACAAATAATCTAATGCAATGCCTAGATTCTTGATGGTCGTGTTATTAAAATAAACATGTCCATGGCAATTATGGTATGGAACCAAAAATTTACGTAGAATTTAATTGACATAACTTTAAAAAAAATCCTTTCGGACCGCTGCAAATTCTACTCGATAAGAGCACACTTTATTTGAATTTCTTACCAGCTTTGTCTTCTTCACAAAGCACATTTGGTTTGCTAATGGTCAGTGATTTAATGCCCGGGTCCATTTTGGACACGCCCCGATTATTTAATGCTTTCTTATTTACTTTGGCATTAGCCACGGAAAGAGGATTATGTTAGGAATGCTTTAATTAAACCGTTATGATACCTATTGTGTATAAAAAATGAAATTTGGCGAAGCAACGGTTTTTTTCTGGTGTGTTCGGATTGGCTTACGAGGGTTGGTTATGATAATTTACGTCAGTAACGTTTTTGCAGTCTGTTTGTCAAATGGTGAACCGATAGGTATTTAGGTAAAATATTTTTTCAATTTTTTTTGTGTTTCTGTGTGTAGGTATTTATTTACTTGAAAGGATTTTTATGCTTACCTTTTGGATTTTATTAATTCATCTTTACTCATCAATCATGGTTTAAAATCACTTATTTAGATGCATAAAGGTCGTGAATAAACACAAGTAAAATAAAATGAAGGCACCATCGGGTCACCTTTATATTATCACGATGAATTTTCAAAAGTAAATGCAGTAGCATATAAAACTTTAACAATGCAATCCCAAACTGATTGCATGGCTCACGCAATTCTGCACTTCATTACAATTAATACCGAACCGAAAAACTTGAACGAATAAATCGAATTCAATAACCCATTTGACTTTAAAAATTGGGAACTCTGACAGTCGGTGATTCAACGGTTTTACGACGCTAACTAATTTAAAAACTCATAACTCATGTAAGACAGAAACTAATTTTAACAATGACTCCTCAAAGTTGAAAATAATGAAATTTGCAAGTACTCTCAACAATTTCAATAAGGTACTGATAAAAAAATGTTGAAAAGCTTGCGCACACCTGTGTTTCTTCTGTGCCATTAACACTTTATAGAAAATTCTAAAAGCCGAGCAACTTTATCATTCCGCATCAAATAAATCCGCAGGGCGGCACATGGTGGAAATTTTAATGATTCCAGCATCCATCGCAACTGGGAGAAATTAAAAAGAATGGCTAGGAAACGGTCCCCGTTTTGCTTTTTAATTTTCCGTTCGCCGCCGGCGGTGGGGCTTTTACAGTTCGCGGGTGATTCAATCTGCACCAGTTCAAGCCGAGACGTTGTGTGAGAAATTGAATCTGTTGCCAGCCATTGTGTTGAATATTCATTCTGAAACGCGTTATTGTTTTGATAAATATCGAGAGGTTCACACTTTAGGGTTTGTGGTGACGGAAAGTGACGGAAAAAAGAAAACGTGCTTCTTGAATGTCATTTACAAATCACGGAAAAGAACAACATTTTAAATAAACAAGAAGAACAACATTTTTAATAAAATGTCCTCAAACCCATTAAAAAGGAGTGATTAATTGTTTGATTACAAAGTCATTATGGGTAGAAAAGCTCTAAGCTCTAAAGTCTTTTAACCTTATTAGAAAGGTTAAAAGACTTTTAAAGTAGAAAAAAGACATAATACATTAGATATAACCGTGATCCGGATATACATGAATGGATATTTCAGAGTAAATACAAACCTTGTATGTCAATTCATCTGTGAAACAATAATATTTTCTTGAAAAGTAAATTGTATATGTTACGAGAGTCAAGAGTGCTTTTGATGTTAAGAGTTTTTTTCAAAACTTGTACATATTTAAATACACACGCACGCATTCACAAGTTGAAATTGAGTCTTAGTCACGTAAAAGTATATTGGCATGCAGTAATTAGTTAAGTTAACCGCTGGATACAGACTCGGAACATTCAGGGCAAATATTCCGTAGAGGAAGTTAAACGATCCAAAAGCCAGGCTCAGGACAAGTATTCAACTCTAATGAGATTCCTGCGATGTTATCATCAGTGACAACGGATCGGTTTTGTGGTCATCCGAGCAAGATTCAATTTGCTAAAACGAAAGTATTTTATTAGAATCGCCTTGGGGATGAAAATTTGTATTTTATTTCATCTCGACGATTGCTTTTGAGAGATTCTACTGAATCTATTGGAATTGATTTGATAAATTCGGCTCTTGTCTATCAAAATACTGAAGTAAGACTGCGTTTATTGGTTTAAGCTGCAACAAATTCTCAGACTTCGCCAAATTTGCAATGCCGCTAAAACAGAACTAACTTTTAATTTTATTAAAATTTAAACCACAATACAAGAAATAGCCAGGAGCGACGTTAAAAAATGTAAACCCGTCTAATTTCACAGGCACGCAAGAACTTCGGCAGCCTTCATGTACTTAATCGTTTCTAACGCGGCCGCATGCGCTCGAGGTGTCAAAGTACACTAATATCCAATTAATATGCCGTTCCGTTCGAGACCTCTCCAAATTTATTGTGAACTAATGGAATATATTCTCATTAGTTTGACACCCAATGCCGTACATAAGCCGGCGGATCATTAGATGCCACTGATAAATGGAGATAGGGCCGAATCGAAATTGAGATATTGACCTCATCTACTTTATATACATTTTTAAGGCTACCGTTGTGATATGGCATTTCTTTTTGTCGGTTAGCAAGTTTCTTATCAGATATTCGAATGCAGTTAAGTTGTAATGGTTTAAGTGGGAGTGAGGAACTGATCCGACGGTGTTTCCTTTTGATTGTCGTAGGGCTTATTAATGGGTGGTGTAAAGGAACAATAATGGCCTTTTAATGTTTGTCACTTTACGCAGTGACAAAGCACAATAGACGTTAAGTCGCTGACTAATATTTCCAGGTAGCTATATTCTTCTTTACTTTCTACTTCTAGTGCGCAAAAAAGACTGAATACAAATGTTGACCCAAGGAAACCCAACTCACGATACGCGCTATATTGAAATTCAATTCTTTAATACGTAACTGTATAATTTAATCTATGAATACAGAATGTTGATATCGAATCATATCTTTATGTCGGGAGGTCTCAGTTATTTTTCCTATCCAATGAGAAGGTGGATTATATAATGCAAATAAAGATATGAATGTAAAAAAGAATCTTTTTCTAGAGACGGAACATCCACTCATCGTAAAAACAGACGTAGTTTAACGGTTGTATAATTATTTAGAGCCCAGGCTTGTACGAGATAAAGCAATCGAATTTTACGACCGAGGACCAATATAGGCGGCGGACCCGCGGGGAGCTAGAGTATCGAGTAAGGAGAAAAGGTCGAAAAAAAAACAGAGCAAGAACAGTTTAATTCTAAAATTATTGGCTCTATAAAAAACAACGCGTCTGTAATGTATTCAAACTGTGACCGAGAGCTGTTCCAATCGGTGTTTATGTTAATTCTTCCGACTCCTTCCACATTGAGACGTTCCGTATATTTATGTCAATACTTTTCGACGTCCACCTACTGCGACGCTTAATTATTCATTTAATTATCTAAAGCGGTTTTATTTCGCGGGGAAATAATGGCTTATTGACAGTTAACAAACGTAATGGGAGTATAAATTAGAATAAAGTAAAATGTTTTTAAATGGACGCGCTTTTCGCGTATCTTGCAGAGTAAGATAATTATGTTAATTTTCGCTTTTAAATTGAAAAACGGTAACAATTTGAGCTTAATAACACTAAATCACTGTTCATTTTAATAGGCGTGAAATTTACAAATGGTACATCTCAATCGAAACGAATCACAATCCACTATTGTCACCTACCCATGGCTGTCATCGTTCCCTCCCTCCATAAATAAGGTGTCCAAGAAGACAATACGCAACGCGCCAGTTTCTGGGTCATTAGGGATGTAGGGCTGCACCCAAACCACCCAGGTATAGAAAAAAAAGTCAACAAAAGCCTTCTTTGTTAGAATAGGAATTGCTACTGTACTGGACAAAAAGCAACAAAATGGCACGCTCCTAACCTAACCTTAGATGTCGTCGATAGTAGATACGGTGGCTCTATTGTAATACTGTATCGTTGACCTTGCACAATCGTGCCAATACAGTCATGCAGTGTGTAGTCACGTGGCAAATAATACCTAAAAGACATAATAGAATGTTATAAAGTTTATGTCTTATTGTTACACTTCCTTATCAAAAGAAATCGTCATTGAAATCAAAATCAATTAGTTTTGTTGGAAAATACAGAAATGTCGCATATTGTTGTCATTAAGATAATTTTTTAACTAAAAAATCAAGATCATTTTCGAATCTATACTAATATAATGCCTGTCTGTAAAGAAGTCACGAGTGTGTGTGTGGATATCCATATCCATATTATTAATATTGTAAATGCGAAAGTTACTCTGTCTGTCCGTCTGTCTATCTATCTGTCTGGTCTGTTACCTTTTCTTCTTCGATTGATATGAAATTTCGCATGGAGATAGTTGGGGTTCCCAGAAAGGAAATAGGCTATATTCCCGCGGGAAGGGAACGCGATAAACGAATTCCACGCGGGCGAAGTCGCGGACAGAAGCTAGTTCGTTTATAACTCGAGGACCGAGAAGTAAGTTCTTGACGGATTGCCATTGAATATGAAATAGGTAGACGTAATACCGTGAAATATAAAGGTATGTGTCTATTGGTCGTATCTAACTTGTATCACGTCGAAACTACTAACACTCAAAAGTCTTACTGCGAAAGCAAACAGTGTGTCATTAGGTTTTTCTGGGAAGGTTATAAAAAGACTGTCTCAACCGTTTCCATCCCGGTATAATAAGTTTTTATGTGCTGCAATGCAGGGATAAGTATACTTTCTTATACATTTAAGTCACAGCAGACAAAATACCAAAGCAGTAATACAAAACTAACGGTTTCATATTAAGTATTTTCTAATTTTATTTCAATGGATTTAATGTAATATGTGCATTTTTAGGTGATTACAATCAATATTGCTTTGTTAATTGTTATCGATAGTACTTATTTGCCATAAAGATAAATTAATTATTACAATGTTCTATCATATAATTGTAACGGTAACGTAATGATTGAATTCGCAAAGTTTTAATATTTATCAATAGGTATAAGTTCAAAGAGTGCCCCCTTTTCACCATCTAATAAGCCAGCATCTTTACAAAAGGTCGGCATTCAGAATAAATCACAGACGACAAAGTAGGCAATTGTGAGATTTTCGTATTGCAGTTAAGATACTGGCTGTGCCTTTTTAGCTCGTTTCAATGTTGAATGTGGTGTGAAACCCGTAGTTTTGTCTTCAGTGTTGTTATTTGAATAAGTAGTGAAATGTTTTTATTATGCAGCTACTGTTAAAATGCAATGGCTTCCTAAAAGGCTTTGTCTTCTATGTTTAGTGCTTTCCGTTTGTTCCTTTGTTGCTATTTGTTAGTTATAGTATATTCGGGATGGCAATGGCGGTAAATTTCTTTAGCGTCGTACTTGTGTAAGAATGTCGTTAAATATAGTATGTAGAACGCCGAACTCCCCATCGGCAGAAAAACCTATCTCAGGTTTTGCCAATGATGGGTTAAGAATTCTTGCATGTCTTTTTTTGTAATTTGTTTTTTTTTTTATTCAATAAAAAAAAAAAAAAAAAAAAAAAGCTGATCATTTTATGAACCATTGTATGGTTGTTTTGGTTAGTATAATGCTATTGTAGGTATTGTTGTATCTTAAATGCGTATAGTATCCAAATAATGCCTATTAGAAGTAAACGGAGCATATTCCAGTGGCATCATTAATTTTAGTCATATTAGGTTTGGTTTGTACTTACCTAATAAATAATAAAACATAATGAAAACATTTTTACAGACGAATGATCCGTCTGTAAATAAGCTATAAAAATAATATAGTTAACAGTCTTAATTAAAAGTTTTCCGTGATCGTCAAACATCTGCCGAACAACGTAACATGAATGTGTCAAAATCAATTTCAATTTAACCCAAATATATAAAAATACCAAACTTTGAAGTTTAAGCTACCTTATCTCAACTTAATCTACAGATTTAAAAACACAGATCAATGTAGAATTGTGTTCTTTGAAGTAGGCCGTAGAATACGAAAAAGACGCAAATCCAAAAGGAATGCAAAGAAAAAGAAATATTTAAATATAAGAAAGAACACCAAGATAAACCGCCGTCATATTAAAGTTTCAGTCACGGTCGATTAAAATCATAATTTAGTCGAGTTTCTCGCGGGTAATGCACGCTACTGGAAATCACGACCATATAATCTAATACCAACTCTAGTGGTGGTCACTCTTTGAACCTTAATATACAAGGGTACAAAAGTGTGACTTGACTGTAAAAAAATAAATCAAACCTTTCGTATGATGACTCAATCAATTGCAAAGCTGGCTGTGTCAACTTAGTAAAACAAAAAATCTAGTAGTATTATTTAAAAAGTAGATGCGCAATATCTAAACAATCAGTCTTCTCTCTTCTTTCACCTACACTCCCTAAGAAAAAAGATGTGTCAAATTAAATTATTTTTTTTCAAGACCAGTAGTATAATTTCTACTGTACTATATACTTACTATACGGTGTCATCAGTCAGTCTGTAGGTAATCAGAATCAGTATCTGAAAAGTTTATAGTTAGGTAGAATAATGAAGATTTCGTTATATTGAGTACTTACTGTTCTTTTGTATAAAATGAGACAATGCTGGAATGCAGCTAACGTAACACACTACTTTTATAAGAAGATTTTTTATGTTTAAGTAACTAATAAAAGAAAAACTGTAACTTTCTGTTGCTGTGGTGTCATTTCTAGCTACGTACCTACATTAACCGGGCCCTTTACGATTGAGTCATTTTACCCGAATGTTTTAGTAAGTAGGTATAAAGCCGATACACTTTAAGCCGCCCGTCATTCCCACACGTCTGCAGCAACTGACACATGTCATTCTAATAGGATTAATTTGACAACTCGAGGAATTCGAATTTTAAATTTGATTCACATTTCACACTTCGTTTTTTGAGTTCTGACAAAAAGTTGAATTTCAAAATTTTTTATTTCGATGTTTCTTTTTTTTATAGGAATAGTAGACATTTAAAATGTAGCCAGCCAGTAATGTTTATTTTACTTTTTTATCGACGGTTTTTATGAATGCCTTTTGAGACATTCTTTTAGGTACTATGTTAATTTTCCACAAAAACTACCATTTTTTACGCTCTCCTACCAACTTAGTAGGTACCTAAGTAAAAGTTTGATGAACTCGTTATATGCAGCGGAGAAAAATAAAAACAAAAATATTGCGAATTTATACCCGCTTTTCAAATAGCTATTTGAACTTGGAAAACATTTCGTTCTTTTTTCGTCTTGCTTATTCAATTGCAGGGAAACTTCGTTGACATTTCCTTTGATCGATAGCATGTCGACATGAAGAACTTGAAGGAACTCCGTTAAAGTTAGCTAGAAGAAAAACAAGGCATGGAACTGACTGCAGTATTTAAAGTTATTTAAGGAACTGCACTAAATCAGGTTGTTTTGATAAATAATTTTCGTCTTACGCCGTTTTCCTAAATCCACAAAATGTCATGTTTTGCGACGGATGTTCGGCGATGGACGGCGATGGGCGCCGCATTGGTTCTTCGTGGGGACTACGTAACCTATTATAGGCCTGTCCTGTGCCCAGCAGTGGGGCGTAAATAGGATGCTGTGGAGGTGGTGGTCACATGCCATCCAATTGGCGTAGGTACCCCAAAAGTACATTGATGCTGCTGCCGTTTAGGACTACTTTCTTGATACGACTATCTATTTGCGTCCCACTGCTGGGCACAGGCCTCCTCTCATCATGAGACGGTTTGGGCTATAGTCCCCACGCGGGCCCAGTGCGGATTGGGGACTTCTTTGAATTACTTCGCAGATGCGTGCAGGTTTCCTCACGATGTTTTCCTTCGCCGAAAAGCTCAGTGGTAAATTTTTATTTTTTTTACTAGGCACGAGTACGGTATTTATAAATATCGTGGTCAATTGTTGTTATTTCCATCCATATACCTACCATAAACTGGAAACAGATTGAGAAAGAAAGTAAGTACCTAAACAAAATAATAATAATACAGGTGCTCAAAAAGAAAACATTTCGATATCTGTTTAACGTTCCAAAACTTTGTCATTTCCAAACATGCGCTTTTTGTTTTTTGACAGCTAGTGAGCGTGCCTAAAGTTGTTTCTTACGAACTAGTGCGTAAAATTTTTCGAGCTTCATCCTGTTCGTTTATTTCTTTATTCTTTTTTTTTCGCAAATGTATTAAAAAACATCGTTTGATACACGTGCGAAATTGTCATTTTCACTCGCTTTCGGTCGCGCCAACGTAACTTTTCGCACTTGTATCAAAATATACTATTTCAAACGCCAATTGACTACGAAGTAAATTTTAAAGACGGACATTCTTATATTGAACTTGACAACTACTTCGTAGTCTGTCGGGATTTGAAGTTTTAATCTATACTGAACAGCAATGAAAACGGGTCACTTTGTATAGGATTTTCCATACAAAGTGACCCGTTTCCATTGCTTTTGAGTGTATTTCTAACGTCTCATGAGACCGTTTTCAAGAACGTTTAATAATTTTATTGAGGATCGTGATTCACCCTCTAGTGAACTTTGAAGGGCAAAACTCAAAGGCAACGAATACTGGATAAAACCGAATTTTAATAAATTTCTATGAAAATATTTCTAGAAGCACTTAGGCAAGTAAAGAAATAGTAAGAAACATTTTGAATGCTTTTTTCTTAGAAGGATTTTTATAAAGCCACATCAACAATTCAGGCTGGTTTAGTGCTCTTTTGAATGCTATGTGAACCATTTGATTAAAAATATCGCGTATAAGAAGCCGTGGTGACCTAGTGGTTCGACCTACCGCCTCTCATGCAGAGGGTCGGGGGCTCGATTCCGGCTCACACCTCGAAGTTTACTTATGTGAGAATTTCAATTTGAATTTACCACTGAGCTTTTCGGTGAAGGAAAACATCGTGAGGAAATCTGCACGCATCTGCGAAGTAATTTAAAAATGTGTGTGAAGTCCCCAATCCGCACTGGGCCTGCGTGAGGACTATAGCCCAAACCCTCTCGTGATGAGAGGAGGGCTGTACCCAGCAGTGGGACGCAAATAGGCTGTAGTAGTAGTAGTATAAGAATCAGAATATTTTTTACTAATTACCTAAAGCCGGTGAAATGACTGGCACAGAGGCATTCCATCTTAGGGCTCAGGGTAGGCAGGGGATCTTATGCTTTCTTCTTAACATTGAGGTGTCCATGGGCCGCAGTGATCGCTTACTATCAGGTAGCATATGTGCTCGTTTGCCTACCAAATACAAAATGAAAAAAAAAACTTACTTAAATCCGAAACATCCATCTATTCTACTAAACATAATCAAACTTTCAATTTAAACATTTATCAAAAATATTTACCATGAAAAAAAAAAAACATTTTATCAGGTAATTTTATTTAAATGGCTTCAAAAATAGGATCCTGTTCATTCATAAAACAAGTTGTAAGTATATTTTGTATCGGTGCTTGTATTGAAAACTGGGCCTTTGGGGATATACACTTGAGCGAAGTCAAGCTTTCATATAGTTAGCAAGATACGGACGCCAAATAACAGCTAAGTTAGTGAAAAAACTGTTATAATCGGACACTGTTTCAGAACGTTCCGTTTTTTAATCCGAAGAAAAGGTTAACTTAAACCCTTGGTATAGCTATCGTTCCAATTTCAAAACAATTTCCACAATTTGGGACCAAAACGACCTCTCGCTTGGGATTAAAATAAGTATCACATCCACTTGTTTAACGGTCGCTTCTAGAATTTTCCGGTACCTTCTAGAACAATCTACGCCTTCCACGCACACGTACACAATTTACCGACGCATTACTACGGTGGCTGAGCGCTCGTGATTAAACAATAAATCGCCGCGAGCGCCTTAAGAAAGCCTTAATTCAGGTCAGGCATTACTATGTGAAGCCGTGGTGGCCTAGTAAGCCGTGGTGGCCTAGTGGTTTGACCTACCGCCTCTCATGCCGAGGGTCGGGGGTTCGATTCCGGCTCGCACCTCTAAGTTTACTTATGTGCGAAATTCAATTTGAATTTACCACTGAGCTGTTCGGTGAAGGAAAACATCGTGAGGAAACCTACACGCATCTGCGAAGTAATTCAAAGATGTGTGTGAAGTCCCCAATCCGCACTGGGCCCGCGTGGGGACTATAGCCCAAACCCTCTCGTGATGAGAGGAGGCCTGTGCCCAGCAGTGGGACGCAGATAGGCTGTAGTAGTAGTAGTAGTAGTATTACTATGTGAATAAAATATCGCAGAAACTGTGATTCATTTGTGAACTTCATGTAGCAAAGGGGATACTTACTGAAATTATTACTTATGGGATTTTGACAGCTATGAATTATAACTGAGAAGAGTTACATTTTTGATATTTGTTCTTGTGAGCTTGATATTTTTTGTCCTTGTTTAGTGCCTATCTATTGCATTTATAAAAATAAAACAAGATTTTGTCTTGAAACATATATTTAACAAAATTGATTGTTTTATTAGAATAGTTCAGCTTTAGATATATATATCACATCAAAGGAAAGACCAATAACTAATTAATTACAAAGCAGCAACTAATTACCAACATGTAAAAATATTCTCAAGTCAAATGAAACCTTGAGTACAAATCTTATATTATTCTTAGTAAAAAAGTCGATCAAGTTTAATATAAATAAAAAACTGCAGTCAAACGGAAATGTTGTAAACTGCGTGTAATCGCACAGAAAAGTCCCCGCCGCGAACAATAGCGGAACAACAGATTTAAAATGCATGTAAAGTAAATTTCTCGCTTTTAACATGTCAATTGAAACAATGACACAAACGGAACCTTTGTAACGTTACAATAGACCCAAAACAGAAATAGCTGTGAGGAACCCCCTGCTGGACTAATTTCCTTTTTTTAGATGCTACCCCAATGAGATTTTAGGGGTCTGCTTAGAAAAGTGTGTTAACTTAAAAAGAAAGTCAAAGGTTTCATAAAATTATTGTAAAATAGACTTTAACATTATAAAAAGAAGAGGAAAGAAAAAACAGAAGCTTCTTTATTTTTTTATTTGTGTGGAAATAAGTGTCAATGTTGATTCTCTGTGGCCTAGCAAATGGAATCAACAGATGCTTATTATCTACCTAGTATATTAGTTACCTGAACAAAAACCTGGACCGTGGTTTTGGCCAGCAAAAAAAATCGTGCTAATTAGGTACCTACTATAATGTACACCACAAGCTAGCTTTTCTCGCAGTTTTATTCAAGTATCATGTCTTAATTTAATGCCCTATTTATGGCAAATACAAGCACTGAAAATAGACGGCTGGACACGCAAACTGGCAGATTAAAAAAAAGCGTGGTCTCAAATAACTCAATACGGAACCACACCATACGCAAGTGGCAATATTCTTCCTCCGAAACATATTTTTTAAAGTCAAAAGGCATTCATAATTAATTAATGGTCGTTGAGCGTATCGGACACATGCCGCCAATGGGGCGGATGGCCACATTCCATTGTCGTGTACTTACGCACATCGTTCATCAAGTTGACAAGCGTTAATCCAGTTTCCGGGGGTCCTACTATGAGTTCCGTGCGATTCGCCAAAAGAATGTCGAAGAGTTTGAAAATACATCTGCTTGGAATCTTTATGTTAAACAAACTGCGGCATCTGAAGATGATATTTATTGTAATATATCTGAGTAATTGAACAGTTTGCGATTGACATTTAAAAACCCTAAAGTCGCTAAACTAACTAATGTTGCAGTTCTGGTGTTATATGAAATAGTTAATGAACTGTGAACCCAATTTCTAACTCCACTTTACAAAAAAAAAAACTACACAACTTAGAAGGCACGCGGCAAAGCACTTAAGCCGTCGACGCAGGGCCTATTTTTACTTAATCCACGCGCCTTCTAAGTTGTGTAAATCTGTACAGTGTAGTAAAGGATGTTTTTTTTTAAGTTTTGTATTAATTCTCATAAACTATTCGTTTTCCAGAAAACAAACAAAAAATACCTATTTCTTATCAGGTAAAGATGTTAGTGTTATAAAATAAGGCAATTACTTTTTTTGGGTGTCACTAATTAAGTCTTCTTTTATTTTACAAATGAGACACCCATTTTCATCTTTGAATTTAGCTCTGTTAACTTTTTTTCTGATTGGGCAGCAATACTTTTAATAAGGACACTAAGCTGGTACTAAATCGAATGGATTTCTTTAATTCTAGATTGGACTCTATTTTGTAAGACTGCACTGATAAAATGGACGTGTCATTAAAATGAGAAAGATTATAAAATTATAACGAATTTATTTTAATACACTGTAAATCTAGAAATACTAGTTCACTATAGGCAGCTGTGAACTTTGAAACCAATCCATGTACTTTGAATCCAATCCAAACATATCGTATGTGTTTAGAAGATTTAAGGAGTTCTTTAAATTCTTCATGGTTCCCGAAAAAAGTTGAAATGGATCATCGAAATTTGACTTAAACCCGGACATAATTAAAAAAAAACACCTTCAAACATCGGCTAAGTCGACGTCAAGTTCGTAATAAGATTATCCTAGGTTTTGGGTCGGTTCACTTGCACCGACTTTTCAGGCGACTATCAAGACGAATTGAAAAACTTCCTTTTTCGAACCTGGTTAAAAAATATCTACTTTAGCCAGTGAACTTTGACAGCGCGAACCAGTGGTACCGCTTCCATAGCGCTCCCTTCAAATCTCGATGACAAATCGCCGCGTAAATGATAGTGTTCTCTCGCTCGTGTTTGGTCGCGAGCGGTTTTGTTGTGATGTCTGATATGTGCTGCGCATTTGTGCAGCGCTCGCGTCTATTGTTCCTCGACGTTTTTGCGTTCACGCACCATTGCGTCTACCCTCATGTCGCGTAAATTTTGAATTGGGAAATTGTACGTGGGTTGGGAAATTTGGGCAATAACCGAAGTATTCATATTGAATGAACCCGCAGTTAATGTAGTTTTGATAAAGTTCTCATACGTTTAGCGAGGACTTGGAGGGTTTGGAGGATGCTTTTAAGGTGCTGGACTGGAAAGGTCGAGGCATCAATGTTAACGGCGAGTACATCTCTCACCTTCGATTTGCTGACGATATTGTAGTCATGGCGGAGACCATGGAAGAACTCAGTACTATGCTCGCTGACCTCAGCAGAGTTTCCGATCGAGTTGGTCTTAAAATGAACATGGACAAGACGAAAATTATGTCTAATGTCCATGTTGTGCCAACTCCCGTAATAATCGGAGGCTCTGCGCTCGAAGCTGTCGACCATTATGTATACCTGGGACAAACAGTCCAGTTAGGTAGGTCCAACTTCGAGAAAGAGGTCAATCGTCGAATCCGACTCGGTTGGGCAGCATTCGGGAAGCTTCGCAGTGTCTTTTCGTCCAAATTACCGCAGTGTCTCAAGTCGAAAGTCTTCGACCAGTGTGTGTTGCCAGTGATGACTTATGGTTCCGAGACGTGGGCGCTCACGATGGGTCTCATAAGAAGGCTCAAAGTCACTCAGAGGGCAATGGAAAGGGCTATGCTCGGGGTTTCTCTGCGTGATAGAATCAGAAATGAGGATATCCGCAGCAGAACTGGGGTCACCGACATAGCCCGAAGAATTGCGAACCTTAAGTGGCAGTGGGCGGGGCACATTGCTCGCAGGACCGATGGCCGATGGGGCCGGAAAGTTCTCGAGTGGCGCCCGCGAACCGGGAGACGAGCTGTCGGTAGGCCTCCAACAAGATGGAGCGACGACCTCGTGAAGGTCGCGGGAAACCGGTGGAAGCAAGTAGCACAGGACCGGTCGGAGTGGCGAGCCTTGGGGGAGGCCTATGTCCAGCAGTGGACGTCTTTCGGCTGAAATGATGATGATGATGATGATGACGTTTAGCGATATGAAACATGTTAAGTATTCCATCAACAAAAAATAACGTAAAAATGTCTCCACTGTAGGTACTGATAATATAGGATAGTTTACTCTATGCATGTAAAATACATGGTGCTAACAAATTAGTCACGGATATTTTTACAGCTGATAGTACTCGGCTCTCGAAGTACATTTAAGTATGAAACATCATTGGTTTTGTTATGTTTTTTTAGAGAAAAATAGGAAACAAATTTGCTACGTTAAAACACCCTGTTAATGACATTTAGGAAAAAGTACTTTTGACGTGACACGACAGACAGTGTTAAACCTCTTGACAGGTACATAATAGGGGTGATTATTTAAAAAAATAATTATAATACTTTTTTTTGTTCGGAAAATGAAAACAAAAAAATGGTACTTATACAAAGGTTCCTTAATTATAGTTAAAAGTTAATCGTTTTAATGTAATTTATTATCTCTTAAAATATCCTTGACTAATTTGTTAGCACCTTATATAAGCGTTAACGCGAACTACGAGTAGAAACAGCAAACTAAAAAACTCTATTAGAAAATATGTAATTATATTACGAAACTGGCCAAACAGGACGTTTGAGAATGAGAAGGCGTGAACTGTGCGCCACAAGTGATTTTGCTAGTATGAATAAGGTTCACCACATTTTTGAAAACAAGCTTTTAGAGTGCTATGACAAATAGGTTCACAACCGTTTTATTTAACCTATTAAACTTCTTTCCCACTATTAGAAAAGTACCTTAGTGCGACATTCTCCGAACACATAATAAAAGCACGTTTATCATAATCAAAATGGCTTTCCGGGAACAAATTTAGTGGCGTTATCATGATGTCCATTTAAACCCTTTCACGGTGCTAGATCAGATAAGCGGCACCTGGTCGGGTGGATCGGAGCCCACACGCCATGTGGAAGCCGATGACAAGGACTAAAGTGTATAATTAATCATTATTCCCCACAAACCCCCAAAGTGAAGAACAACCAAATGTAATATTGAATGCCCGCGGGCGGTTTTTTGTTTGACCATACGTTTCCTGCGCCTATTACCTACGTAGTTTTCTATTAATCAACAAAACCACAAAGAGTTGAACGTTTTTTAATACGTTACTAACTTTTTTTTTAATCTTCCAGACCCGATGTGATCCCAGTTTTGACAGCGCATGTCGTCCCAAAAATTGTCAGAGTAAAATCTCTGACAACCCACAATTCGCGGATCAAATTTGAATTAGATTTACCATTGTCATCTGAGACCGTGGAACAACTGAACTTGATACTTCAAAACCTTAAAAAGGCAGGAAAAATTAAAAAAAAAGTCCTTGAGGGCGTTGTTCAGATTTCATTCAGGGATCGTGTTTTGCTTTCATTCATTCCAACCGAAATAATCTCTACCGCAAACAACGCTTATGCAGTCGACTTGTCAAATATAAAGCCCCCTTTGTGGGCCCAAAAATCGATTATGGCCTTTTTGTTGTCAAAATTGAGGTTCGAAATTCTCAAGTTTCACAATAGTTACGATGTTTATCGTTGCCAGGTGCGTATGGGCCTTAAACGTATTTTAATTGAGTGCAAGGAACACGGTTGCCCAACGTATTTGAAGTTTTTTTCTTACCCAAACTTCCCGATGATGTTCTTGAAGTTTAAAGATTGAAAGAGTTGTTCATAGACTCGTTTACCGCTTTAAAGGCTAGTGTTTTCAGTAATCCTATATATAAAAGTAGATTTTTCAAAGATTGAACGAAAGCTATAATAACTATATTGTGATAGGTGCTCTGTTTACCGCATGACTGTACGAGTATGTTAACAATTAACTTAGGTAACTCTAATTCTATCAAGAAAGGGGAACATATATATACCTAATTAATTGTGAAATAAATCGAATGACTAATAGCTTCAAGCCGAGCGAAATAAAAGGGATATAAATTAACTATCTCATTTATGAAACGATTGAAATTCGGTGGTAATTTAAACTTATTAATATTAAAACGTTCATTAATAACGATATGGTTTTCCAAAATGTATAAATTTAGGCTGCGTTTTTCTCTTCGTTTGTAACTAACATAACACTCAACCGTTACTTCCCTCATGTAATACAGTTATCGCGTTCCTGCGGCAAAGTTTTTACGGGATAAAAAGTAGCCTTTGTCTTTTCCGGGAATTCCCAATTTAATCTAAATCTGTGAAGCGGTTGAAAAAAATAAGGGAATTGTAAGAGAGTACTAAGACTTATAGCTTCTGCTCGCAACTTCGCCCGCGCGGGATTCTGTTATTACGTTCCCGCGGGAACTATTAGTTTTTCCGAGATAAGTAAATACCCTATGTCCTTTTCCAGGACTCCAACTATCCCCATCTACATCATCATCATTTCAGCCAAAAGACGTCCACTGCTGGACACAGGCCTCCCCCAACACGCTTCCACCGGTTTCCCGCGACTTTCACGAGGTCGTCACTCCCTCTTTTTGGAGGCCTACCGTCAGCTCGTCTCCCGCTTCGCGGACGCCACTTGAAAACTTCACTATCCCCATACCAAATTCCATCTAAATCGGTCCAGCGGTTAAGAGTGAGGAGGTTACAGATGGAAAAACAGACAGACAGAGATACTTTCGCATTTATAATATTTAGTATAGATGTAGATGTAAAGAGTATGTAGGTACACTGCTTCCACGGAGCGCAGACGTGGCGTTAAATTAATTAGTAGTTGAAGCAGGGCAAACGAAACCGCCTCCTAGTTGCGGCTTAAGTCGGGAACTAGGAGCTAGAGAGAGCGATGAAGAAAATAAAAAAAAAACTGGCCAAGTGCGTGTCGGGCCACGCGCAAAGTATAGGGTTCCGAAGTTGACGATGCCCACAGTACCTTTCTAAGACTTATTAGCATCTAGCTAGCCTGTGGTATGACGTGCCCGCCCGACGCCCCTGCCGCTCGAGAAAAATCAATGTTTTTTTAATAATTTCATAAGTTGGTCGACTATGACTCGTAAGTTTGTACAGCCTACTTAGCTGTGGATAGTTTTCTTGTCAACTACGTTATATATTCCACAACCGTGATTTTTTTCAGCCATCCAAGTGGCCTAGTGGTTTGACCTACCTGCCTCTGCCTCTCATGCGAAGGCTCGCGGGTTCAAATCCGGCTCGCATCTCTGAAATTATTTATGTGCGAAATTCAATTTGAATTTACCACTGAGCTTTTCGGTGAAGGAAAACATCGTGAGGAAACCTGCACGCATCTGCGAAGTAATTCAAGGATGTGTGTGAAGTCCCCAATCCGCACTGGGCGCGCGTGGGGACTACCTATAGCCCAAACCTCTCGTGATGAGAGGATGCCTGTGCCCAGCAGTGGTAGTAGTACAATCTCTAATCCGGAGTACCAGTTCAAGTTCCGGTAGTAGGTTAACTAAAAATCATAGGTCCGCTCACGAACTCGCCATGTCGCTACCTGCATAAAGCCGGCTGCAGACAGGCCGTCGACACGGCCCGCCGACAAAGCTGCACCAATTTGCAGATTAGCTGATGCGTAAATTGTTGCATTAGTCCATACAGGAGTGGTTCGAGCGACCCGAGCAATTACAGCGGTAATTCGACACCAAAAGCCGGACCGATATGGACGCAACTTTATTTTCGGTTTATTGGTAATCAAAGTGAACTTGCAACGTGGTTTTGTGTAAGAAATGTTCATTGTGCATATTTTTTTAAAAATTTTAAGAGAATATGGGTCGATTGAAAGTTGATTTTTTTTTACCGTCATAGGTTTGGGTGCAAACAATATCCTAATGAATTCATATTTCAAAATAAAAACTGATACACACATGTGTTTATAATCCCTTGACCCTTAGAGTGCTTTTGATCGAAATATGCCATATTTCTACACTCACGAAGTTCAAACACTTGAAAGATCAAATGCAAACATTATTCCATCGAATAAAATGAATTACAAATACGCATGTTGTCTTATTAATTTGTATAAAGGCATATTTTTGAGACGGTGCTCCGGAGGGAAAACATAATATATTTGTTTGAGAATAAAAGTAACATGAAACACGCAACACAAACATGATGAATGTTTCACAGAACAGGTAAAGATATTGCTCTTTTAGCCGCCGGCTAGCAGGCAATAAAAATGAAAATAAAACGAGAAGCTTTTTTTTTATCACATAACATTAAGATGTTACACTACATTGCCATAATGTATCTATCCTCATACTCAAGCCTGTTTAAAAAAATACAAGATCAAGTTATACTTAAGTACATATTTTGAGACAGAACTGAAATGCAAAGTCTTTATTTTTTTAATAGCAGGCAGAGTTTTTTATTCAAGTAGAGTGCATTAAGTATCAAATTTCGAAAATAATTTGAAGTTTGGTTAGATTTTCGTAACGTTTTAAAATGCATTTCTGAAACATGGCTACCGCACCATCATAAATTGGAATAAATGCAATTCAATTTAAGTTTCATTTATTCAAATTATACTGATAACTTCATACGACTGTGATGGTACAAACGTTTAAGAAATATTTACCACAACCTATTCATAATTATTTCATAGAATTGGTAGATCTATTTATCCAAGTGACATTACACGACTCATCAAGTATATCTCTCATTTCATAGATCAAAGCATTTCTATTAACGTTCAAACCTTCCAATTCAAAATAGCAAAGAGCAGCAATAATTCGTACTAAATTTCAAGCCGACTCTAATCTTGATATAAATCTAGGTTTTCCCATTTAAATTAGGGTGTGGGGCATCCAATTAATCTACCCTGTACTGGAGTTAGCGAGCAGTCTGCGGTACACTTAAAGCCTTTGTTTTGTTTGGTACTTGTTCTGAATGACGTCAAGTGTCCTCGGGTAAAGATAATGCTTTTGAAAATGTATGATATTATAATTTTGACTTTGAAACTTGTGACTTGCTTGAATATTGTTTTAATGAATAGGTTCAAAGCATCTCTATTTAATTGAGGCTTCTTTGAGTACAAGTAAATCAGAGTAAGACTTTCCCGCCGAATTCAAGGAATCCTTAATTGTAGAACATTGGGGACACATAATATTATTATCTGTATAACAGCACCTACGCATACGTCGTGTTTATTAGAATCATTATTAAGATGGTATGTTAAGAAATAAATAGGCACAAACTTTTTGTATTAAATGATACATACGCTTGTGTTTTTGGCATAAGATGGGTCGTTGATCGTTAAAGATTCCTAAAAACTGGATTTCCACCTCAAGCGGAATCCAATAAATCGTAAGATTTGTAAGCATCAGTTTTACCTGGGATGACAGTTACGAAAACTCCACGTCGAACTTTCGAGTATAGGGTGCGTGCCCGTGCCCACAATAATTCTGCTCCCGGCGAAATAGATTTAAAGGGAAACCGTCGGAGATCTTTAAGCCGCATTTAATTTTCGAACCGCATGTTACGTGGCGACGGAATAAATCAAGGGCAGGATAAAAACGAGAGTGCGTTCGGGTAGAAAATTTATTTCTTTCCTCCACATTTCAGTGGTTACGGTAGAAGTTTTAATTATTTGCCGGATGCGCTTCGGCGCCGGTCCATTTGAGATCAATGCCCTGTTGCTGTTTGACTCGTTAAATTTCGAGCCTCTTGTCGAAACGGCAGTGTTTTTACCCGCCCCATTGGGGTGGCTTTGGATTTAGAGTCGATAGAGGCTTTATCAGTGTAAAGGTTTCTCGTTTTAATGACTCCTTTGGCATTGTTGCTCATTTTAATAATGAACTGGCTTAATTTGGACTACAACTTGAATACTAAAAATAAATGTCAGAATGTTAATAATAATCAATCTCGGACATTTATCGCTCATTAACCTTGTCCTAAACTAAACAAAACTAGATAGACTTCAATATTGGTTACTTACACATCCATGTCTCAATAATTGCGGGTGAGGACTATAGCCAAAACCCTCTCATAATGAGGGGAGGCCTGTGCCCGGCAGTAGGACGCAAATACACTGTAGTAGCAGTAGTAGTTTGTCAAATATTATCAAAATGTGTATCAATCCATATTCCATATTAATATTAAAATGCGAAAGTAACTCTGTCTGTTACCTCTTCATGCTTCAACCGCTGGACCGATTGGGATGAAATTTGGCAAGGAGATAGTTGGGGTCCCGGGAAAGGACATAAACTTTTTATCCCGGAAAAACGCATAGTTCCCGCGGGAACGCGATAACCGAATTCCACGCGGGCGAAGTCGCGGGCAGAAGCTAGTAGGTATATTATATTATTTTCATAGATATTTTGTGAAAAGCAAGACACCTCACTAACAAACGTATAAATAAACCTGTTCTGGTCGTGACCCCGTCACCTGGCGGGAACCAGGAGGTAAATATTACAGAAAATAGTCACGTCAAAATACACTGGACCATTTCAAGCGTACCTTCAGCTTTTTGTATTGTAAGACCACGGTCCAAATTATATGCGATCGGAATTTCGAACGGATGTTTTTTTTTTTTAAATAAAGCGTTCAAATAACTACCAGATTAGTTAAAAAGCAGTATCAAGGGTATAGTTCGTAGCATTAAGTAGATATTTTGACATGAAAACTGAACAAAAAAAACACGAGAATCACGCGAAGTCAGTTTATGTGAAAGTTGTGAAACTGTTTTGATTGAACTTTGAAAAATAAATACTACTTGAAATTAAGAACGAATTGACAACGAAAGTAAGGAATTTCTGGTTAGTCGTTTATCGACGTCTGTCTGACTGAGGAGGAGTCTCTCTTGTTTTCAGCAATGGGCTAGTAAGTTCTTTTTTATTATTAATATAAGCAAGCATTTGACCACAATCTCACCTGATGGTAAGTGACGATGCGGTCGAAGGTTACATGCCTACTTAGATAGTACCTGTTCACTCTCGACAAAAGATCCAAGTTATAACTATCGGGGAAGAGACAGGCCGGTAGAGAATTCCACTCCTTAGCTGTTCGCATGAAGAAGCATGAATCTTCGTGCGCGCTGGAGGAATATTTACAGCATAAGGATGGAATCCAAGACCACGCCTAGTCCCGTAGTGATGAAATAGGGATGGTGAAATTAAATCAAACAAGCGCTGGTAGATTCATTTAATTTTCTAACGTATAAAAGTGCCCGTATGTGGCCAATTTACTGAATAAATAGGTTATTTGATTTGATTTGATTTATTAGGTTATTCTATTTTTATAAATACCTACTTGATTAATTAAAATACCTCTTTTCTATTTCATCCTTCTTTTTTTTATAGCCTTTTTGAATGTCCCACTGCTGGGCAAAGGGCTCCCCCGTGACCTTCCAAGTCCCTCTATCCTCGGCCATTGAAGGCCAGTTGTTGTTGAACGTGTCCAAGTCGTCCCGCCACCTCCGCCTGGGCCTGCCTCGCCGTCGCTGAGCGTTCTGTGGCACCCACTGCGTTGCAATACGAGCCCACCATAGACGTAAATAATATAGACCCGGTCTAACGTACACGTAATATGTCCCCACTTCCACGGTGTCCAATCCAAAGTTCTGTCACCGAGCGTGCGTGACAATAAGCGTTTTAAAAAAAAACTTTTTTCGAAACTGTTTCTCAGTATCTAAAAACTCGTCTCGTTGTTGAAAAAATGTGACCCAGCTTTAGTGTCACGATATAAGTTTAACTTTGGATTGGACACCAATGACGTGGGAAAACATGACATGTATCTACGTTAGGCCGGGTCCATACGAAGTATTATTTATGTCTATGGAGCCCACCTTTCTGGGTGCATACGACAAACGAGTCCGGCCCAGTCCCACTTAAGCTTAGCGGTTTGGTGGCCTGCGTCGGCTATTTGTGTTTGGGAGCGCAGCGTGGTGTTCCGAACACGATCTGTTCTTCTAACACCTAAAACGCTAATCCTTCTTCTATCTTCTATAAATAAATAACAAGAAAATATCTTTCCAGGTGCTAGCCCGCTGTCGCTTATCCCTCAACGCGGTCACGTATCTCCGTCACTCCGTGTACAGAATAAGAAACGGCGGCTGATAACGATAGAGCCCGTGGTCATTACCGGCCAGGATTCAGACGACTCCATTCTGCAATCAGTCGATAACAGGCACTCGGGGCTTGACGCTGGTGAGATTTGCCTGTGCCTATAGTCGTAAATAGCGTGATGTTTGTAGTTATAACGCCGTGGTGGCCTTGTGGTTCGACCTACCGCCTCTCATGCCGAGGGTCGGGCGTTCGATTCCGGCTCGCACCTCTAAGTTTACTTCCGTGCGATATTCAATTTGAATTTACCATGAGCTTTTCGGTAAAGGAAAACGTGAGGATGCGTGCCATTTGCGAAGTAATTAAAAGATGTGAGTGAAGTCCCCAATCCACACTGGGCCCGCGTGGGGACTATAGTTATAGTCCAACCCTCTCGTGATGAGAGGAGGCCCGTGCCCAGCAGTAGGCCGTAAATAGGCTGTTGTAGTAGTTGTAGTAATCTCTACGTTTCATTATTTTAAAAGTAATAAGAAACTGATCAAAACAATAAACATAACTTAGAATTGTTTTATATTGAACGTGCGTAGGTTTCCAATGATCGCCAAAGTTCAAATCCCTTTGCAGTCCCGTTATTACCTAAAGCTATCAAAAAGATACATTTTAGATATCAGAATTGCAAAATGTCTTAATAAAGTAAACTTAAGAAACCTTTATTGCATACATTTATGGTGAGTCTTATCTCTAATAGTTATTGTAGGTGTATAAGTGTCAATATCCGTAACGAAACGGTAATCCATACTAATATTATAAATGCGAAAGTAACTCTGTCTGTCTGTCTTTCTGATGAAATTTGGCATGGAGATAGTTGAAGTCTCGAGAAAGGACAGAGGCTAATTTTCATCCTGGAAAAACGCAGTCGCGGGTAGAAGCTAGTGTTCTATATTTGTTTTGAATTGGTGGTGCAAAGAGTACCTAAACAATACTCGTGTAATATTCTTGCTCAAGATCTGTTACCAAGTGTAACTCAATACTCAACCATTTATTACGGATGATATACGTTTTGTCATATCAAATCTGGTCGAACATTCTAAATTGGATTTGGGCTGAGGGTTACTTCTGTTCGTGTTCAAGATTCTCCTACGGCTACTTCAAGAAACTAAAATAATAATGTTCCAATACAAATACATATACTAATATCAGTTGAAGATTTGAGGCCCGTGGCGCGTGTTTGTCCAATATAATGGGTCCAATGTTTGCCCACCGTGATTGATGTACGGCAGAACTAATGGATCGATTTCCGCCCGGCCAGCTTCTTGTAGTCGGACGGCCTTGTTAGCGTAGTTTTTATACCTTTAGGCTTAGGCGAATAAAGGCTGAAGGAATTTTTAGGATAGATGTTTTGTTTTTGTAATTACTAAAATAAGAATAGATAATAGAATTAGAAAGCTTAAGACAAAATAAGTACGAGAGTTGTAACGAAAGAATGAATGCGTAGTAATAGTAAGAAAGTAGGACTACATTTATAAATGTGTTATTTTAAGTTTATATTGTACTAACCATTTAATTAAATGAGATTTTTGCTAAATTATGCTTGATCAGAGTAACTTATCTAATCCAGGCCCACAGAAGCTACGATCAACAGAGAGAGATGGTACACCTGTAGAGAGGCATAACGGTCAGCAGTGGGCAAACAGAATGATGATAATGAAAGAAGATTAACTATTTACCGTCATATGCATGCTAGCAGTTCTTACATAGGTCGACATACCGATTTAACTTGCTGTTTTTTTATTGATAATAAGTAGTAACGTGAGTTTTAAATCAATACAGAAATTGGAGGATTGAAAGTCACAACAGGAAATTGAGTCACAATCCTCCATTAAGAGAAACGAACGATATGAGTACCAATTACTGGCACTAAGGCATTCCGTCTTAGGCCTCAGCCACAGGGCGGACACGGCCTATAAAAGCACGATTTCGAACACAATTCGAATGAACTGTCACTTTTTGCATGCAAGGACGTCTGTGTGTATGCGAGGACGTCTGTACACTTGTAAATGTGTGTGTACCAGTACGGGGGCCAACGATTCACTCACCATCTCCGGATGAAACAAATGACGGCAAGGCGAGTTGGGCGCGAGTTGCGCGCGGGCTAGATTCAGGAGGGTGATTTCGTGGCCATTCTGTACGTAGTACTATTTTCTGTGCCTTAGGGTAGGCAATGCATTCGAGATATTATGATTTCTTAAGAGGGTTTATTTCGAAAGTTGGCAACGTCGCATATAGCTGTCAAATGTTTCGCTGTTTTTATTAATTTCTCAATATTACTGAATCAAAAACCGGCCAAGTGCGTGTCGGGCCACGCGCAAAGTATAGGGTTCCGAAGATGAGGATGCCCACAGTACCTTTCTAAGACTTATTAGCATCTTAGCTAGCCTGTGATATGACGTGCCCGCCCGACGCCCCTGCCGCTCGAGAAAAATCATTGGTTTTTTAATCATTTCATAAGTTGGTCGACTATAACTCGTAAGTTTGTACAGCCTACTTAGCTGTGATAGTTTTCCTTTCAACTACGTTATATATGCCATAACCGTAATTTTTTTCAGCCATCCAAATACCACCATTTAGCTGGCAGGGGGGGGGGGGGACACGTGACTCTAACAAAAAATAGCACTTTAAAGCTTAATATTTCACAAACGCATCACTTAATCAAAAAATGGTTTTACAAACCCACAATATTTTTTTAATACCTATTCAACGATATGCCGCACCACGGGGTACGCAAGAAAAAAAATTACATCCCCACTTTACGAGTAGGGGAGGTACCCTATAAAAAAATATATTTCAAAATTTTATTGTACCACTTTGTCAGCGTAACTAATATGTATATTCATGCCAAATTACAGCTTTCTAGAACTAAGCATCTCCGAGCAATAGTGCGGACAGACGGACGGACGGACGGACGGACGGACGGACGGACGGACATGGCGAAACTATAAGGGTTCCTTGTGGACTTCGGAACCCTACAAAAAGGAGCAATCATTCTATGGTTGAATAACGCGTCTCATTTTACATTTGTTGGTTAGGCATTCAAATGATAAGATTACATTAAAACGCATGGAAAATGCGATGGAAAGTTTTCAAACGAAATAACTTCAACCATGGAACGATTATTCACGATTTTATTCAGTAATATTCAGAAATTAATGAAAACAGCGAAATATTTGACAGCTATTTGCGACGTTGCCAACTTTAGGAATAAACCCTCTTAATAAGTAATTATAAGATTTTGGTGTCCATGAGCCACAGTGACCGCTTACCATCAGGTGACCTGTATGCTCGTTTTTCCTATCATTCTAATTAAAAAAACCTACTTGTTGTATCTATCTATTGGCCTTCTACTCTACTTTGAACGGTACGTATCTGAAAGCGTACGTCTTAAGTAGTAAATTACCTCAAATAACTGTTAAAAATAATGACATGGTTTAACCGTTCAAAATTATTCACATTTTAACGAGGTCGCTTGTCAATCAAAATTTCCCTGAAATATCGTATGCATCATTACAGTCTGTGTACCATTTCATTATTGTAACAATTGGGGTAATTTTATGTCCTCAGTAAGTTTTAATAACAACTAGGGCTATGGTACCTATTATACATATGGTTTTGTTATAATCAATACTCGGAAAGCATGTCCTCAAATTATTTATATTCTAAAATTTAGTATTAATAATTTCACTGGCGGATAACAGCATAAATTAATTTACTTGTGCAATAAAACAAATTAAAAAGCATAATAATCATAATTTATACGTTTTAAAATGCGAAAACTAAACGAAAAGTAAAATTTGTTAAGTTTTTTTTTTTAACTTTCAACTTTATTTAAGGCATAGGAGTGAAAAGATGAAAAAAAAAGATTTGAATAGGTACCGCAAAGTGTATTAAAATAGGCAATAGCGGACATGGTGATTACATGGGGACTATACATCCCTTAAATGTAATTTTATTATGGACCAATATATGTATTTTTATACATATTAATGTAAATGTAATGTGAATCTGTATGTTTAAATTTTGAAAAAAGGCTTTCTGCTGAGTTTGTTGCGGCGCTTCTTCTCAAGCAATGGGTCTGGGAAGCGCTGGTAAATTCATTTCTGTTCAATTCATTAAAAAGTGACGTGCAAAAGTGCCCAGATGTGGTCTATTTGCTGAATAAATATTTTGGTGTTGATTTTATAAAATATTTGAACATGCACTATAGCAACTTAACAATACAATCGTGGTCAGATATTTAAGATCATCAATATTCGCCTTCATAATATCTGATGCCAACTGTACAGTACTTCAACTATTCCTACTTCTTTCGATTAACCTGCTCTCATTTATTTGCATTTAATGGAGAAAACTGGAGCAATAAAAAAGAAAGGTCCTGCTATAAATAATAATATGGTAATACACCCCGTATTTCCCTCTAACGAGCCGATGCAGTTCGACTCGGACCACTCGTTAACGTGATATCAAAATATTTATTATGAATTCATTTACATAAGAACAGTTCTTTGTACAGGTAAGTTTTAACAATTGTTTTTTTAAACGTCCTGTTCCCAGCTTTTGTTACAGTCGGTACTTTTGAATTGTCTCAGTAAGTGAATGTTGGACTGTCAAAAATGCAGATAACACGAGCATAATAATTAATTCTCTACTCGAAATTTGAAAGTATTTAAAGCACGATTTGAGATACGATTAAGGGAAATCACGTTTTGATATTAAATGTTACTGACATGATAACTTGATAACATTGTAAGTATGGACTGCCATTATTTTTTAAAATGTTGTGTATTTAAATTAGTCATTCTACGGTTTGTTTTAATTGTTTGACATACTCCATTACTACATAGTAAATTTAATTTAAAATTTGTTTTCAATGCTGTTTATTTTGATGGTTAAAATAATACTCGTAATACTAACATTGATATAATTTTGTATTCAGATCGCAGATCGAAATAACCATTGCCATACCCATTAGGTACTTTTAAAATATGTGTGTTTCCATTAAACATGAAAGTATTTTCGGTGGGACCCGATGAATAAACAATCAGCTTTTAGGACATTTCTAAATAAGACTCTACCTCCCTCTCAAACCAAACCGCCTGTTTTCTCTAAAAACAGTTACATAAGTTACCTATTAAAACCCCTCGCTACTATTGGAAAATCAATAATTTTGTCACGGCATTTTAACGAAACTGGTATCTGCGAGGCTCTAGTTTTTATATATTTATAGTCTTCGTTTTTGTAGTAAATTTCATCCAGTACAAATAATTATGTACTAAAATAGTCCATTCAATTATTTTTTCGTTAAATATGTATAAATAACACGGACATTACGGCTATCATTAATACCTATATCGTCCACATATCTGATTCTTATACATATTTGACCGATGGCTGTAGGTAAATTAACTTTAAATCGTGTAGGACGTAGTAATAAGTAGGATTTAAAGCAACGTATTTTATAAGCAATATTAAAAAAATAATGACACAAATTACTACAATAACTACGACACGGAATAACATGCATCTAACTATGTATAGTGTTACTCAATGTAATTTTAATAATACCATTTCGGGTAGCCAACATAAACAACCAACACCGCGATTCTTATTGATAGTTTTGACAAGCAACTCTATAGTCCGTCCCTGGCACTTGTAACAACAATCCTTTGTTGCCACTCTTCGTTTTTTTTCATCTCGAGACAAACTCAAAGGATTCGCGACGAGCCGTGTCCACTCGAGATGGGAACATCTGTTATATTAAATTAAATGTCTTCCGTTGGCGGGTCTAGAAATAAATTTATGATGTTCGTAAGTCGCATAAAGGTGTTGGAGTTGTACAAATGTTTGGTCATTTTTTGGTCGTGTCCTTTGGAAACGTCGGACTGACTTGGCTCCTGATTTTGTGTAAGTAAATGTTTCGTGTAAGTCATTTTGATTAAACAATTTTGTATATAGAAATTATAAAGTCATTTGAGAGATCAATACTGAAACTTACGGTTGTTATTGGATGTCTTTTTTTTTAAAGAATTTATAAAAATATATATTTTACCCTACCTAATATTTCGAGGGATTGAGTGACAAAATTTAGTAAAAACCTACAAAATTGTAATATTATGTAGTTAGATACAAATCGGTAACGCAAGAATAACATATCGTTCAGGTAGATGTAGTGAATAAATATTATCTCGGGAATCCGACAAGACCCGAATATACCATTTCCCGAATTTAAAGACTGACATGTGTAATGTGCTTTAATATGCAACTTTATTGGTTACCTAATGTCAAGATATCGTTTAAGTATAGCAATGACAAAGTGAATGTGAATCATTTACCTATAATAAGTAATAACATATGGACGAACAGTGCCTAACAGAATATGTCAAAATATATGGAGCAAACTGACATTAGAAAATAGGTTCCAATATGCTAATAACGCCTCTTTATAACGAAGGCCAACCGGGTGCCCGAGCTGTTCAAGCACCCGTTTTGACGGGGCCATTTTTCTCCGGCTGATTGTGAATCCTTACTTATAATAGATCAATGATGTGAATAGACTTATTCACTACTAGCTTCTGCCCGTGACTTCGTCCGCGTGGAATTCGGAAATAGCGTTCCCGCGGGAAATATGCGTTTTTCGGGATAAAAAGTAAGCTATAAGTTGACCAGTGTTAAAAACTGCCCCATAACAAATTTTGTTGCAATCCGTCCAGTAGTTTTCGAGTTAAATCCGGACATACATACATACATTATTTTTTTCTTAAAATAGTCCCCTCTACTTGATAGTTTCTTTTAATTTTCAAGTTTTCGACGCTACTTCTTCTACAGACTTATTATAAGAAATAAATTGACGAAGGTAGGTACTATGTAGGTATATCCATTCAGGAACTGTCTGAATCTCTCTAGTCATAGCCGTAGATGAATGAGCACTTAGACTTATTCCTACTACTGGTTATGAAACCATTTCAATGCATCCTGTAAGATACTCGCTATTTCAATTTGCAAATTACTGGTTGTGTCTTCAATAGAGATAGTAATATTCTACGGAAATACATTTAACGCAAACTGCGCAACCGATCTTGTAAATTTCGAACCTTATTTCAGCGAGACTAAGGAAAACAGTAAGGAATAGTGTGCCTATAAAGAAACTTGATTGTTCTTAGTTATTGTGTAATTGCCGTTGTGGAATGGCTGAACTTAGCGTGTAATTTCCAACTTCTGAAACAAATAAACACTTTGTATTGTAACCTTGTTGCAACAATGTAGGAAAGTATCACCTGTGCGTTTGTGCGGCAATTATTTTTTACCTAATTATGCGTGTTCAAAGAATCACACAATGTAAACACAAGGCAAATTACGTCAAATGAAAATTAAAATCCAATTAAGGACAACGTTCGAGCTTTTCTTCTCGAACCTTCATTATGATATCGTAAAACATACAATTTTACTGCGTACTGTTTGGATAAATAGGTTTTATTGCTTTAAAATATTATCTCTTCGGCTGACACTGTCAATGTCTTTATAGAAAATTATCTTATTAAAGTTGCATGCTTTAAATCGTAACTCTCTTATTCAAACATGGTGACAGCGGTGTAACATGCACACTACAAGAGAAAAACCCAAGACCCCGGCGCCCGCCGGAGACTCAATCCCGGCGACCGCCGGAGAATATTCATTTCTCGTTCCGCCGACGTTCTCGGGGAACGCTGAGGGATGGACCGCCTTCCAAAACCGATTCGAATGGTATCGCCAAGCCTCTGGGCTCGCCAATCAGTCGCAGGCGAGACAAGTGAGTACGTTAATGTACATCTTAGGAGAAAAAGCAGATCATTTATTAACATCTTTCAAATTGTCAGATGAAGAGCGGCTTACTTATTCTATAGTACTTGGAAAATTCAATGCGTATTACACTGGTACGCACAACAAAATACACGCCCGAGCAAATTTTAACAAATTAAACCAAGAATCAGACGAGAGAATTGATGATTTCATCGGTCGTGTGTATTCTGCGGCAGAGGGGTGCGCCTATCCAGAGATTATCAAAGACGAACTCATCAGAGATAGGATCATTGTTGGGCTCAACGATGCTAAATTGTCTAATACTCTTCAACTTGATCCAAGCATTACGCTCGCTACCGTTATAACAAAAGCCAAACAGGCCGAGCAAGTAATAAGACAGCAAAGTCTAAGCAGACCAAGCACCTCGCACGAAGAGATCAGTGCATTACAAGGAAATTACAAGCCCCGCTCCTACCAAAAGCCTACATTCAATGAAAATCGATCTTATGTGAGACCATGTGGAAACTGTGGGAGAAGCCCTTCACATCCATTTTCTGCATGCCCAGCCAAGAACAGCACATGTATGAAATGCAGGCGACGTGGTCACTGGGCACAGAAATGTCGAGCTACAAGAAACGTTTACGAATTAGAAGAAATGCCTATAGATCAGTATCAAAATAAAGACTATTTCCTAGGCACGTTGCACGACAACGTTGAAGATCAATTTGAATATATCACAAAAAACGACCCATGGCGAGTAAACCTACGCATTGGCGATGACGAAATAAATTTCAAGATTGATTCAGGTGCAGATGTTACGGCAATTGGAGAAAATCATTTTAAAAAACTGAACAACGTCATACTGAAACCAACGGAGTCAAAGCTTCGTGCTGCTGCTCAAGGCGAACTAATCATAAAAGGGATGTTCAAGGCAAATATCATTTGGAAAAATAAAATTACAAATTCTGACGTATATGTAATAAGTAAATTAGATGAGCCTCTATTAGGCAAACCAGCCATTGAGGCTTTGGGTTTAATCACGCGCATAGACAGCGTTTCTCATACCCTAGAGATGGTAAAAGGTTCGGACGGTGATAAGTACTTCACACCGGAACTGGAATTTCCAGAATTATTTCACGGACTTGGAAAATTAAGAGGGGAGTACAAAATTTGTACTATTCCAAATGCGAAACCTTATGCCATAGCATGCCCTCGTCGGGTAGCCATACCATTATATGACGCTTTGAAGAAAGAATTACAAGTGCTGCAAGAGCAAAATGTAATATTTCCTGTAGAGAAGCCGACGGAGTACTGCGCGGGAATTGTTGTCAGGCCGAAGGAAAATGGAAATATTCGCCTATGCGTGGATTATACGGAGCTAAATAAAAACATTTGTAGGTCTAGATTGCTATTACCTTCGGTAGATGAATGCCTAGCTCAGATAGGAGGCGCACGTTTTTATTCTAAATTAGATGCTAACAAAGGCTATTTTCAACTTCCGTTGGATGCTGATTCAAGACTACTGACGACGTTTCTAACACCTTTTGGACGATTTGCATTCAACAGAATGCCTATGGGCATTGCATGCGCAAGTGAAGTATTTCAGAAGAAAATGCAAAATATGATTGAAGGTATTGAAGGCGTAATCTGCTGTCAAGATGACATTCTCGTCACAGGGAGAACAATTGAAGAACACGATGCACGTTTAAGACGGGTACTTACTCGTATGTCTGATGAAGGAGTGACGCTAAACAAAGATAAGTGCCGCTTTCGTGTAGAAGAGTGTACTTTTCTAGGACATTTGATCACCAAGAACGGCATTAAACCCTGTCCAAACAAAATTGAAGCCATTTTAAACATGCCTGTCCCCACTGACGTCTCAACTGTACGAAGTCTTTTAGGAATGATACACTACCACTTGAAATTTTTGCCTAACTTAGCCACTCTCACAAAACCGCTGAGAGAGTTAATTAAAATAAAAAATCAAATTCGGAACACTAATGTCAAAGTAGAATGGACAGCTGACTGTGAAAAGGCTTTCAGAATTATAAAAGAAAACTTAACTAAACCGGCCTCGTTGGCATTATTTGATCCAAAGAAAAAAATCAGAGTATCCGCTGATGCGAGTTCTTATGGTCTGGGTGCCTTGATTGAACAATACGAATGTGAACAAGGAATTTGGAAACCAATAAGCTTCGCATCTCGTACCTTGACATCAGCAGAGTCAAACTATGCACAGTTAGACAAGGAAGCATTAGCATTGACATGGGCTTGTGACAAATTTTCAATGTATCTCCTTGGACTGCGTGAATTTGAGCTACGCACTGACCATCAACCTCTGGTTAAAATATTAGACGACAAACCTATTGCAGATTTAAACGCCCGTATGCAAAGGTTCCGCATGCGGCTGTCCAGATTCTGTTACAGAATTGTTCACGTACCAGGTAAATACCTGCACTCTGCTGATCTCCTTTCACGCGTTCCTCTTCCTCTAGAGCTGGAAATGGATGATACAAAAGAAAGAGAAATAAAACTGGCAGCCCTTTCTCAAATAAAATCCCTTCCAATGTCCGACTGCCTACTCGATGAGGTTCGCAAAGCCCAGGAAGAGGATGATGTTTGCTATCTAATAAACGAGTATTTGAAAAACGGCTGGCCAGATAAAAGGAAAATGGACTACGATATACAGCCATTCTTTTCATATAGGGGAGAGTTGAGCAATCAAGAGCATCTGATTATGAGAGGCCAACGGTTATACATACCAGAGAGACTGCAAAAGGATTTTCTAAAACGCCTACATCAAGGGCACCTGGGTGTTGAAAAATGTCGAAGGCGCGCGCGTGATTCAGTATGGTGGCCTGGAATTTCATGTCAAATAAAGACCATGATCCAGCAGTGTCCCGAATGTATTGAACACAGGAAAAACCCTGCTGAACCGTTGATAACGTCGAATATTGCGAATCACCCATGGGAAATAATAGCCATTGACCTGTTCTCAGCGAACCAGAAAGAATACTTATCAGTAATTGACTATTATTCTCGGTATCCGGAAATCGCCATTCTTTCTTCCACGACTTCTTCATTTGTTATTAAACACCTCAAAGTTATATTCGCTAGGTACGGTGTACCCAAGGTGGTGAGATCAGACAATGGTCCACAATTTGACTCAGCTGACTTCAAAGTTTTCTCGAAGGAGTGGGGATTTACGCACGTCACTAGCAGTCCTCATGCGCCATGGAGTAATGGAATGGCAGAAGCGGGAGTAAAGATACTGAAAAATATAATTCTTAAATGTCAGGACCCTGTCCTAGGATTAATGGCTTATAGAAGCGCTCCCTTGGAAAATGGATACAGCCCTGCACAATTATTATTTGGGCGCAGGATTCGTACCAATATCCCTACAACACTGGAACGACTTATCCCACAATGTCCGGATATGACTGTTGTATGCGAGAAGACGCAAGAGGCTAAATGGAAAATGAAGACTAGATATGACAAGAGACACAACGCCAAGGAATTATCTGAGTTGGACCCTGGCAGTAGAGTCTGGGATGTGATACTCAACTCCTACGCAACTGTTTTGAGTAAGAGAAATGAACCCAGGAGTTATAATTTGAAAACAGATAAAGGTAACCATATTCGTCGAAACAGACGACATCTAATACTGGCCGACGAACCGTCTGACTCTGCAGACCGCCAGGAACCGATGCCCATAGACTACGGCAGCTCGGAAGCAGAGCCGGTCAATGAGCCAGAGTTCCACGACTGCGAGGACCAGCCTGCGCCCTACGTGACGCGCTCTGGGCGGAGTGTGCGTCCGCCACAGAGAATGTACCTTTAATTTGTTTACTTGTTTTTATTTTATTTTTTCCAAAGGGAGGATGTTTGGATAAATAGGTTTTATTGCTTTAAAATATTATCTCTTCGGCTGACACTGTCAATGTCTTTATAGAAAATTATCTTATTAAAGTTGCATGCTTTAAATCGTAACTCTCTTATTCAAACACGTACAAGCAATGACCGCACGCGAAAACAGCCAACATGTGGCAGGACACGTACTTACCTCCGTAATTGCCAAGTCTCATGGCCAACTGAATGAAATATCGCAAAGGGCGAAAATGATATTATAGTAATTAAGAGGCAAACTACCAGAAAATGTCCCCGAACAATGTTTCTGCGACGACAATGTCGTTAAATAAAGACGCCTCCAGTTCGCAAGCAGAAGAGGTCGTTCTATTAAGCAAATAAAACTGTTCATTAAATTCGTAATTTATGCGTTCGCGGCTTGTATTCATCGAGTTATAAATTTCCCTCGTTCGGGACTTTCGAGCACAATTCGAGGGTATTTCACGTAAAATTCGCTTCAAACAGCCAATTAACAATTTTTAGAATTTAATGAAAAAGCTTCCGTTCTCCAAACGCTATTACCTGCAGCGGTTTGGTTTGATACGTGACCGTGTCAACAGGTGTGCGTTCAACTATAATTCATTCTTGAAATTAAAATTAGCCCGAAAGTGTCGTAGAGAGCTGTCCACACTTCATTATTTATTACCGCCTTCCTCCGTTCCAGGTAACGCCACATTGCGGGAAAGTCTCAATTCAAACACGGCGCGTTGACAACGGGCAAATAAAAAACGTTCCTAACATCTCATTCCACGCTATGACCCATTTTTACGCCATAAAATTATTCTCTTCTCCCATCATTTCGGCCGTAAAGCTTGTTATCATTGTCTAATATTTGGCTTTTTTATTACCGGCCAAGTTTGCCTTTACTTGGATGTTAGGAATCTTGA
This sequence comes from Aethes cnicana, assembly GCA_963971205.1. Lineage (NCBI taxonomy): Eukaryota > Metazoa > Arthropoda > Insecta > Lepidoptera > Tortricidae > Aethes > Aethes cnicana. The sequence continues at coordinate 3,788,385 of OZ020277.1, forward strand.
TGTGTTTTAATTTAGGTTTTTTTTTGTGAGGCATCGTTGTGATGACGGAAACGTGCCTTTAAGATAAAATGAATGCTAGTCTCGATGAAAGGCTCTGGATTTTCGAGCGAGGTAAAGGGTTAAGTTATTGTTTTTATAATTGAATGTTCGCTGAATTGTACTATTAAGATTGTTATCGTAACATAATGGAGAGTTAAAAAAGTATGACGTCCCCAAAAAAGGAATTGCTTTTCCAGTGACCTCGATCTAAATAATGGGCTTTTAGTCTTTTTAAAGCGAAATTATAGTCATTTGGACACATTGAATACTTTAGTAGTTCTTGAAAATAAAATAGAGTCTAATAACTACGTCAAGTTTTACTACCAACTTACTACACCAGAGGTCATACCATAATTAATTATACCGCCATAGAGGGGTCTCCAAGGTGACATTTTTTATTACTCTAGGTTAACTATTGAAGTCTGATTGAAATATGCAATTATATTTTATTAAAGTATCTAAATTGAAATTGAAACTCGACTGAACCGAGCTGGCCCGTTGCGAATACCGACCGGGAAAATAGGAACAGGAAAGTATAAGAGTCGCAGGTCGCAGGTTACTAGATAATAAGTGTAATATATGTACATATAGTAAAGTACATGCTATAAATAAATAAACTTGTACTCTTTCTTTAACGCATTCACTGCCACTTTTGTTTTTCGATCTTTCGCCAGGTGCCGCATCTGTAATCACATTAAGAGAACATTGCGACGCACATGTGCGTTCAAGGCACAGCATGAAAGTCAGCAAAACGCATATACCTATGCGTCGGTCGCAGTGAATGCTGTAATGACTGGGTGAGTGACTGACAAACAACGCGCATACAAAACTACTGGCAATATAAAGCAGAAATTTCGTTTGTGACACTAAATAAAAAGGATTTCCCAAAAATAAACTATAAGCGTACTTAACTTGGCCATAAGGAAAATTCAAGCTCACCGCTCTAATTCACGATAGTTGTCGTTAGATATTATTAGGTACTTTCTGAATCTCCATTGCTTTCCGCAGTCGGCGGAGAGAGATATCTTTAAAACTATTTCCCATTTCCCCCTACACTTTGGCAAGTGGACAAGAAATCTGCGGCGGGGGTCAAGTATCTGCAAGTACCTAAGCACTTCTCACTAAGTCACTTCTCTAAAATTTACGTGGTATCTACCTAAAATAATATATAAAATTGCCAGTATTTTGTTTCTACGTAATTTTAAACAATAGTCTTAATGGAAAAAAAAACCTAAATGAAATATACTTTTATGTATATAAGGCAATATGAGTTAAATTTAGGTACCATTCCTTTACTTGTATGGATACAGATATGAAGACAAAAACACTAGGAATAGTGTCTGTCCGCTGATAATTGAACCAAGATTATACTGCTTCAGGTGAGGTTCTATCTTGGTTTTATTTTTACAAGCTTTTATTAGGTCGACCTGTATGTAACTATGTAATGGAATCTGCAAGTTAAATTTGACCCACTTTCCGATTTCCGATTGAGCTAAAATTTTGCACGAATATGTAAATCGCGTGACAATGCAATATTATAATGACGTGGAGCTGATCTGATGATGAAGCTGGAAAGTGGCCATAGGAACTTCGTAATAAAACTACAAAAACCCATCGAATTTGGTCTCTTGATTGGTCTTGAAGGGTATATACAGGATTTACAAAGAAAAATACAGTCAGCCATAAAAGCGTATTCCAAAAATTCAATTTTTGAAAAATTTATTATAGTGTGAATAATTCATAAGAGTCCGGCCGTTAATTGCGAAAATGCAGAATAAGATGACGACCTGTTTATTTTTCTTTTGATCTTTACGGAACTAAAATGAGTAGGTATTAAAATATATTGATTACTCAATCATCCATTCTCATATTAACGGAGTCAATTTCTAGGTATATTCAAATAGCAAAACATCTTCCATCTAAAGCCGAGAGTCCTATTCAACGAATACCGTAGTTCAGAAATCAATAAGCTCACGGTTCTATCAACTCTTGCGCAACCACCGTTCATTACCAAAAGCGGCATCATGAGTGACAATTTAATGAAGTGTTGGTCCATTGTATAATTAAAGGCGAAGTTAAAAGCCACGCGTATGATGAATGAATGCGAGAAGCCGAACGCGTTTTGCAAGCGACTGTATATAAAATAAATTAAAATGATAGGTTACGTCTATATTGCATTTCTATTGAAGTTATGAAAGAACGAAGTTCGATTATAATTGTGATTACCTTGCTATCCACCACCACCACCCCAACAGCCCATTTACGGCCCACAGCTGAGCACAGGCCTCCTCTCATCACGAGAGGGTTTGGGCTATAGTCCCCACGCGAGTTCAGTGCGGATTGGGGACTTTACACACATCCTTGAATGACTTCGCAGATGCGTGCATGTTTCCTCACGATGTTTTCCTTCACCGAAAATCTCAGTGGTAAATTAAATTTGACCTTACATTACCTTGCTATTCTGATCGAGAAATTTTATGATTTTACGATTTATATAAAAATCATTTGGTGACTATTAAAAAAAAACACTGAAGATATAAGTAGAATCTCTTGACTATTCTATAAGTACTGTTTGATACCTGTAACTTAGGCGACCGCGATTTCTTAGTTGGAAGTACTTGGAAATGACTCTGCCTACTATTCCGATGGTGGCTGATTTTAATCCCACCAAAGCTAGAAGCCAAGGGGATGGCATGTCGAATCTGACAGCGTGCGAGCGGGATGCATTTATACATTTCTTAATGTGAAAGATGAGAGAAGTAATAGATTTTTTGTCCTTATCGGCGTACCAGCTTTTTTGTGTAGCGATTATAATTCGCTCGACCATCAGGTATAAAAGACGTACCCAGCAAAATTATGAAAACATAACCTTTCGTGCGTAAGTATTTCATTTTGGCCATTTAAACTCATCTTGTTCGGTATGATAGCGTTACGTAAGTTATATTTAGCTCATGTTCTTTTAAATTGACCAACTATCTTTGAATAATAACATAAATGAATCATTTTCAAAATACCGATGTTTTTAATATTATCCGCCCAAATTACGATGTTGCTTACTATGTATGCCACCATGAGTCAAGCTGTATTTTTAATTTAGCCACGGTTCGGGATACCAGCTATGAAATATAAGAGTGCCCACCAGATACCCAATATCTGGGGAAAAGCTATGCTGCAAAAATAAAATAAATAAACTCAGGATAATAATATCAATGTGTAAGTCACTTTGTTAGTAACGCTTTCACACGAAGTAGTAACTAGTAATGAGAAATAATGATGATCAACTGAGGCATTTTTTACCGACTTCACTAAGGAGAAACGTCAACATTCGACGGGATCTTTTTTGGATTTATGTACACCGAAAATAAATGAGTAAACATATACTTGCATTTTCATTTCTTCTGTAGTAGGTACCTGATGGTATCTACCTAGCTAGAAATACAGGGAGTCCATTTTGGTGGGCCAATCTGGGAATATCTCAAAACATGGAAAAACCTGTAATAAAAACTACATGTCTTTATAACAGGTCTTTCCGTGTGCCACCCTAGTAAATATCTTCTGTATATATAAAAGCCATGTAGATAGCTGAAATTTGGTAAGTAACCTACATTTACCACTATTGTTTCTCTAAATCTTAACCGTCAGTCAAAGTCGCGTGTGATAGCTAGTTATTGGAGTGGGGTAATTTTTTACCCACCTTGCCACCCCATGTACTTGACGCACACATACACATTTTATATGCCTATCCCTTACCGGGGTACGCTATATAGCGCATCTAGGAGATACTTAATCTAAGCTAGAAGCGAACTTTTGAACTGGAAAAATCTACTACTACCACAGCCTATTTGCGTCCCACTACTGGGCACAGGCCTTCCCTCATGAGAGGGTTTGGGCTATAGTCCCCACGCGGGCCCAGTGCGTATTGGGGACTTCACACACATCTTTGAATTACTTCGCAGATGCGTGCAGGTTTCCTCACGATGTTTTCCTTCACCGAAAAGCTCAGTGGTAAATTCAAAGTGAATTTCGCACGTAAGTAAATTTAGAGGTGCGAGCCGGAATCGAACCCCCGACTTCGGCATGAGAGGCGGTAGGTCGAACCACTAGGCCACCACGGCTTTTTTGGAAAGATCTATGTTTAGTAATTAATGTGTATATTTCTTTATATAACTTATGAACATGGTTCTCTGAGACCTATAGTATAGGTCAATTTGTGTGATATGTATCAAGATATTTAGTATCATCACTAATGTTTTCGTCAATTTACAAAATATTAGTTACGGCTCCAAACAAAACTATGAGTGATATGTTGACGTCGCTTAGACGCTCCCTGTTTCAAATTTGATACCGCAAATCTTCTATCAAGGGACCCATTAGTTACTATGTAAGATAAATTTGGATTATCAATCCTGCTTCCGAATCCGAAATTACTAACTAGCGAATATCGTCCCCTTTGTAGATACGACAATTACAAACAAGCCTAATCGTAACAACGAACGTACAGTTAATTGCTCATTCCAAATTCCCGTAAGCTCGCTTGTAATCAATCAATGCTGAATAAACTGTGATGTTACAGTCGTATTGTAGCGGTAGAGCCTGGTGCTGGGTCCGTCCGGGGTGGTACCAACGTCTTTCCCCGCTAACCTGCCGCCAAATAGCAGTGCTCGCACTGTTGTATTCCGGTAGGGGGTTAAGGCAGCCGGTGAAATTTCTGGCACAGAGGCATTTTTCAAAGTTATTTCGAGTGATTAATCAGTAATCACTATTTTGTGTACAGATTTTTAAACTTAATTAATATTTATATCGACCACTGGAAAAATATTGCAAATTTTTATTAAAATTCTAATTACTCCATCTAAACAATTCAACAGCTGGGATCGTTTTACTATTTTTAATTTAAAAAGCTGCCAAAGATAAATCTTAATTACTTTTCTGACGTAACAAGGTCGTTGTTGATTTATTTGCAAGTCAATCGGTCGCTCTAAATGACGTTTACTCTATGTCATTTCTTATAACTTCAAATATTATTTTAAATTGATGATATTAACCTTTTAGTAATAAAAATATTAGAGGGTGGTGTAAAATGTGCTGCAATCAAGCCATAAAGGTTACAAATATTTAAACGAAGAGCAATTACAAGTGATATGCGTAAGAGGAAATGTGATAATTCGTATGCATGGCAGTGTTTCGATAATTGTTTTAATGGACTACAATTTCGTAGACCTACGCTACGATATCTCGCTCATCTTCTGCTTAGAATCTGAATAAGTTTCAATAATCTAAGTTTAATTATAGATTAGGGACAATAATGATTGATACCACGATAATTAAAGCACGGACTTTCGCTGGCATTCGACCCTTCAGGTTGCGTTATTAAAAGGTCACAAAGATAATGAAGACAAAAGAAGGTAGGTAGTCATTAAAATTAAAAAAAATGTGGTCAGTCTATGAAGGTCGCAGTCGTTGAAAAAATTTATTTTGATTACCTTGAGATCGATATCGAAAGATTTGGTTTGGAATATAATGGATCTCTGAACAATTTTACTGCATCATAAATTGGCCCAATACAAACTAAAATTATTTTTTTAATATATATAAAGATATTACTATACAGAATTACCGATAACTTTTCTTTCTGATATCCGATTTTAATCAAACATAGGTTATACATAGCTCTGTCTACATTTGAAAACTGCATTCAAATCGATTCAGTAGTTTCGGAGATAAACTCTAACAAAATGACAGACAGTTACAAAGAGACAGAAAATTACCCTTTTGTTAAGTAGTATAGATAATACAAAAACTAAATTTTTAGGTATACAAATCTAACATAAAAAATGTATTAGATTAAGGTACGGTAAGATGAAATTTAAACTTTTAACACTCTTCTCTTACAAACCTCTAAGTTGAAAAAGTCCTAAAACATACTGCTGCATTGTATTAAGGACATTAAAAAAATCTGACAGGTAGGTAGTCAAGAACACAACGGGTCATTTTACGCTTCTATACTTTACTCAATGCTCTGCAGGTTTGTCATAACATTTGTTCAATTTATGGACTTGAACATTCAGCTTTTGTCTCGTAAAGAAAGGCTACCAGTCTTTAACAACGGACAATAGTTTCTTTTTATGGTTTGCTTAGAAATTCCCCACTATCTTGGACTGGAAGCTTTCAAATGAGATTCCCCCTATTAACCATTCGTCATGCAAGATGTTGTAAATTATATGATGACATTTATGAATGTAATCTAAGCTAGATTATCCTATACCATTAAACGAGCATAAATGCGGAAGTAACTCTGTCTGTTTGTTTGTCTGTATGTCTGTTACCTCTTCACGCTTCAACCGCTGGACCGATTGAGATGAAATTTGGTATGGAGATAGTTGGGGTCCCGGGAAAGGACATGGCTACTTTTAATCCCGGAAAACGCATAGTTTCCACGGGAATGCGATAACCGAATGCCACGCAGGCGAAGTCGCGGGCAGAAGCTAGTATATATATATATATATATATATATATATACATATATATATATATATATATATATACATGGTGGGTCAGATCATATAGCAAATAATTAACCCACAGTATCGGCTATTGATTCTAAGGATATTGTATAGGTCTTTATTTTTTTTCGAGTTGGTAAAAAAAAGAAATTATATGGGATTGGTTGTGAGAGGGACGCCTGAATCCTATACAAAATATATTTTGTTACCAACTCAAAAAAAATCAAAGACCTATCAGAGACCTACTTAGAATCGATAGCCGATACTGTGGGTTAATTATTTGCCATATTTTCTGACCCACCGTGTATATATATGACAATATGGGTCTCATACCTGGGAAAATTCATTTTTAGCCATTTTCCCCCGAGAAAAGCTCGGTCGCCCAGGTACTACGAAGGAGATCGCTATTGAGCGATAAGTCCGCCTGGTGTTTACCTATTTAGTGTGTATTATTTCTGTATTTTCTTTGTTTTGTTTATATGGTGTCCAAAAAAGAGTATTGTTGTTGTTGTACTAGTCTTAAATCTTGTCAGGTAATGTGTTTCATTACCATTGTGGCGCTTAATGCCACTATTTATCTATACCTACTGAGTTTATATCGATAGAAGGTACAAACTTGGCAAACGAAGTTCCGAGCTCAATGGCTCCTTATGCCTTGCAGGACCTCAATTAGAGGCCATTTGTGTTAATCCACGAGCTGACCGGATAGAGTGGGACGATCATTGGATGACTCATTGTAGCATGACGTAATATAGACTAGAGAAATGTAGGAAAGCTCATAACAACACATAAGTGACAAAATCTAATTAATGACTCACTCTGAGATTGGAGGTTTCCGAGAAAAAATAAGGATGTTATGTAAAGATACAGTTTACTATTGTTTGCTCTTATAGAAATTATTACCTACATGGTAAGCACATTGGGATCATTAAAATATAGTAGGTACCTAGGCGACCGATCTTTAATCAGGTGATAATACCTAAAAATATGAGATATGAGACTTATAGCAGTTTTTTCGCCAGCGCACTATTGAAATTTCGTTTATATCGCTAGAGTCGATAGATGATAGTTGGAATAAAAAAAAGTGGCTGTAACATACGAACGGACAGACAGACATGACGAATCCATAAGGGTTTCGTTTTTTGCCATTTGGCTACGGAACCCTAACAAGATTGGTTTATCTAAAGTTATGATTTAGGTACAATTATGTCGATGGCCAGGAATTTACTCACATTCTTGTCACTTTCTGAGTTCAAAAATGGCGTTTTTTTACACTTCAAAAATGACACCAAATATGTCTGTGAATTGTCAATGATCCCAAAATACGGAATTCTAAAAAGTGATTGAAAAAAAAAGGACAAAAACTAAGTCCCACTTGGCACACAATAAAACAAGGCACAAAGAGTCAACTGTACTGAAGTACTGTTTGCCGAATGCTACTTTAACAACAACTTTATTATTCTTAGTAAAACGTTTACCAACGCGTTGTGACGCTCGCTCGCAGGCAGCGAGTGAAGATATTACCTCAGAGGTTACATTTAAATGACCACAAGGTTAATGGTACGCCTGCTGTGATGTTCCTTCCCTGATACGGTTCCGAAGCACCACTAAAGTCATTTTATGGCCCCGTAGTAAAATTGACAATTGCAACCACGCAATTTGCAAGCGGCCTTCTTTGTAGATTATAGCGGACGTACCATTTAAAATTCTGTAGGTGCCTTACCTTAAGCTTATGATACGCTGTGCGAGGTGACCGCTGCATTCAGGTCACGTCTGACGTCCTGTGCTTTGTCAGATTTAGGTGGTGCAAGTATGAAACCTTTTTTCATAATCTGGGGCTTATAAAAAGGGTTTCCCCTATGGTATGTAAATATGAAATGTTACCGTGAGAGGTTTTAGAAGAGCTATTTCATGTTGGTTTCATTGGAATTAATTTTTTTCTGTTTTTTCATTCCCCTTTATAACATATTCCTACATCTACAGTTGAATCTATCATAGTGCATAATATACAATAATAGCAGGTACTGTCGAATGTAGGTAAGTACTTACATATTATAATTGTATGTTACTTCATTGACTAAAGGTGGGGATGAAATAAAATGACAATATTATGCAAAAATTATCACAATGGCTTTATTAAAGTATATAAATAGTATACTCGTGACTTAAATTATATGGACATTTATTTATTTACATTATGTACAAGTTTAGTAACATATCTACAGCAGTCTTATAGAATGTATTTACACCAACATTACGAAACGTACGCCTTTTGGAATGGCGAGAAAATACAAAAATAGATTAAAAATTTAATTATTTGGTATAGCGTGTTGCATACAATGATTCACATGAAGCTGACTAATGGTTTAATAATAACTGAGTTCATGGGAAGCACGGACTAGACAAGGTAGGCCTGACCGGAGGGCTGCGTGTCGATGAGCGGGGGCGGCGGCGGCCAGTGGCGGAACTCCCGCCGTCGGTTCGGGTTGCTCCCTCCGAGTTCAAGCGACGAGTAATCAGAGTCTATAGAGGAGTAAATGTGATCCGACGGCGGCCTGCCGTCTGGCCCGTATGACGCCTGACCCTGTTGCTCCATGAACTCTGGAGCTCCGCTCACACCCCCACCCGGCTCTCGCATTTTTTCCGTAAACGAAAAAGACCTCATTGTCCCATTCTGCACACCACCCCTCATATTATACGAACTAATATTATTTCTGTACGATTGCGTCTTCTGCCTCCGATCCGGCATCGCGTACCACAGTTTCTCCCAAAACTTATTTTGGCCCCACCTGACCCGCGAACTCGTTTTTAGATACGGCTTTAAATCAAGATCGCACTCCGCTTCAAGCAATACTGAGTTGTCTTCTATAATTACTAAGCTATAAATACGGGACTTCAGAATTTCGTGCATTGTTTGACGAAACTCGAAACGCGACCATTCAGTCTCTATGAAATTTCTAGTTAAGATGATTATAATACGCTTGGAGGCTTCTGCGGCCTCAGGAAGTGGCAATGTGCATTGCATGTAAGGCGAGCCGTGCTGTGGGATGTCTCTATAATGCAAACAAAGGTGATACGAAGGGCTTCCATTTTCCAACTCAGCGGCTAATGTCTGAATAACAAAGTCATCATCTTTAGGGCTGTAGCATACGTAGGCATCGTACAATTTGTCAGTGTCATCGCACGCCCCGTTGAATGGGAACAATCTTATTCCACAACTTGTATAAAACCAGATGCGAATTGTGTCCCTAAATAAGAAAATCAAAAGGATGACTAGCATGATTACCATAAAACCCGTGAGCGTAGTCACCATCATGGGCATGTAATTTGAGACCAGCATGTTATCTATAACAGAATCACCGGCGTAATAGTCACTGCATATCGTGCCGTTCAGATTGAGTTCTTTCTTTTGTGGTAATTGCCCCTCGGCGTTCCAACAGAACAAGTCCGAGATGTCTACTATTTTAGGGACGTTGTCGGCCACAAACGTAGTAAATCTTTGTAAATATCTACATTTGCACGACCACATGTTATTTCCCAAAGATAAAGCATTCAAATTCATTTTACTATTTAAATTCCAAACGGCAAAATCTACTAATCTATTACCATGTAATTTTAAAACTTTCAACGAATATAGAGAGGCAAAGGTTGAATTCGCAATAAAGCCGATAAAATTGTCATGCAAATAGAGTTCGTTCAGCTGTGACAGATGCTCGAATTCATAGCCTTTCAAGTGTTTCAGTTTATTACTCCCAAGATTTAATATTAATAGGGATGATAACCCGGCGAACGTCCTATTTTGTATATTCTCGACTCCGCTCGAATTAACATACAGCGACCTCATATTTTTTCTCCCGATGAATGCATAATTTTGCAATTCCTTGAAGTCATTACCATCTAAGTAGACCTCGGTTGCATCCATGGGTATTTTTTCTGGTATTTCAATTGCTTGCTTGCTGGAGCAATCGACTACATTGGTATGCCAAGTCGGGTCGTGATAACAAGAGCAATTATAGGGGCAGGTCATTTGGCAATCACAGGCAACGTAATCGCAACAGTGGCACAACGCGAAACAGTGGGTCTCGTAAGGACACAAGAAGTCGGTTGATTTTAGATTACTGAGGGGTAAATGCGTGACGCCTCTAGTGTGGGTCATGTTACACAAGACGTTTTCGAGGTCCATTATGCGAGGGTGCTGCCTCATGGCGGTCATATTGTTTATCATCGGCAGCCACTCCAAGGAGCAATCGCAATTAAACGGATTTCCTCCGATGTAGAACTCGGGCAACGACTTGTTCAGGGGAACCGGGGACAGCCGGAGGCTGTTGATATCTAAATGAGATATCTCATTTGCGTAAATATCAACCCGCGTGAGATTGCGTTTCTCCATAAACGTGTTTACTTGAATGTTACTAATGCGGTTATTATTTATGAACAATAACTCAGCGCTGTTCGGGATGGCTAATGGAGATATTTCTACAATGCGATTATGACTAACGTCTAATGTTTTTATATTAATTTCATCTTGGAGTTTATAATAGTTACCTAAATGCTCGATGAAATTTCCATGCACATCAAGCCACTTTAATTTACTAGGAATGAAAGCATAGTCGAACCAAATTAAATGATTTTCTGATAAGTTAAGCCAAAGTAAACTAAGTAGAGTAGAGAATACCCCATTTATATCGGATATGAAATTACCATCTAACCGTATAGCTTCTAGTTGTGAATTTCTGATAAAACTTCCTCGTTCTATGGATTGAATTTTGTTCTTTGCTAGATTCAAAACTTGCAAACTTGGTACATCCCAAAACATTCCAACTGACAAATTACCAATGAGATTATCTATTAATCTTAAACCGGTCAGTTGATCCAAATTCTTAAAAGAACCATTCTTAATGTCTGTTATTTGATTTTCACCAAGATCCAATGTTTTCAATAAAGAAAGCTCCCAAATGGCGTTGGGGACTTCTTTTAATTGATTAGAACTCAAATCTAATTCTTTTAAGTCGGAGCAGTTCTTGAAAGCTTTTGGATCAATATCTTGTAAAAGGTTGTTATTTAAATTCAATTTGCTCAAAACAAACAATCCATTAAAAAGTAGTTCGTCGATAGTAAATAAGCGATTTTCAGCTAAATTTAGAGTATGTAAGTTATACAACGGCAGAAATGTATTTTCTTCTATATAACCTATAGAGTTATTCCTTAGGTCTAATATCTGGAGGAAGAATAAATCCTTGAACGTCTTACCATCTATCCTCGTCAAGGCGTTATTGGATAAATTCAGAATGACTAAGCGTATAAGGCCGACAAACGTACTGCCGTCGATATGCGAGCTCGAGAGCTGATTATTAGATAAATCTAAGACAAGCAGCTGTTCTAATCGATGGAACACGCCTCTGGCTAATTCAAATAGCAGGTTATTATTTAAATATATTTCTCGTAACTCCTTCGTGTTCGTGAACGTGCCCTCCGGCACTATCTGGAGGTTATTGTAGGAAACATTTAATACCCGCAGAGAAATAAGTCCATTAAATGTTTCACTTGAGATATCGGTGATATTGTTATTCTGCAACCGCAGCTCTTGGAGATTCTTCAGCCCGGTGATTTGCGATTCGTCGCTCAAGGATTTGAGATCGTTATCACTTAAATCCAAATTTCGAAGGCCGGATCCACAGTTTTTCCCGAATCCAAGGCGATCCACACTTTTGATCTTATTATTAGTCAAATTCAAAGTTTGAAGATTGCCCAGAGGGCAAAATACTTCCGAGGGGATTGCTTTCAAATTATTTAGCCCCAAGTCGAGTGTTTGTAATTCCCGCAATCCATTGAAAGTTCCAAGCGAAAGCTCCAAGTTTTTATTTGGACTCCAATCGTAGTTTTTAGATCGGATCGACAACTTTTTCAGCTCGCGTAATCCTTCGAACGCGTTCCCGGGTATTCGGAGAAGTTTGCAGTTCTCGAGTGTTAGTTCGGCGAGCGTCGAAAATCTTTGAAAATAGTTCGCTTCGACGTAGCTTTCGAAGAGGAGCAGCTGATTGCACTCGACGTTGAGCCGTTTCACAGTGTCGGAGGCTGCATGTGCCAGGCTCGACCCATCTGCCTCGAGGGTTCGCACGCGGCATATTGCGGCGGCTTCGTCGCCTTTGGATTGGCGGTGGCAATTATCCACGCCTTTGGGAGCATACGCGGCATTAACACCCAAAGTCACTAACAGAAGAGTCAGAAGTTGAAACATTTTGTTCACACATTTGTCTTGACAGTAGGTACGAAGCTGTACAAATCACTTCACTTGAACTTGGTTTATGATTGTCAATAGCACTTCACTGATGTTTATGTTGTGTACGTACGTCGGCGGCGGTAGGCTGTGGCGCGTGCCGGCCTCATCGCGGCTGGAGTGCGACTGGCGGTCGGCTCGGCTGGCGAGCAGTGCGCCCCGACCCCGCGCCCCATAGTTACACGTTCCCTTGCATGGCGCCACTTGCGCCCGCTCTCGCACAATTATGTAATATTTTCTTAATCAAGCCGCATCGCGCAAAGAAAACCTGTCGTGGAAATATTTACCTTGTATCGTAAGGAACTATAACGCGCTTCCGTTCACTTATTTTAATTTAAACTTCAGTTTACTTTATAGGTATTAAATTAATAGAAGTATAGAAGTATCAATAACACAATGCAATTAATCTTGTCAACGGTGCAGTTTTATTAGCATTCCTAGTGGTTCTAAGCTAAGCTAAGTAAGCTCGGTGAGAATCGGAAACACAATCAGACATTGTCTCAAGACGTCTAATGATCAAGAACATAAAAAAATTGAACAAATGGTCTATAATGCCAAAGGCGTCCTTTTAACATGTTCCTAAAAATATTCAGACTGTTGTGTTGGTCGAAGGTAATTAGACAAGTCAGTAAGTAAGAAATAACCAAGTTAAAAATAAGTGTTGACGGATCATTGAGCGATCCCATTCCGAACTGTAACAAATTAGGTAAAAAGTAAACGCTAAGCTGGCGCAACGGGAGAGAGTCATAAAGTACAGCTGTGTAAAATAAAGACAAAGTGAACATCAAAGTGACAATCAAGAACAAAGTGCAGCTATGTTGCAGTCGGGCATCCTTAATTCCCACTTATTTGATTCCCAGCGCACATAGTTCGGCGAAGACACCCAATAAAGCTACTTTACTGTGCTCACATATTTTTGTCTACAGAAGCGCACAGAATTTTCAAATAGGGAAGGGCCATTTTGGGCAACGAATTCCGGTATCTCGACGGGCTGGAAGAGGTGCGAAGTTGGTGCGAGTTGATAATTTGATTTCCCTGTTCGACACATAAAGTCGTTTACGGCCTAACTGGAAGTTAGCTGTGTACAGAATACGGGACAGAAGTTTGGTAACAAATGCCGGGAATAATGCTGCAATAGGGTTATGTAGATATAATTATCTTTACCTTTTTAGGTAGTAGTTTGGGTTTATTTTTCGTGTTGTATTTTTTAAACTAAGTTAAGGGTAGGTTTAGGAACAAAATAAAGAACTGTTAAACATTAGGTGCTATCTTAATCGTTCCGGTAGTTAAAAAGTAGATTAAACTAAGATGTACCACCGCCATAGTAATTAAATATATTGTGTCATTTTACCCACACTTACACTTTAATATTATACTCCCATTTACATCATAGCTTAGCCAATGGTCTAAAAGCAGTACCTTAAAAACACTATACGTAAAAAACACATAAGTTACCGTACAACCTCTAAGCTGTCCAATTTAGGTCGCGGTTAACATAGAAAGAGCAAAAACAAGGCGGCGTTAAGAGGAAAGTTTTCCTTGTTGGAAGACACCCTAAAAACACTTCGACCACTATGATATCCTTAATATTAATGTCTGGTGGCAGTATCCTGTATCAAAAGTTGTCGCTGTCGAGAGTTCTTAGCGCTAGCTTGATAAATGACTTCGCCCACTTTCGCGAAAGTTGTTCGTGTTTTTTTTTCTGTTACAGGAGGCTGGTGTCACAGGCTGGCGGGACGTGAGCCGACTGCTGATGACTGCGTAGCGTATAACCCAACGGATTATTTGATCTCTTTCGGTTTAAACTCACTCTTAATATATTGAGATTTTATTTTCTTTCCCAAATTCGCTTTGGCTTTTTCTTTGTTCATTCTTTTATTCTAGCTACATTTTTTCTTTCACCTTATCCGAAGCATTGTTAGAATCAAAGTTAAGAAATCAGATGTGGTCAATTTTCGGAATAATGATTGTTTATTTTCTTGGCTGATAAAGCATCTTTTTTGTTCTTCTTCTTTGATTCATTTATACCGCATTTGTTAGAGCCACTGAAGTACTACATGAAATAATAGTGTATAAGAACCCAAGACACACATTATTTAGAGCAAGGAAGTGTAATTAAAACTCTATATAGCATGACACAACTATAATGGCGCGCTGCGTAGAACTTACCCCGTTGACAAAAGGTCTAATATAGCTTAATTCACTCGCCATATTAATGTTGTCATGCTGTTTTGCACCTTCGGCTGGTTTATTCTATTGTTATCTACATCTGGTTGCGTAGAATATGTCTTGACAGTCCTGCTACAGGTAGCGGTTATCTGCATGGATATTAACGCATTGCCACCGTATATCAAGTACTTTCTAGCGCAGACTAGGAAGTTGCATAGAGACTTCTTACGTTTTGTGTTTCATTTTTAAAGCATGTTTCCATATTTGAACATGTTAAAATACTTGTACTATTTTTAAATTCATATTTGTAAGTTATTTTCGATAATTTATAATTTGTCTCTTGTTTTCTATAATTTGTGATTTCAGTAGGTAGGTACACACTTAGGTAGAATTCTATCGAATACATGTGCAGAATCAGCCAACGTTAAAATATGACCTTTAAAACATGATTGATGTTGCGCAAAACGAAAAATAGAGCCTTTTAGTGAGTGCTAAAAGTAACGTTTGTCACTGATGTAAGTATCCGATGAACCAAAGGACAATGTAGGCTGAACCATGGGTGGATAGTCTTCTTCTATATATATAAAACAAGAAAGTGATTGACTGATAGATCAACGCAGAGCCGAAACTACTGGTCGTAGAGCTGAAATTTGGCATGCAGGTTCCTTAGGGAGCACACTAAGAGAGGATTTCCTGAAATTCTTCCGGGAACGGAAAAAACGGGATTTTTCATTTTAACATTTTGTGCGCATACGATGTTGCGGGAAAAAGCTAGTAACATATAAAAACAGATTATCTCAATTTAATTACCCACTAACACCTGCACTCCTCTATAGCTAGGTACCTACCTATAGGTATCTCGCGATCGACTTTAATCAGCACCTGGGGCTCGCGCGGTGCATGTTCTATTCAAATCGACCGGCTTTGTGGCAACCGATGCTCTTGAAAATAATACTACGAGTGTTTGCTAAATTGTATTGAAGCTGAGAAATGTTGGGCACGCTCTTCCTAACCTAACATTTTAACTAGAAATTCCGTTTTATTTTCACGTAACGATTTCGGTTAATGACGTATTACCATTTATTGTAATTCCGTCATGATTTTATGCACTATGCAATTACAACCAAGAGAATGCAGTAGTTTTATTCTTTAAAAGACATCTGAATTACTATGATTATGGTATCTTATTTGTTATTTTTCAATTTAATACAAGAGAAACAAAAATGCATCTGTTAGATAATGATTGTAGGGAGTTGAAAGCAGATTAATAGACATAGACCTGCCTTCAATGGACATTACGACTGGATGTGTTTGTCTATTTAAAACGTAGTAAAAGTATAAGCACGGAATGCAACATATACATTTCGCTTGAGAATCTGCCACAGGGGACGCCATAACACATCGATATCGGCAATCGACATGAAAACTAGACAAAGCGGCGAAATATACAACCTACACCTTTTCGATCCTATCGGATCGGAGGCTAGCGGTGCCGCGCTAATAGCCGCCGTACATAACTTCTTCTAGATAGCATTTGAAGGGTTTAAAGTGGGCGATTTGAATCGCATGTTGCAGAGTGATTTGTACCAATTGTAGTTCAACAGTTAAAAATTAGCCATGGTAGCCTAGTGGTTCGGCCTACCGCCTCTCATGCAGAGGGTCAGGGGTTCGATTCCGGCTCGCACCTCTAAGTTTACTTATGTGCGAAATTCAATTTCCATTTACCACTGAGCTTATCGGTGAAGCATAACATCGTGAGGAAACCTACACACATCTGCGAAGTACTTAATTCAAAGATGTGTGTGAAGTCCCCAATCCGCACTGGGCCCGCGTGGGGACTATAGCCCAAACCCTCTCATGATGAGAGGAGGCCTGTGCCCAGCAGTGGGACGCAAATAGCCTAGTTTAGTACTTAAAAATTGCAATAGCGGTTTTATCCTTATGCATACTTGCTGTCAATTATATTTGCTGAAATCTTATGGAATGCGTGTAAATTTGTGGTTATTACTTATCTCCTTCCTCCCTCCATCCTCTTCAAAGGGAGGAGGCAAGGCACGAGGCTAAATTTACTGCAAATTATAATAACCTCATCTATTATATATGGTCGCCATTTTATCAACGTGTTTAAATAATAAGTACCTACTTAAGAATGTAATCAAGTAACATTAACATTAATACTACACAGAGTTCATCCAAAAACATGAAAATCGATTTACAACAAAATAATTTACGGACGTTTGCTACACTCGCTCTCTGACTTGCAAATAAAATCTCTGTCTAAGATGCTCAAAGATTTTAAGCAAGTCGAAGCTTGATGGAAACTTTGTGAAACATTGCACTCTGACTACTTATACGGTACTTCAGACGCTTAGTCTCCTAGATCTTAACAAAGTGATCCTGGGAGTTTGTCGTGCAATGGTAAACTCATGCTTTACAGTCTGTTGAACTTCTTGTATAAGATTATATGGATATTCTATTCTTTAATGTCTAAATTTTTAAACTTATCGTTAACGTTTTCTTACAAAAAACTCGCACCCAAATAGGGAATATATCAGTCTCAAAGCCTATGCATGTAAGACTACAGTTTGTGAAAAAAGTAACAGTAAAGTGTATTTAGATTTATACTTCACTTGATTACCAAAGTGTGCAATATCCAACACGTAAAAAATAATAATCTAATTGATACTTCGAAAATAAATTCACAATTTTTTTATTTACAAATTCCTATAAGTAGGTAGGTAATTCGCATTGGTCTGAAGTCAATTATAAAATATCAGGTACCTATGCATAAATTATGAATAGGAGACCGTAGTTAGCCTACAGTGGTTTGACCTATCTCTACTCTCAAGCCCGAAGTCGGTTCATCGGTCTAGGAACTCTAAGAAAAACGATTACATTTGTAAAAAAAAACCGGTAATTTGCGAGTTTGACTCGCGCACCGAGGGTTCTGTACAAACTGAATGTAAATTTACTGTTACAAACTTATTATTTGCGGACGAACCGCAAATAACAAGTATGTATTTTTATTATCAAAATATATTATAATATTTACGGTTTTCAGATTTATTCCTATATGTGTGCAGTAAGACCTTGCTTCTGGCAAAATTTCATGACTCTAAGTCATCGGGAAGTACCCTATAGGTTTTGATTCCCTTGTGAAATCGCAAAATAGGCAACATAAACAGGCATATCTTTTGTTGGCGTTGACTTACAAGTTTGATTTTTTCACAGCCAAAAGAGTCTGTAGATCCGTATATTTCATATAAATTTCAGTTTGACAGTGCTACGCGTTCCTGGGAAAGATGCTCTTGACAGACGGATAGACAGACAGACAGACGGACGAGGAAGAGATCCTATCAGGATTCCGTTTTTAGGGTTCCGAAGTCCACAAGGAACCCTTATAGTTTCGCTATGTCCGTCCGTCCGTCCGTCCGTCTGTCTGCACTATTGCTCGGAGATGCTTAGTTCTAGAAAGCTGTAATTTGGCATGAATATACATATTAGTTACGCTGACAAAGTGGTACAATAAAATTTTGAAATATATTTTTTATAGAGTAGAGCCCGTACTCGTAAAGTGGGGATGTAATTTTTTTTTCTTGCCTACCCCATGGTGCGGCACATTGTTGAATCAGTCTTAAAAAAATATTGTGGGTTTGTTAAAACCATTTTTTGATTAAGTGATGCGTTTGTGAAATATTAAGCTTTAAAGTGCTATTTTTTGTTAGAGTCACGTGTCCCCCCCCCCCTGCCAGTTAAATGGGGGTACTTGGATGGCAGAAAAAAAAAATGGTTGTGGCATATATAACGTAGTTGAAAGGAAAACTATCACAGTTAAGTAGGGTGTACAAACTTACGAGTTATAGGCCCGGTTCCTATATCCACGAAACGCCTCGTTTTGCCTACGGACGGTTGATTTTTGACATTTGTTCCATAGAGAATCTGTCAAATTTTAACCGTCCGTAGGCAAAACGAGGCGTTACGTAGGATATAGGAACCGGCCCTTAGTCGACCAACATATGAAATGATTAAAAAAACAATGATTTTTCTGCGTCGGGCGGACACGTCATACCACAGGCTAGCTAGATGCTAATAAGTCTTAGAAAGGTACTGTGGGCATCTTCAACTTCGGAACTCTATACTTTGCGCGTGGCCCGACACGCACATGGCCGGTTTATTTCCTTTTGAGGTACGAAACCCTAAGAAACTGTACACCTATAACTTTAAGTTTGTTAAATTCAAATTCACGCTCGTGAATGGCCGTAACTCAATAATGTACAAAGTGGAACCGAAACAACGAGGAAATTAACGTACGTCGCAATCCGTTCGAGAAGGATATTACCAGAAGATTGCTCGTCAACTCGAGTTCTCGGTCCAATCACTTCGGATAGCCCGAATGGCAATAGTTCCAATCCGGGAAGCGTTGATTATGCAGAACCAGTTCAGTGGGGCACTATTTGACGGTGCCAATCGATAGTTAGTGCCTTTCGTAGACGGATTCAGAATGAGTTGGAATTAAACCACAAATTGTCTAAGGCCCGGTTAGTATATCAAAAAAAGGACTCGTTACGTCTACAGTCTGTTAAAATTTGACAGACTGTCTATGGAGCAAATGTCAAATTGTAACCTTCCGTAGCCATAATGAAGAGTTTTGTCAACACTACAGTCATTGTGTATTACTTGCTGTTCATAAGTGTTCCACTACTCACGAGGCGTGGGCTGTGCGGTTATGGTATCTGTATCCGTATTGTTTGTTCACAGGCCTCAGACGTCTTTCGCAAATTATTTACGATTTGCGATACGAGGTGAGTCTGTTTATATGAATTTTTGTTCATGGCTGTATAGTCCAGTGCGGGAGCGAAAGCGCAAGTGTTTGTTACATTAAGATTATTAGATAAGTTCTGTTATATAATTATGGTAAATTCCAATCCCATACCAAAACATTAAATACTCTACTGCAAATAACATAGGTAGGTATCTACTGAGTGAATAAAGTAATCATATTTTCAAAATAATTTCATACGCACTCGAAGCGGCTGGTTTTAAATCGTTTTTGAATACATCTTCAGGCTTTCAAACCAAAGTCAAACGAAATAACTTTAATGTTGACACAAGTACGTAGAAGTTATTGAATTTATTCCCAAGTGAAAGTTCGTTAAAGCTTCCCTTGAACATGTGAATTTGTTCGCGATCATTTTGTTTATCATGGAAATTTATTTTCAGTTTAAGACCATAATAATTTGAGAGCTTTAAAATTATGCATTTATTACCATAATGAAGTGCTAAGTCGTTCTCGGTTTTGTAAAGTCATAAATAATTGTATCTTAATGATAAGTAAGCGAAAGTTTCATGATCAATATTTTTTATAGAAATGGAAATTATAATGAAAATTTTCATTATATCAATGGCTATAAGTATATGTGAACTCGTCATAACTTTAAATAAATATTATGATGTTATCAATGCAATAATTTCGCATACACAACTAAAGATGAAAATTTTTGTTGAAAAATTCAACCTACTGTTTTCATTTCAATTATTTAAGTAACAGTGTAAATTGCTTTATTTTACATTGTCTCAAACTTTCGCGATACACACTCTTATTAAACACACTACTAACGGGACTTAATCGCGTCAAAAACTATTTATTATTTTACCTCGACGTTTCGGCCGGGATGCAGCCGCCGTGGTCACGAAAAGACTCAGTCTTCTCAGTCTTCTCGTGACCACGGCCGCCAGTATCCGACCGAGACCAAGCTCCGTTACCTAGTAGTGTGTTTAAGCTTTATTTCAATTCACGTAACATTACATAAAACAACATCATTATTTTCTTATTTCACTGTAACGTTGGCTTTCGTCAATACTACTAGTCAACGACGTCGTAAGCTTTCAAGAACCCATCTGTCAAAATATAACAAGTATTACGTCTTTCGTCAAAATAAATCACAAAACTGCGTGCTGCGTGCTGCGCCATTTTACTCCAAGCACAAGTTCCCTCGGCAAACAGTTCCGGATATTATTTGCGTACAATTTTCACCGATACCAATGTTTGAGTTGTCACCGTTGCAACGTACTGTTTGTAGTTAATTATGGTAATGGACTGCAATGCAAACAGGTCTCGAAATACGCTCAAACCCGCTCCGTCTCAGGTTGTTTGTTTTGGTAGCTTGAGGTAGGATCGAGGTGCGCTCGGCGCAATCGTGATAGCTGTCAATTTCAAATCTACGCTAGACTACTCACCCCAGTATCCTGTTTTTAGAAACGTGTCACACATTTTAAAATGCCGCAAAATTCAAAATACTAACCAAGTAACGGAAATGATACGTTACCTATTTGGATAGGAAACCGAAATACTCCGGAATGTAACTTTAATTAAGTTTTAGTCATACTAAAGTATGTCTTCTTTATGAGATATAATTTAGAACAAAGTACTTAATACAGAAGAATAGTGTTTTCTATAATCACATCAATAATACGGATACAAATCACTTTCCCTTTATTCTTTATTCCAGGGTGTATATAATTTAGTTCTCTGAATTATTTAGCTATAAAATAAGGGAGTACATTACTGACACATAAACTAGAACAAACATACGTTTAACTTCAATTCATATCATCATGTTCGGCTAAAGCTAATTGCAAATAAATTATAAAAGTCGTAAATTATTACGGTCAAAACGTTTGCCTATAAAACATAAAACGGAACGTATTTCCCAGCACAAAGCTCGTAATTGGCTTAATCTATTGCACTATTCCGAGAAACAAATCATCCAGCCAGCTTCACCTTTATTTATAGTTGCTTTATTTCATTAGTCATATTTCACACCCATCCGAGTCCGTTCGCGATTCACTTTGATCACTTGAAGCAAAATATGCCGTCGTTCAGACTTAAATACCAGACTTTGGTGTATAGCTTTGTTGATACTGCAAATTGTCTAGGCGGATAGTTGGAAATTATTTTAGTCTGCGTTCGCACAGTTCGGGCGTGGAATTGTGGAAGGAACGAGAAATGAATTGTGATACGATTTGGAGCGCGTGGCGACTGCCTATTGGCGATGAAGTATTGATGGAGGCCTGTTCTGACGTACATGAAAAATATGGCCGTGGAAATCGTATTATTTTTTTATCAACTGTCAGCGTTGAACTTTTTTTGGGATCATTTTGGGAGGAAAAGTATATGAACTGGAAAAAACTGTCAGTTTAAAGCAATTTGCTGATAAAAAAATAGATAAACTTTAACGAAGCTGCATTTTACCGTACCTAACTTACTGATCTGAAACTTCAAGAACTTGAGGGTTATTAACGAGAACATTTCATTGTTCTTGCTATCAGAACTTCTAACGACCTAACCGCATTAAACTCATGCACATTCAAACGAACCTATCGATTGTACAACAAAGGTCGGGTCTGAATCCTTTCATTAACAACTTGTGTCTAGGAGTCGGGCCGTACCAGGATCAAAAAGTCCAATTATGCCAGCGCGAGATAACAACCAATTTAGCGCAGATTATATTGTACTTTACGAAACAACGTACCGAACTAATGATACCTACCGGACGATAGATATTAGGAAGGTTTAACTCGTATGTGGCTATAAGAGCTTGTCTGTATATGACTGTAATGAAATTCGTGAATTTATATACAAGGGGTTCGTGTGAAAGTCTAGCCGCATTACATATTTTTTTTCGGTTCATGCCCTTTAAATTATGAAAGTCAATATCTTCAATCAATCAACTCGTATACATGAAGGAACTTTCTCGTAATCGACTGAGTGACATATAGACAACGCCCAGCCGAAACTACTGGGCGAAGAAGTTGAAATTTGGCATGGAGTATACTCCATAGGGTGTGTAGGGGACCACTAAGACAGGATTTCTCAAAATTCCTACGGGAACGGGAAAAAACGGGACCTACGCGGATTACGCCGTGGAAGACGGCTAGCGTTTCATATAATATATATGTATAATATATATATATCTTCTCTTTAAATAATAGCTTTAATTCCTCAATTCTAATTGTCCATTTACATGCCAAAGGCGCTGTTGTAAAATTCTTAAAATTGACTACTACTACTACTACTACTACTACTACAGCCTATTTGCGTCCCACTGCTGGGCACAGGCCTCCTCTCATCACGAGAGGGTTTGGGCTATAGTCCCCACGCTGGCCCAGTGCGGATTGGGGACTAAAAATTGACTATTTTGTAAATTATAATTGTAAATTTTGGTTACAAAATAGCAACACAACAAGTTTTGCTGTGACGGCTTATCTGTCGGATGTTTAATAAAATAACGCTTGTCCCTTTTCCACGAAAAAATATTAGGAAGTAAACAACGGATCTTTTTAAATAGCAAGTTTGTATGTAAATGACAGTTTTACGAAGCATACTTAAAATTTGAATATTTTGAATGCTGTTGCATTTTATTTATTACTAGCTTCCGCCCGCGACATCGTCCGCGAGTAATTTGTTTATAGCGTAGCCGGAATATCAAATATAACAAATTATATATTAAAACCTACCTATTGAATCACTCTATCCATTAACAAAAAACCGCATCAAAATCAGTTGCGTAGTTTTTAAAAGATTTAGATATAGACATCAGGAAGCGACTTTGTTTTATACTATGTAGAGATGAATGAAAATCTTAGGTACTATATCTATGTTACGATTCATTCGACGTCGAAAAGCTGAACAGTCAGTTACCTACGCTTCCAACAGCATCTATGATTTTAGAGTTCAGTTCAGAACATTTTGCACCACAACTTTGTAGGGAATTTATTGTTTGCAACGTTCGTAGTAAGTATCACAGTTTCGTTAAGAAATAAACAGTTCTCTTTTCCGAATACGGCGATGATGGAAAAAATGTGCAATCACATCTGCCATCGGTGGCGGTAAAAA
The DNA here is from genome assembly GCA_963971205.1 of Aethes cnicana. Classification (NCBI taxonomy): domain Eukaryota; kingdom Metazoa; phylum Arthropoda; class Insecta; order Lepidoptera; family Tortricidae; genus Aethes; species Aethes cnicana. Next base: position 3,812,269 of record OZ020277.1, read on the forward strand.
ATTACGTTCTGATACGCGCCGAGGCACGTTGTCATCTCAAGTTAATAATACCGGTGCCTCCTCGGAGGTTTTTTGCCCTCCCAAAGACCCGCGAAAAGAAGAAAAAAACATTGGCATTGTTTTCGTTCGTTTACAAACAAAGCCACGTAAAAACATGGCCCCCTAAAAACAGGCATCGACATAAAACCGCGTCATAATATATCTCAGTTATACAGGCTCTCGCTTAAGTGTGAAATATACGGTTGTTCAATATTTATAGGATTTTTATTTGTATTATTTATTCAAGGGGCACGTTTTGTCGTCGAGACAAAAGCGGAGATGCTAAGTCTGTGGGTTCTTTTTCGTTAGTATCTTGCATTGGGTTTGGTCTTAGGGCACATAAATAATGCATTATCACGCGTAGGGTCCACTCGGTGCGGCGGTGAGCGGGGATAAAATTATTTACAACGATTTAGCACGTTTTAAACATACATTGTCGTATAAGACTTTCAAATTAGCAAAAAAAAAACGAGCGTGGCTTATGGTGGAATATAATCAGTGAATTCTATTAAATTTGTTCTTTTTTTACGTTGAAACCATGTCAGATATTCAGTTTTTATTACTTTACCTGAATTCGATCTAAGGATATGTTTTAGTAATGAAACGTGTCGCTCAATTTATACAAGGAATTTAATCAAATGAGAAATATTATATCCAAAAAAAGTTTAATTTCTTAGTTGATCCTACATTTATATTTTATCTATTATGTTTGTAGGATATAGCATGGGATTCCATTTTCAATATTAATAACTAGCTTCTGCCCGCGACTTCGCCCGCGTGAAATTCGGTTATCGCGTTCCCGCGGGAAGTATGCGTTTTTCCGGGATGAAAAGTAGCCTAAAAATTGACGTTTTTCGGAATTGAGTACAACGTTTCCAAGAATTTGAGATACTGTGGGAGCATGTTCGCACAGTGTAGGTACCTCGTTTTAATTAGAATGCAAATCTAATAGCTTCCAGGCATTAACATGTCAATAGCTTCCTAAATAACGCAATCTGAGGCACAAAGGACGGTGAGGTGCTAGGTGGCTCCTTACCAGCATCACCATAATTTGACATTCCGGGTTTATGACCTAAAACCTGGTCCCGGGAAAGGACATAGGCTACTTTTTATCCCGGAAAAGCGCTTAGTTCCCACGGGACCGTAATAACCGAAGCGTAGGCGAAGTCGCGGGCAAAAGCTAGTATAAACTATGTTAGTCTAAGAACCCGTTTATTAAAAAAGTTCAAATATGTAAAAATGTGTGCCCTTAAAATTAAGTTTGTAACTCTACGGTTTAAAATACGTAATTGGATTACAAATTAAGTGACTTGGGAGCGAACATTTTCTAATCAGCTTCAACATTAACCTCGCTCCCGTAACAAGTCTTAGTTAAACACTTTTCTTCAGAATTTCATTATTTACCCTCTTAATCGACACGGTAGACGGTAGAACGCTAAAGGTCCTCCCTATAGACACTCGGCTCAAGTTAATACAACTTAAGGCCTCTCACTCCCATATATTCCACTAATACTCCAGTCTTGCGGGAATTCTCCGCAGCTTAGACCCGCAATTATTATGAAACCTGCGTGGTTGCCCGCGAGCCGACTGTGGGAAAGCGGAACAAAAAATACCCGCAGAGCTCTACTTAATTGGTTGCTCATAGGGCTTGTAATGAAAATTCCCGCGTCTGCTTTTTATTAAAGACTAACCGTGATTTATACCGCGACTTCAGTGTATTTTAGTTTAATTACCACCATTCTTTTACTAGCATAACACCATCACTAAAATTACTACTACTACAGCCTATTTGCGTCCCACTGCTGGGCACAGGCCTCCTCTCATCCCGAGAGGGTTTGGGCTGTAGTCCCCACGCGGGCCCAGTGCGGATTGGGGACTTCACACACATCTTTGAATTACTTCGCAGATGCGTGCAGGTTTCCTCACGATGTTTTCCTTCACCGAAAAGCTCAGTGGTAAATTCAAATTGAATTTCACACATAAGTAAACTTAGAGGTGCGAGCCGGAATCGAACCCACGACCCTCTGCACGAGAGGCGGTAGGTCGAACCACTAGGCCACCACGGCTACTAAAATTACTATGTATTAGAAAACGAAGTATATTATGTCTCCATCGTCTGACTGTCTGGATTTTAAAATTTATTTTCATGTGATTTGAACAATGGACAGAAAGGTTGCTCTACTAAGTAACTTTTTGTAGTCGGAGCAAGTTGCTACCTCACTATGCAAGAATTTAGCTGCGTTTATGTAGTACTATAAAGGCGTATGTAATTAGGTAAATGAAAAAATATTGTACAAATATTTTTTAACTTTAGTCCCCAATCCGTACTGGGCTCGCGTGGGCAGACTATAACCCAAAACCCTCTCGCGACGAGAGGAGGCATGTGCCCAGCAGTGGGACGCAAATAGGCTGTAGTAGTAGTAGTAGCAGTATTTATTTATTTTTGATCTCAGTAACGACTCCGATTTGGACGAAATTTATAATATAGGGGATTTTGGGAGCGATAAATCGATCTAGTTAGCCATCATACATGAAAAAAATAATTTTGACTCTTTCCATCCGAGCAAAGCTTCTAGATAAGTACAGTATTATATTGATCAAGAAAATTATTGCTGACTGCATAAAAAAAACTATGTATTTAGTAAAACACCTTGAATTCGCGACTGAACTACTGATCAGAGTGTAAACAGAGCTTAAGGTAATCTGATAAATAGATAATTATTAGAAAGGTAAATAGAGCTATTCCTAAAGAAAATGGTATGCCCATGATTTTAACTATTTTTATGTATTTACTATTTCTACAATTATCTAACTGAAAAGCAGTGAACCAAATAAGTAGTTATTTTAAGTACATAGGTACTACTATAGATTTTTTCTGTTTCTACATTGCACCTATTTACTCCATACTTGACGATATCCAAATCTAAATTCCCGGATATAATTTTCGGTAGCCTTTCTTTATTATTCCACGAACTTTTCGGGTATTTCTCTTTACACGATTTCTGTATTTAGTTTCGACCTAATTAAAACCTTAGCGCACCTCGAGTGACGGCGCGTTTACGGCTATTATATAACTATTATATAACAAAACATGCAAACGCCATTACTGTTATTAGGTATAGTTTTATAGCACGGTGAGGGGCGTACATGTTTACACAACTTATAAGGCGCGTGGATTAAGCAAAAATAGACTCTGCGTGAACGGCTTAAGAGCTTCACCGCGCGCCTTCTAAGTTGTGTCGTGCTATACCAAACGATATCGGGGATGACAGTTTACTCGTATTGGCGAATCTCGTCAGGTAAAACAATAATGTCGCTAATATTTTGATCTTTGACAGGTAGGGTGAATTGTTCTATTTTTACCCCCCACCCCCCAAACGGAGAGGTGCTATTAGATAATTTGATGCCTCATCATCATCATCATCAACAGCCCATAGTAGTCCACTGCTGGACGTAGGCCTCACCCCATGCACGCCAATGAGCTCTGTTCAAGGCGTGCCGCATCCAATCTACACCGGCCACCTTGCGCAAATCGTCACTCCACCACCGTCAACAGGGCGCCCTACACTTCGCTTGCCTTGTCGTGGTCTCCACACAAGAACGCGTTTACTCCAACGACTATCCGCAGTTCTCGCGATGTGACCGGCCCACTGCCACTTCAAAAAGCTTATTCAAAAGAGCTTAGAGCTTTATTATTTGATGCCTAGGAAGACACAAAACGGATGGGCCGATTTTTTTTTCATGTTAATAGAAAGTAAAATCAATATAGGCGAAATTTTAATAGCAGAAACTCAATCTCTAAAGTAATTATCTTTTATAAATATGCTAGTTTTCTGACGCGGTACTTGGTTATAATGTCAAAACGAAAGTTGAAATAGGTATACAATCTTCGCACAAGGTATTTGTAAAGTGATGACATTTAGGCATTCAAAAGTATCAACCCACTACCTTCTTATAAAATACCCACGGTAATAATTGATTGAATTGCTGCGCATGCAATAGTACATTGTGTATTAAGGGTCGTAACGAGGAATTGTAGTCGAGAGCATTATTAAAAGGGCTCGAGACTACAATTGCTATACCGCCCGTGATACACACAATGTTTTTCATCACACTTGCGAGGCAAATACAGGAAATATTCACTAGGACGACCTGTGCACTAGTGCCTGTAGATTAATCGACATCGCGAACAAACCTCTTTTGTTTATTTTTAAATATTCAATTCGTACTGGCCACTAACAATGGTGCAGCCATTTAAGTAGTTTTACTTGTTAATTTGTATTATTTTGAACAAAAACAATTGAAAACAAATACATTACGGCCCGTGGTCTCATAAAAAATCTCGAAAGCCCGTGGTCATAATATGGGCCTTAGAGACCGCTTTGCCTACTTGTAATGACACCGTTTTCGAGCAAGTGTGATGAAAAATCATATTGTTATATGCAGTTTCAAAAAACACTGAACCTGTCCAAACCAACTGAATTTACTGCTGACACAGTTCGTTTATAAATGAATTAATTTTAAATGGGGCGAGAACAGTGTTTCCACACGGTAGCCTTCAGCCTATTCAGGCAGAGGAGCTACGAAAGGAAAGCGCAACTTAAATATTTTCCTACCTACACGGTTTAGTTTCAAGGATAACTTATATTTAAGAAGGCTTCTTGCAAAGGTTGACAACGTCGCGAAAAGCTGTCAAGAATTTCGCCGTTTTCATTATTTGCTCAACATTACTGTGTTCCCTGTGTTTTATGGAAGAAAGGAAACTCAAACATAAGTATTTACGTTTTAATTCACATTACAACCTCTGACATAACATTCAGACTGTTAGGCATACTCGTAGAATACTGGTGGCGTTTCGAAATAAGTAGACATTTTCAATCATAAATTACCTCAATTTTAAAATAAGTCCTTAAATCACTTCTCATCAGAGGTTCAACGCATTGCAGACAACGTATTTTAAATACGCATCACGGGCAACGTATTTTTTTTTCTCCAAATAGGGCGACGTCTCTGTTTGCAGCCAGCAACACATTGACCGGTTGCAGACGATGCGTTGCTGGCTGGAAAGAAACTTGATGCTCTTTTTTAGAAGCAGAAAAAAGGCGCCTCCCCACAATCCTACTTCAGGTCCCAACTAGTCCGCACAGATTCGATTAAAGACAACGATCGCGTTTCCTATTAGGTTCAGTTGCAGCGAATCGTGCCGTCACGCGCCACCCTCAACCCCAACTTTTATTTTTAGTGTTCCGCAGTAAAACGGGAGAGCCTGGCCGGTTCGGACTGCAAATTGAATTGTTTAGCTCGCATTTCTTGAGAGAGAAACGTTTCACTGTGATATAAATATGTGAAGTCTATGGTAAATTAAAGGAAGAAAAATGAATAATATCGAATCGGAGTCTAGAACAATTTATAGAATTTTATTTAGACAAAACGTCGAAACAATTATTAAACAGAAAAGACAAAGATAAACTTAATATAAATATGGCATATTCGCCATATTTATATAAGCTCAGGAAATGCGAGCTAAACAATTCAATTTGCAGTCCGAACCGGGAACTGAAAGCGACCGCCTCGGTCATCCTTGAGGTTAAAAAAAAGAAGAAGAAGAAAGATGACGATGGGGCATTGCAATTGTAGCATAATTTATTTATTAAACATACAGTATAGGATCTTACAAACAACATCACTAATAATGTATATTAACTATCTATAGGTATCTTATTCATGAACTTAAGTAAACGTTTGATGAACTTTGCAAGCATTCTGGTTTAAATCACACATTGAACCTTTTTATTTACTAGTAACATCATCGCTTTTTTATTTTATAATACGGGACCATAGCGTAATGGAAAGACTCGCGCGTTTCTGTTTTTTTACGTCTAGAAAATTCTTGCAGGCTACGCTACTAGGGTTCTATTGCCGGCAGTAATTGGAGTGCACTGGATATTGTTATAAAAGAATTTTACTGTTTTTCCGAGCATAACATACTGGTATAACTGCGTTATTAAAAGTAAGGTCGCTATTTCTAAGAAAGTAGTGTAGATTCTCTCTTACGAAATGGATAATAACGGTGAGAAATACTTGACTATGTGGCTAAGCTATTTGGCATATGAAATAGAAATGTTATGATGATTAATAATTTGTTTTTGTTAGAAAGTTGATTCAAAAAACATAATGATATGTTTATAAGCAAGTGCTAAAAGTTGTTTTGTCTATCCGTCACTGTTTCATGGTTAAAAACTTCTGAATCGGCTGTGGAGGGAAAAGCAAAGGCTATAAATATTTCGCCACAGTACAATTTTCTATATTGATTTTTTTTTCTGTTTTACCATCATCATTCCAGCGGAAAGACTTCCACTGTTAAATATAGGCTTCCACCAAGGCTCGCCACTCAGACTAGTCCTGTGCTACACGCTTCGCTCGTGAAGGTCGCGGGAAACCGGTGGAAGCAAGTAGCACAGGACCGGTCTGAGTGGCGAGCCTTGGGGGAGGCCTATGTCCAGCAGTGGACGTCTTTCGGTTGAAATGATGATGATGATGATGATGATGATGATGACACGCTTCCACAGGATTCCCGCATCTGTGACGTAATTCAAAGATATGTGTGAAGTCCCCAATCCGCACCGGGCCCGCGTGGGGACTATACCCAGACCCTCTCGTGATGAGAGGAGGCCTGTGCCCAGCAGTGGGACGGTAATAGGCTGTAGTAGTAGAACTCCGAAACTTTGTTACCAGTGTCACGAAATATTGGGTACCTACGTCAAAATTAAGCGGTGCTAAAATAAAACGCCTCGAAATAACTACCTAAACCCTGATTAAAGCATATATTAGGTCTCCCACGGAGTCAAATGTGAAAATTAAAAATAATATGCATCATCCGAAAAGGTTTGTTCTCCACCGCTCCTGTGGTTTAGTGTGATTTGAATATTATTATCTGATTCTGAGTTTTTCATCGTCAAAGACGGGAAAAAAGTGCGACGGACCACCTGATGGAAGTTGGTTACTGCCACCTACAGACATTTGTTGACCAGCGTCACCAATGCTTCGGAATTATTGCTAGTTTAAGTACCTACCTTCATGAATTTTGACAGCTAAAATCGTGCTATAAAAATCGTTTGAAGTTTAATGTTTACTGGGGTTCTATTGGAAACGTTACACAGGGAAAGGGAGATTCCCTATCCCTGCGCTCACGCCCCAGTTTTCTTATCATTAACATCACATCGGTAACAATTGTATTCTGGCTGCGTATCAAAAGAAAACTTTCTTTTTTCTAAATACTTGATAGCTTAAGTGGGACTGGGCCGGACTCGTTTGTCGTTGCCAGAAAAGTGGGCTCATATTGCTACGCAGTGGGTGCCACAGAACGCTCAGCGACAGGCAGGCCCAGGCGGAGGTGGCGGGACGACCTGGACACGTTCAACAACAACTGGCCTACAATGGCCGAGGATAGAGGGAGTCGGAAGGTCACGGGAGAAGCCTTTGCCCAGCAGTGGGATATTCAAATAGGCTAGGCAATTTATTAGCAATTTCAAAATTTATTTACTTATTGTTTGTTAATATTTTAATTCGTCGTTATTTATTTAAAACCCCATAATATAAGCTGACCCCGTGAACTTCGTACTGCCTTAGAAAATTTATTTTTTTGTGTATGAAAAATAGCTTACGTCCTATTCTCAGACCTACTGAACATACACACCAAATTTCGTAAGAATCGAGCGAGCCGTTTTGGAGGACTTTGGTCACAAACACTGTGACACGATAATTTTATATATTAGATAGATCTATGTAACAAGTTTCAAATCAAAAGCAACAAAAGCCCAAAGGGAGCGAACTCCCGCCCGCACGGCTGTGGAAATGACGAGAGATAAGCCGAGCAAAAAGAGATTGCAAATTACGTCCCCATATCATGTTATTACAAGTGAGGGCTCATCTTCGACTGCGGTACGTAGCCGGTTCGAACTGGTTTTGACTAATTGTACTCTTTATGTCGCCATTCCTTGAGATTCCTTGCCCTGGTATCTCTGGTTGGTTGACAAAACTGATTTATTTTTGCTCTCCTGCGCGATATAACTAGTGAAATGGTTAAGAAAGCCGCAGTCTTGTGAATTTTAATGAATTTTGGTACAATTACAGTTAAAGTACCTATGGCGAAATGGATCCCGGAAAAACGCGTAGTTTCCGTAAGCACACTATACACAATCCACGCAGACGAAGTCGTGACAAAAAGCTTTTGTTAAGCAATAAGTATCTTCAAGGAAACATATATAAATATATATTTTGACCTTAAATTAAAGTGTAATAGTACATTTCGATACTAGTGTACGCAGGCGAGTGGCAAGACTCGGGACGAGTGAAGAATGACACTTCCGCACGTGTATCGAACGACGTTTTTTAATACAGTTGCGAAAAAATAAGAAAAACAACAAGTAAGGAATAAGAAACGTTTATATTATTAATTTTGTAATTGCAATAGAACTGAAAAATGATAAAATTCTACAAAAATTAAAAAATCTCCTAATAAAAAAATCTTCTATCTTTATTTATTTATTTTTTATTTACATAATAGTTAATGGCACAATTTGTACAATTATTGAGTGTGATATTGAAAGTTTTTGCTGGTAAATTAAGTGTTTGGGTGACTGAATTATTAATCTCAGATGTCTGTGAAGATTGAGTCACTATGGAAAAGAGAAAAGCACTACTTCGCAAAAACCAACTTTGCGCACGCTAAACAGCTACGTAAAGTAGCACTTTTTGAGCAACTGTATTAAAAATAAATAAATAAAACTTCATTTTGTTTTGTTTTATCTACAAGGATAGGTACATATAGAGATACGGTTTTATAGTGGTAAATGTTAAATCTAGAATGGAAACCTTCATACAAATTAGCATACGCCCGAAATAAGTGTTAAATGCAATAATGATGTCGCTGCCTAGGTAGCCTGAATATAAATTTGAACTCCATGAGTAACATCTAGATGGCGCTGTACAGGCGAAGTGTGAAAATATGCAGCTCCCTGGCTATTGCCAATCTACGCCGTAATGTAAGGAGATTGTCGATCTAATAGTATAATATAATATACCTTGTCTCTGATATTACTATAAAACTATTGAATTTGGAAATCAACATTGAACCTCACACTGCACAAGTGCGTCTAGCGGCGAATCCATAAGCAATAGCCCTCATTATCATGAGACACACTTTAGAAACCCCCCTCTCTTGATGAGAGGAGGTCTGTGCCCAGCAGTGGGATGCAAATAGGCTGTAGTAGTAGTAGTAGTACATTTTAGAAAATTGATCTTTTTTTGTCATTCTATATTTTAATCCTCTCGAGGAATCGTGTCGTAAGGAATTCGGACAATTTCCGAACCTGTCCACACCCCGTTTGTCCGCAGTATATTTTTCCCATTTGTTCGCAAGGGATCAACAGGGAATAGGCCAGAAATTCAAGAGATCACGCGGTAAAAGTAAATTGTTTTGTATTTTTTGTATAATTGACTACATTCAAGTTCATTTGTTACGAGAGGCTACCGTATAATCACAACATATTGTACTTTATCTTGATTTAATTTATCTGCGTTTCCTTCTCACCGGTTCTACGAAATACTAATGAATATTAATACACAGCGTCGTGTCTAACCTTGTGTCGGTGAATTATCTATTGATACTGTAACACTAAGTTTCAGTAAGATAGAACAACATCATTAGTAATTTACCCAACCGCTTTGATAGTGCTATGGATACCCATGGATAGATCACATTCGATGTTTGTATTTAGTAAACATGATATTGTTTAGGGTTTAGTTGAATGTTCAGGTATTCGGATAATTTACTTACGTGTAGAGGTCAGAAAATAACAGATAATATTATAGTTCTAATCCAATAATAAATATTTTTTTATGATCTGAGTCCTACTAATATTTTTAACCGACTTCAAGAAAAGGAGGAGGTTCTCAATTCGTTCACCAAAAATAAATAGTATTCGTGAACCGATTTCGATGATTCTTTTTTTGTTCGAAAGATGGTACTGCCAAGTGGGTCCCATATTAATTTGGTTCAGTTCTGTTGATGGGATCATGAGAAAATGAGGGAACTCCTCGAAATTTGCTAGCACGTAGATGATTTTGGTGTCAATTTCTAAGACTTCAGAGTTACTTATTTACTACTATAGTAATGTTTGGAAACGGTAGCCGAAAAAATAAAAAAATAAAAAAAAACGCCTTCTAACTCCGACAGACCCAAAGAAATGATAATCATATAGTGAACTTGACATTGACATCGCAGTCTGTCGGAGTTTGAAGGCGGTTTTTTATTTTTTTATATATTTTTTTTAATATTACTAGGAGTTAGACAAAAACAAATTGAATAAAATGTAAAATCGTAATATTACTAATTACCCTACATAATAATATCGCTTATTGTTACTTTGGCTTGCGGAGAGTATATCCGCAAGCCAAAGTAACAACCGCTGCATACAAGTACGTATGGCGCCGGTCGTCACTTTGGTTTGCAGCGAGTATAGATAGTTCAAGGCTTAGGTACCAGTCGAATCGTCTGAGGCCCTCCCTTGAGGCGTGGTAATGAATATTAACATCTGCACGGGACGCGTCGGCTGGTACCAGACTGTTATTCCTAGATAATTCTGATGCTTCTATAATGTTGGCTACTCGTTTGCAGCACAGATTCTATAATCTTGAGATAGGTACTGTGGCAGTAGAAGAGTGTTTCGCATACACATTTCGTTCCCATGGAATATTAATAGGTAGGAATTTCATCTTTTGAAACCGGTATGGTCGAGCCCTTGATTTCTGTAGACAGTGTAGTTAGGTTAAAAAAAAACTACCTAAAGGAAGAAAAAGCTGAGCCAAAAGTGATCCCAAAGAGAGATGAGATCAGGAAATTTAAAGATCTGAAAAATGCCTAGGTATATGTTTATTTTTTTCTTTTCGGTTGACATGAGCTCACCCGAAGCGTTATTTGCTCGTCCATCCACTTATGATTAGGTTATACCTATACCTTACTTGAGAGTACTTTAGTGCGCTCAAAGCAAATTTTCCTTGTGCAAATATAGCTAGATATATATAATCGCCAAAGTAAATAAAGCTCTGTATTTACTAGTACAACGTACAAATTTCACAGACGTACTGTATACATTTCCGTCCCGGCGCACATAGCAAGACTGTCGCCTGCACACTCGCTGTTTGCATTTCACTATGGAGATAAAGCGAGTTGCTGGAACGCTTACCCTTAATAAAAATACGGGCCTCACTTAGGCTATTCAGATGTGTGTGGTTCATAATATTGAATGTGTTATAATTTTAATCACTAGGTAAATATGATTATCTACATAGTCTGCTACATCGGTATACGAGTATAAGGTAACCTCTCTTCTCATACCATAGATGTCCGAGTATAAATACCAGAAACTTAACAATCACATTTTCAGAAAATATTATTTGTGAGGGAATTTGATTCTTGCGTTTTCCATTAAATTGTGCAAGACTTACAAATTAGCAGCTGTACTTGCAGTTTCATCCTGTAAAATAACATGTTCCTAAATAGACTTTAAACAAAACTAGGGACTTCAATAGGTACTTCGTGTAAAAAGGCAAAACTCACAGAATGCCTCATGGTAATTATTTATGCATTTTTATGGTTTTTTATTTATTTCTATCATAATCAAAATCCGCTGAATTTTCTCTTGACGAGCAATCCGACTGCATAGATCCATGGCAAACAGCGTCGGGCGTGCATTAAAAGAAAATTAACGGAATTTGATGCACAGATTATGCAAATCAACGCACATCCAGACAGGTTCTTTGTTATCACGTACTAAATGAGTTTTAATAGGGACGGCTGACGAGACATTTACATGGGAGAAGTTCTTGCTCGGTGTTCTGCTTGTTTAGTCGGAGTAATTGTTTCCAGCTTCAAAACTGAAGGGTTTTTGATGCGGGACTGCATTTAGCAGAGCTTCTATCAGGAATCAATGGAAGTTCATGACAGCGCAAGATAAATTTTAATGTGTGCCCTGCAGTGTTTCAGATATAGACAGACGCAGTTCTTGGGAATATCGAGATTCAAGTTTCCATGCGTTATTCCAATCGACCGAATGCGACCAATTGATATGGCTTTTCTTGGTTTTAAGACCATACTGACATAACCTATGTTCATTTTAATATTTGCAACACATGCTGTTTTTGAACGCTTTTGATGTAACCATATTTATTGGTGTAAACCGATGATTCTATCAGAGTGCTGAACTTTAAATATAATCATATTGTGATTTAAAAAAAATAAGATTACCAAAAACAAGGGGAATGATAAATGCGAAACCAATTTCAAAAACATCACGCCCGAAGTTTAAAAAACCATTCCAGGCCCCTCAAACAAAATTACTGTATCGTAAAACAATGTTTTAGAGTCTTTGCAAGTTTGCCTTATTATTTCCATTCGGGGGAGCGAATCGACATGCAACCGTCGGATATCTAGATATCTATAACCTGATTTGATAATAATAAGTTACAAGCGGAAATGTGGAAATCAAGGGGCGGCTGGCTAGGGGCGCGAAAATGTTTATACACTTTCATAATTTTGAGGGGATCCCGATACAGAGGGGTCGCGGAAGGCTTTCAACAAAATACTTAATACGGAAAATACGAGGTGGAAAACCTGGTTATTTCAAGCCTGTTATTGCGGCTGATGTTGTATTTAGGAGGCTTTGCCGAGATGCATTAACATAAAGAATAGTGTATCGATTCACACTGGGGAATCGCGTTGTTTTCCTACAATGTTATTTGAAGGGACAAGAAAATATAGAAGACAAAAGAAATGTAAACGTGTTTCTTATTTGATAAACGAGAAATTTGGTGTAACAATGCTGAAATAGTTCATGTAGAGTGTCCACCCACACCTAGCAGAACAACACCTGTTGTATTTTTAATAGCTTCTACCCACGATTTCGTTTGCGCGGAATTTGGCTATTGCGTTCCCGCGGGAACTATGCGTTTTTCGGGATAGCTTAGGTCCTCTCTCGGGACTTCAACTATACATATACATACAAAATTTCATCTTAATACGTCCAGCGGCTAATGCGTGAAAGAGTAACAGATGTATACAGACAAAGAGACAGACTGAGTCACTTTCGCATTTATTCTTATTAGTATGGAAATTATTATGGATGTTGTAATGCGGAAATTCTTACACTATTTTTTATTTCTTACACTATGTATTAACCATCGTGTCATTCACTGTTAGCGCTTGAAGAGTCCTACAAAGCACTGTTAAACAGCTTCGATACGAATCATGACCTTTTAACAGCTCTTTTAAATGCCAACAGCTTAAGTATCTTTTATTGGTGAATTGAGCAAGCGATGGTAAATCGTACAGCAAAGCTTGCAGTAACACTAGCACGAATAAGAAAGGGCATGCATTGGAGAGAACCCTCGCTTGCATCATTGAATTTTCTTGCAGCACTTAAGATTTAAAAAAAAACATTGTTTACTGAACGAAGCTATCATAAGAATAAACAAAGTGTTGTTAGTTACCTACCTTTAATACTTTTAATTTGCATGTACTTAATTGTACACGAAACCGCAAAAACCAAAAATGTGATCCCGTGTATTTTGGGAATCGAGAGCAAATATAGGTAACTGGCTTTTCCACGCAACTTCGTATGCGCAGAAATATTAAAATGAAGAATCCCGTTTTTTTCAGTTCCCATGGGAATTTCGAGAAATCCTCTCTTAGTGCTCCTCTACGTTCCCTAAGGAACCTGCATGCCAAATTTTAGCTCTCTACGACCAGTAGTTTCGGCTCCGCGTTGATCGATCAGTCAGTCAGTCAGTCAGTTTCTTGTTATATATATATAGATATATAGATTACATAACTAAACCATCTAGTGTATATATGATACAAATTAGTATAAGCATGAAATATCTAATAGGTAATAAAACAGTAGTAAACCTTAAATAGTAAAATGCAACGGTGAGCTAACGTTCATACTGATTTAAGATTTAAATCGAATCTGTTTCACGCTATCCTGAATATCATATGAACCAAGAAATTAATGCAGCAAGTAATCAAACTACAAGTTCTATTCTATGTTTATGAGTCTTATTAATTGATGTAGGTGTAAGTATATGGAAGTAATTAAGAATCAGAATCCATATTCATATTATAAATGCGAAAGTAACTCTGTCTGTCTGTCCGTTACCTCACGCTTCAACCGCTGGACCCATTTGGATGAAATTTGGCATGGAGAAAGTTGGAGCCCCGGGAAAGGACATATAGGCTACTTTTTCTCCCGGAAAACGCATAGTCCCTGCGAGAACGCGAAAACCGAATTCCACGCGGGCGAAGTCGCGGGCAGAAGCTAGTATGTAATAAGTACATTTTTCTGAATTTTATTCTCAAGGATTTTAAATGATGATGAAATTAAATAGAAGACAGAAGTATGATCATTTGAAGAAAATAGAGTTTACAATCCTAAGTAGAGGGCGAATAAACAATGTCAAGAGATTTACGATTACCCAACTCGTTTTAATTAAAAAAACCTTTGAACGAAATTGGATTGCTTGTTTTTAATCTTGAATTTATTTGGGTATTTTCCAAATTATTCAGGTTTATTGAATATTGAGAGAGGGCAATCTATCACGGGATGTATACGACCCGGGGCCTTGAAGAAACCTCGGACCCGGGATAAGTAGGTCGCGATCTCCTTTGAATGTTGGACATTTAATAATTGGATTTAGTTGCACGTTTGCGGTATTATGGTACGGGTAGATGTTATCAAATTATCTGGGTCGATGTAAGAAGGAATATGCTAGCTGATGAATCTACGGGAGAATACTTAGATATAACATTGTTATGTAACGTTTTTTTTTTGAATTTTAAAGCAAAATCTTTTCAGAGTGGATTTTTTCTAATTATTTTTCTTATCCATATTTTCCATGTTGTGCATGTAGGTATGTCATACTATTCATTAATCCATATAGTAAGTAATAATAAGTCTGTTAAAGAAGTCGCGACTGAAGCTTAAAAAAAAGAAACTGACTATCAAGTCGAGGGGACTATACACGGTGGGTCAGAAAATATGGCAAATAATTAACCCACAGTATCGGCTATCGATTCTAAGTATATTGTATGGGTCTTTATTTTTTTTGAGTTAGTAAAAAAAAAAATGTATATGGGATTGGTTGTGTGAGCGACGCCTGAATCCTATACAAAATATTTTTTTTTACCAACTCAAAAAAAAATAAAGACCTATACAATATACTTAGAATCGATAGCCGATACTGTGGGTTAATTATTTGTCATATTTTCTGACCCACCATGTATATAAACGATACTGAAAACAAAATAACGATTTTTAGAAAAAATGTCTGTATATATGTATGTACCTATATATGTCCCGATTTAACACGAAAACTACTGGACAAATTTGCATCAAATTTGGAATGGGGGTAGTTTATAACACTGGTCAACATATAGAATACTTTTTATCCCCAAAAATTGCATAGTTCCCGCGGGAATGCTATTACCGAATTCCACGCGGACGAAGTCGCGGCAGAAGCAGCTAGTGAACAATAATTCGAAATTATTGTAAATAAATACCTCTACACATGCATAATCTATTACCACTTTTGTTTTTTAAGTAAAAACTAGACAAAATTATCCATCATATCTATCTCGCTATGACGACAGAAAGATATGATACGTTTGGACAACTTTATTCTCCAACACGTGTCACTGGCAACAATTTGACGAAATAAAAACCATTACATTTTTAGAGTTGACCTTTCTACGTATCTGGGATCTGCAGGCTTTAGTAACCCTCATTCGTTGGATATCCGCAGACCTTTTATTACTATTGTAAAACATAGTAGCGGCGGCGAAGGGATTTCAGAGGTAAAAAAGTATTGGAACGACTGTTAGAGCATTTTCTACGTTCGCTGTGAAATGGGAAAATGGTAACCATTTTAGTATTTTATTTAATATTTAGAAACACTGGCTTTCAGAGGTTTTTCTAATTCATGATTTAAGAACAAATAAATTTTCAAAAGTACCTAATAGAAGAATACACTATCTTTGCAATATAAACTATGCACTTTTGTATAATTTATGTTTTATTAAAATGGGAATACGTATTTTGAAAAGACAGCTACCAAAAGGAGTCAAAACGTAGATGGTTAAATTTGTATTTTTATTTTATTTCTTCATTCATTTTCATCGTTTTCAGTTTCTATAAGAGAACCATTAATTTCCTCAATTAACTTAAAGTTCATTATTTAACATGAAAAATTCTTCAAAAATATTTACAAAACTGTTCAAATCAGCGAAGCTCCGACGGTGCCTAATTAGGATATCGAGGTAAAATTCTTCACCAACTTTTCATTGTTAGCTTAAGGAAAATTCACTTTTATACTTTATCAATTTCCTCAAATCTTACATCAGATTTATCTCTTAACCTTATAACGATTACTTAAAACATTTTTTAAATTCAAATTAAGTTTTAGGATCCCCATCGAGTTTGCAGGGGAAATATTTTGAGTAACAACACCGGTGAGAATTTCATTAACACGCCTCAGAACGTCAACAAAGAAGAGTGAGGAATATCATTGGCGTGAAGGAAGTGCATTACGATCGGATCCCGAGAGGGTGCAGGGGCTCGGGAAAACGCAACTGGCAATCAAGAACAACAAACATCACAAAGAACTGGGGTTTACATAGCAGCCGGCAGGTTAAAGTAGGAAATGCGGCTCTCGTTGCTGCAAAAAGCTGCAGTTTTATCACTTGTCAAAGTTACATTATATTGACGTTTGTCTAGTGATTAGCGATAACACAATACTTAAACATCAATTCTTACTTACTATTTTGAGGTGAGTAAGGACAAAAAAAAACCATCAAAGGTTTCAAGTGGGAAAATGGAAATTAATGCGCATTCTTCAAGATCATTCAGTTACTGAGATAGTCATGTCTAATTCCGCTCACCAAGCACTCTCTTAATAAGAAAATACAGACGGAATACAACAAAGTGGAAGGCGCCAAGCGGAAAACTAGTTCCTCCAAGTAACCTAATATTACCATTTTAGTAATACACACCACACAGCGCTCAAACAGTATTCTTTACCTACTTGGACGCTCTTAATGCAAATTTTATTTATTCATGTAAATTAATATCTAGTCTCCGAGACATTCAGTGAAGCGACAAATTGAGTACGTGCAAAAATAAAGCCCGCCTGCCTCCAGGCTTATGCAAAGGCTGAGGCACTCGGTAGACGCCAATTACGCCGCTTGTGGCGTAATCTATCTTTAACAATAGCGTTGCATATGAGGCGTAAAAATAGGAGGCTATGTAGAGTTTGATCTGAGAATCGATTTTTACGTGACGGTTTTATGAGTTTTAGTTCTTGTTTAATACCGTTTCATTCAAATATTTCATACTAGCTTCTGCCCGCGACTTCGTCCGCGTGAAATTCGATAATGGCGTTCCCGTGGGAACTATGCGTTTTTCCGGGATAAAAAGTAGCCTATATGTTGACCATACACACCCCCCCCCCCATATCAAATCCGACCAGTAGTTTCTGAGTTAAATCTGGATATACATACAGACAAATTTTCTAAAAAATCGTTTTTTTGTGTTTTGTATATATACCCCTCGACTTGATTGTTCCTTTTAGTTTTCAAGTTACAGACGCGACATCTTCTACAGACTTATAATAAGTATATATTAGTATAATACTACTATATTGTACGTGCGTATGTCACTTTATGTTACCTACTTTAAGGAAAACTTTCAGCAATGGTACACTAAACTGACAGTACAAAAAACTTTACAATCAAGTATAATTTATATAAGAGGAAAGTGTAACACGTGCAGATTTTTCTTTGAAAGGCAAAAATATGGCCTTTATTACCTCACCCGGCATTACACAGAACACCCTCTATGATAACTTAAAAGAACTTTTTCTTTAACGCACCATTTGCCTCGAAAGAAAATATGAAAAGGGTTCACACGAATTGCGATGTCACTTGTCAACTGGTTCGGCGGATTCTGTGTAAATGGTCTTTTTTAAGTCGTCACAATACTTTTTCGCCTTTGTGCGGACTGTCAGGGAACCTCTTTTTTAACCTAGTGCATGAAATGGGACCTTTCTACAAGTTTTATCAATGAGGATTGACAGTTTTGCTTTTTTCAGGTTAAGTGGTGTTGTAGTAAGTTTTGTGTTAAGTGTGATTTCTTTATCGTTGTAAAATCGATGTCAAGCGAATCGAGACGCAGGGCAGAAAATGTTTATTTCATTGACACAATAGTGTTCGTTGAAGTATTTCAATTTAATATTATCATTGCGATGGTTTCCATTTGTTTTAAGTTAAGAGTTCTTTAACTTTGTAACTAAATTGTAGACATTTTCTTATTTACTAGCACAAACAGTAACTACTACTACTACAGCCTATTTGCGTCCCACTGCTGGGCACAGGCCTCCCCTCATCATGAGAGGGTTTGGACTATAGTCCCCACGTGGGCCCATTGCGGATTGGGGACTTCACACACATCCTTAAATTACTTCGGAGATGCGTGCAGGTTTCCTCACGATGTTTTCCTTCACCGAAAAGCTCATGGTAAATTCAAATTGAATTTATACACTGGTGGCCCCCCTGAAGACCTGATCACCATCAAAGACGAAGCTGTAAAGTTGGATAATCGACCTGAAAATACCTTTTCATCACACTTGCTTAAAAACAGTGTCTTTACAGGCAGGCAAAGCGGTCTCTAAGGCCCATATTATGACCACGGGCTTTCGAGATTTCTTATGAGCCCACGGGCAGTAATGTATTTGTTTTCAATTGTTTTTATTCGAAGTAATACAAATTAACAAGTAAAACTACTTAAATGGCTGCACCATTGTTAGTGGCCAGTACGAATTAAACATTTAAAAACAAACAAAAACGGTTTGTTCGCGATGTCGATTAACCTACAGGCACAAGTTGACAGGTCGTCCTAGTGAATATTTTCTTTATTTTCCTCGCAAGTGTGATGAAAAACATTGTGTGTATCACGGGCGGTATAGGAATTCCAGTCTCGAGCTCTTTTAAAGCCCTCAACCTTCGGTTTCGGGCTTATAAAATAATGCTCTCGACTACAATTCCTCGTTTACCGGCCTTAATAAACAATGTACTATTATAATCTCTATACCGTATTTATATTTAGCCATACGATTAAATAAATGCAAATCTTCTAAACAAAATACTGAATAGCAACATAGTGTTAATCCACATTATTGTCAATCATAAATTACTCCACATATCTAAAATGACAGGGTGTATTTTGGTAACTAACTACAATCATCATTAGCGTCACCTGTGAAAATGACAGCTATCTAATCAATTCCCGCAAATTTCAACCATGAACAATCTGCAGATAATTTCTACATACTACTACTACTACTACAGCCTATTTGCGTCCCACTGCTGGGCACAGGCCTCCTGTCATCACGAGAGGGTTTGGGCTATAGTCCCCACGCGGGCCCAGTGCGGATTGGGGACTTCACACACATCTTTGAATTACTTCGCAGATGCGTGCAGGTTTCCTCACGATGTTTTCCTTCACCGAAAAGCTCAGTGGTAAATTCAAATTGAATTTCGCACATAAGTCAACTTAGAGGTGCGAGCCGGAATCGAACCCCGACCCTCTGCATGAGAGGCGGTAGGTCGAACCCCTAGGTCACCACGGCTACTACTGTTTCTACATATGTACCTGTTTATTACCATGCCAATATCTATTGTGTCGTCTACGCATGCGATTAGTATTTAAAAAGGTTTACTTGCCGAAAGGTGTTCACGGACTTCATGGAATGGCCATATATTGAGGCAGGGGTTACTAATGGAAGGACTTTGATAGCTACTGTCGAATTTATCAAAATTATTCATAACAGCAGTAGTTGTTGTTTTTCAAAATGCTCCCATTTATTTTTTGACACGTAGAACGTCTGCATAATTATTTTGAAGGATCTCTTTGACATATTATTTTGTTAGTTAGAGACATACGACACGGTAATGATAGCAGAAAATATTGAATGGATTTTTGGAAGCAGGAATCCACCTTACATAATTCGATTACTGGGTGCTCCGAGGAATTTATCATACAGTAGATGATTATGGATCTTTATATGTAACAGGCGCAAACTAATCTGCATTTATTTTACGTTTAAAAATTCATAGGCTTATTTGAAAATGTAGGTTTTTTTTAAACGATATTCATCATAATTAAAAGCACATTCGAAAACGTGTTTATTAAGTGATAAAAGACAGCAGTAAAAAGATTTACAAAAAAAAAAAACAAGTATTTCAATACAACCGTTGGCTGGCATCATCGTTAGTTACATTTCACTGATTGTAACGCTCTCCTTTAACGTAATAATCATAGATATGCAACAGTCATGTGGTAGGTATGTACGAGTAGGTACAAACTTTTTTGTGACGGTCTGTCCTGTGTAAGATCACGAAAAAGTTTGTACAATTAGTTAACCCTTACATTGGTGGGTAGATAATCACGTATGATACAGATAAAACTTTTACTTTTGACAATGGAGGCCATCTCCATATATACATATATATATTTTTCTGGACCCTTGGAGACTACATCTCTAAGATCTTAGATTTAAGTTTAAGTAAGGGACTATACATCCCTTCAATGTAATTTTAATACGTACCTATATGTACCTATATATTTTATACATGTAACATAAGTTTTGTATACTACGAGTATGTGGAAATTTTGAAAAAAGGTCTTCTGCTTGAGTTTGTTGCGGCGCTTCTTCTCAAGCAATGGGTCTAGGAAGCGCTGGTAAATTCTTTTTCTGACGTGTAAAAGTGCCCCTACGTGGCCAATTTTCTGAATAAATGATTGAGTTTGAATTTGAATTTATTTTTCATTCGTTTAGCCGCTGGGTTATTGAAATTCCTTTTATGACACATCATACACTGCCATATTAAAAGGACTTAACAGTGTCGTATCTAATGAAACTTGCCTTTTTTTGTTACCCAGTTTGTGAGCACTTTTTCAATGTTCTAACTTTACCTAAAAACTTTGGTATGCGGTTATAAAATATTAATATATACTTAATAATAAGTCTGTTGAAAAAGTCACGTCTGTAACTTGAAAATAAAAATAAAAACGATCAAGTCGAGAGGACTACATGTATAAGAAATACTGAACACAATAAAAACCATTTTTAGAATAAATACTTTATGTATGTGTGTAGCTATGTTACATACGAGTATGTATGTATGTCCGGATTTTACTCGAAAACTACTGGACGGATTGCAACAAAATTTTACAAATGGGGGTAGTTTATAACACACTGGTCAACATATAGGCTACTTTTATGCCGGAAAAAACGAATAGTTCCAGCGGGTGGGAAAGTCGCGGGCAGAAGCTAGTTACAAATAATATTGTACAATTCAATTAAAGTTATTAAAAACCGTAACAAAAGGGGCAGTTAAATGTTTAATAATTGTACAAACCTATCCGGAATGGCTCGTTTGAATTCAGGTAACTTTTTCGGCGTGTCCACATCACACTGACTTTCTCGCGTCTTGTCAAGAATCGTTCGCCGTTTGTTTTCGGCAAACAACTGCCTTTGATATCTCACTGTTTGACGACAAACACGGTCCCTGTGGATTTCCGAGACATTTCTTTTGCAGTCTTTTAATTGGCTGGACGGTGTACGACCTCTATCGGTCGAGTTCAATTCAATGATCGAAAAGTTCCTCTGTCCGTTTTACGGAATTAAAAAAAAAATATATTTGTTCATAGACCTCGACTTGATAGTTTCTTTTAATTTTCAAGTTTCAGACGTGATTTCTTCTACAGATATATTATTAGTATAGATATAGTTAATAGATTTATTTCTGCGTTCTCACAGCAAATACCGAGACCTGAGCCTATTGCCACTATTTTATCTACACTAGTTTTTTTTTATATTTCTATGTTTTTACTTTTACTTTTATTTTATTTTAAAGTGTTTTTTTTGTTTGCCAATAAATCGTATTTTTCTTTTATTTATGTGACTATTAGCAATTCACCTTTGTTAAAATAGGAATACAAGACCGTTTGATTGCATTCAAATAATTCTGTCAATTGTATTATAAATTCCATATAGGTCTCCCCCGTTTAATCAGAAAGTGTTAATGACGCATCGTTATAAGTGTCTGTTTGTTCGATTGGTTATTCACACAATTATTTGTCCCTGAACCGAGTTTTCGGACAACTATTTGATTTCGTAATTGAAATCTTCTGTATCGGACTATGTTTACTCAGCTTGGGTCTCCCTAATCTACATATGTTAATATTACATTCTCTATTTGCTTTGGTTTTGTATCTCACTTGAGATTATTGCGTCACGTTTCTCTTTCTGATTTAGGGTGTGTTTCTATATAAGTAGTTATTATAATGCTTACACTGTTCTTATAGTTATCACGTGGTATCACGTTCTGTATATTGACAACGTATTGGAAGACGAGGCATTGATATAGACGTCAAATAAGATGGATGAAGTTAAATTATAGATGCACAGGGCCAGGTAAATCTTTTATAGAATAATTTCGACCAATATTGTAGTACATACAAGATTATTATTTACGAGACGCAATAGATATGCAATAGAATGATAGATAAAGATGATAATGATGTAAATATGTAGGTAACAGTTTAAAAATTTACAAAATAACAAAAAAACAATCTGAAAGTAGTACCAACATTACATTTTAAAAATAAAATCATGCTGAGGAATATAATTTTATATGGGCCTAATCACAATGAAAATGATGATTTACCACACAATAGCTTCATTTTGGATACGCAACTGTTTTAAGTCAACAATGCTGAATTCATTTGACCGTATACAGCACTTTCCCATCGCTGAATCCAACACAATAGCACCTTTTGCAACTTTGTATCTAAATCTAGAGACATCGTGCAATATCCACGCAACGATGGTGGATAAGATCGGCCGATATACCGACCAGCTATACCGACTGCGACATACCGAAGTGCGAAGTGGCTGTATACTACTACTACTACTATTACAGCCTATTTGCGGCCCACTGCTGGGCACAGGCCTCCTCTCAATACGAGAGGGTTTGGGCTAAGTGGCTGTATAAGTAGGTAGGGATTAATTAAAGCTTTTGCCAGCGACTTCTTATGCGCGTAAACATTAAATTCTAGTGTTACCCGTTGGAATTTCGGGGAATTCTCTCTTAGTACTCCGCTATGCTCTCCAAGGAACTTACCACCTCGGATTGTACTAGTTTTGGACAGTCCCAATAGAGTACAGATGATTCTGTTATACTTATGGATTACATTCCTTCCTTTCCTTTTTAGGATTTGAAAAATGTTACTTTTGTATGGAAAGCCAAGAAACGGTTTAGGGTAGGTTGATTCAAGCATACTTGACGGGCTCCTGGTCGTTAAATATGGCCGCCGAGCTGTCATTCCATACAACAAAGTCATGTTGTCCCATAGTAAAATATTTAACGATAACGTTAACTTTAACGAACGGTTTGAATCAACCCGCCCTTAGTGTTGGCAACTTTTAAAACATTGCCATCTTACCAATATAATAAAGCTGAAAGTTTGTTTGGATGTTTGTTACTCAATCACGCTAAAACGGCCGAACCAATTTGCATGAAAGTTGGCAACCAGATAGTTTTTAACCTGGAATAACACATAGGCTACTTTTTATTGTGATATTTAGTATTTAGAAGCAATTTTTTTTCTATTTTATCGTGATTTGGCGGTATAGATTGCGCCACGGTGTTGATCTGTCAACCTGAGTGACCATTGGACCTTTACGCTTTTTTAGCTTTTAATAATAAGAGTATGACAGCGTGTAGGTACACATTTTGGTCTAATTTGGAGGGCAAGTTTAGTACGAAAGTCTCTGCAGACGATGTCGCAGGTAAAAGCTCGTATGTAATATAAACCACCTGTGCACCTTACACAGTGATCGCTAATCTTCCTTCCCAAAGCAGCCGAAGTTACTTAGTGATCACGGGTTAAGGAAGCTTAAGACGTTAACAGTTAACTTACTATGTATCTTAGGCTGGGTTGATTCTTGGTTGATTCAAACCGTCCGTTACAGTTAAGGTTAACATTAAATATTTTACCATAGGACAAAATGACGTTCTTGTATGGAATGACAGCTCGGCGGTTATATTTAACGGCCAAGAGTCCGTCAACTGTGCCTGAATCAACCCACCCTTAGACAGGGCAAAGTTATACTATCTAACTTGAAAGATCAACATTTAAGCCTCGCATTTACTTTAGATACAAGAGTAGTTTAACACTAGCTTCTGCCCGCGACTCCGTCCATGTGGGATTCGGTATAAGTGTTCCCGTGGGAACTATGCGTTTTTCGGGGATAAAAAGTGGCCTATATGTTGACCAGTGTTATAAACTACCCCCATACTAAATTTGGTTGTAATCCGACCAGTAGTTTTTGAGTTAAATCCGGAAAATATGTCAGTGTCGTAGCAAATGGAAGTACATAGTCTCACATAAGGCATTTTTCTTGAAATTGTAGTACAAAGTTTGAATGTATTTTACAACTGCAATATATTTTGTGTTACCAATCGTCCAATCACAACATTTCACTACCAACTGCTGGGTAATAGACACAATCCTCCTTTTTACAAGATCGGAAAATTATACAGTGTGGATTTTGGACTTCATGCATCATTGATGTAGTGGTGATCTCGCAATGTTTTCCTTAACTGAAAATCTTCCAAATTAAATTGATAGTTTAAATATAAACAAATTGAACTAGGAACCACCTATAAAAAAAATCCAAGTTATATTCTTGTTAAGAAAAACAACCAAGAGAAAAAACATACACTTTGAACTATTCTTTATTGATTACTTGTTTTACAATTCAACAATTGTTTAGAATGCGGTATCACGTTTGCAAGTACATTGGCCACTACATTTTAGTCCATTGTTTGGCGAGAAACAGCAATTTCACTCCGGCACTTGCATAATTTGGCTATTTGGGAACGAAATAACGCAGCAATACTAGTTGGACAATATGGGTAACTATTTATAATATGCAGTTATGTACGCAGTTATGGTTTCTTAATGGGACATCCAAGATCAAATGATTTCAGTGTCCATGCACCGCAATGACCACTTACCATCAGGTGATGTTCGTTTGCCTATACCATCGACATGAAAAAAATGTACTTACCTATGTAGAGTGTTTCAAATTTGTATGGAAAGAAAATGAAACGTGAAAAACACGCTGACTTTGCTCACGCTCCAACATTAAAAATACATAGTTGATTTTGAAATTGACAACATTTCATTTTTAACATAATATGTATATTTTATTAGCTAGTTAGAAAGTTTGGAAAAATTTAAAAGGATATGTAATTTTTTCGTAAGTCATAAAATTCATACTTAAAATTGAAATAAAAAAGAACTCCTACCTCCAAAAATGACGTAGAGATCTTCTACTATCTAAAGTCCCGCGCCTTCACATTTCAAAACGCTTCAATTTTTTTATTATCATTTAAAAAGCACCACCTACACTCTCAACGCATAGTTGATGGCTGTCTCAGCACGCACACATGTGTTGAGAGTGTTGGTGGTGCTTTTTAAATACATAGCAGCGTTTTGAAATGTGAAGGCGCGGGACTTTAGATAGTAGAAGATCTCTACCTATTTAACCCTTCTGCGCATAGAAATAGTTTTGCGCGTAGCGCCCACCCGTACAGAGGAAGAGCCATGTGATGTCACTTAACTTACTAATAATTATAAATAATACCTACTTCATCATAAACTTCTTTGTCACTGAGAAAGTTGCTTCTTTTTCATTCGGTTTTTATTGAGTTTCGGACGTCCTTTGGATGTCGAATTACGTTCCTAGCTTCTGAATGTTTAATTGTTTATATCAAGTTGATAAAGAAATGGCTGACTTAAATTTTAAAGTTTTTAATTTCATTTGTATTGACGACTGAATTTAAAACTACAACATTTTAATTCTTGAGAGCGTTTCGTAACCTTTCACAGGTACAAGTTCAATCTTCTTAAATATAAAAACTAGCTGACCCCACGGACTTCGTACCGCCTTAGAATTTTTTTTTGGGTATGAAAAGTAGCTTACGTCTATTCTCAGACCTACTGATCATACACTCCGAATTTCATAAGAATCGGTCGAGCTGTTTTGGAGGAGTTTGGTTACAAACACTGTGACACGAGAATTATATATATTAGAGATGAATCGCTGTGTGTTAGTCTGGCTAAGGCTCGAGAACTGCTGGACCGATTAAGCTATTCTTTTTTTGTTTTGTTCCCCGTGAATCCAGGAAGGTTTAGAAAGAAAAAAACAACGGGGAAAGCAAGTAGTGCTGTATACAATTAAATATTAATCAAGCATTGTATAAATAATTAGCTTGTACCCGACTGCGCCAAAGAGGGTTGTTTCTCGAGTGTATACACGGTGGGTCAGAAAATATGGCAAATAATTAACCCACAGTATCGGCTATCGATTCTAAGTGTATTGTATAAGTCTTTAATTTTTTTTGAGTTGGTAAAAAAAAAATTGTATATGGGATTGGTTGTGTGAGCGACGCCTGAATCCTATACGAAATATTTTTTTTACCAACTCAAAAAAAATTAAAGACCTATACAATATACTTAGAATCGATAGCCGAACTGTGGGTTAATTATTTGCCATATTTTCTGACCCACCATGTATATTAGGTATGTATGAACGTATGTACTTAGGTATGTATGTATATTTTTTTGGCACGCTCTGTAGCCTAAACGGCTTGATGGATTTAACCTTGTGAAGTATCTTTACATTATTCATTTTGATTGCAGTAGAGTTGTTACATTTTTCAAAAAAAAATATTTTTTGAATTTATTATTTCAAAAGAATATTTTAAATCCTTTTGACGAAGCTTGTTGCGGATTATAGTTTTGTGGTACGTACTGGTTCTGACGAAGCTTGTTGCAGATACTGCTTTTGTCTACAGAATTATTATTTATTAAAGCCAAAGTAGTCTCCTTTTAAATCCTTTTGTTTCTATCACTGCAAAAACTTTTAGATGTTAAAAGGAGGGGGCGTTATAAGTTTGACGTAGGTGTCCGTATATCTGTCTATCTGTATGTAGCTTTGTAGCTCCGTAACGAACGAACCAATTGTGGTTTTTATTATTTGACTAGCTTCTGTCCGCGATTTTGTCCTATTGGAATTTGTGGAAACTTGCTTGGATAAAAAGTAGCCAAGTCCTTAGGTATCCGGAACTCTACACACTAACTATGTCCAATATCCATCCATACGTACCAAATTTCATCTAAATCTGTCTAGGTAGCGGTTGAAGCGTAAAGAAGTAAGACAGACAGAGTTGGATTTATGTGGTTTTTCAAAATAAATTAACTTGTAGTTATAAGAAGTTTAACATTTATACGTTAGTAAATTTTCTATTTATAGTTATTAACTTCAATAATACACTATTTTTAACTAGACACGTATGGATATCATCAGATAGGACTTAATAGTATCCAGTTTAATAGAAGCCGTGGTGGCCTAGTGGTTCGACCTACCGCCTATCATGCAGAGGGTCGGGGGTTCGACTCCGGCTCGCACCTCGAAGTTTACTTTTGTGCGAAATTCAATTTGAATTTATCACTGAGCTTTTTGGTGAAGGAAAACATCGTGAGGAAACCTGCACGCATCTGCGAAGTAATTTAAAGATTATGTGTGAAGTTCCCAATCCACACTGGGCGCGCGTGGGGACTATAGCCCAAACCCTCTCGTGTTGAGAGGAGGCCTGTGCCCAGCAGTGGGACGCAAATAGGCTGTAGTAGTAGTATCCAGTTACTGCGAACTTGCTGATAATTCCTCGCCGACAATCATTTCTCGGCACGAACCGGTGACGTATTTACAGAAATACAAACGGACCGTCCCGGAACGTGATATTCGTAAATCTCGCTAATAGACTGTTACGTGTTCCATTGTAAAAATTGTTGTTTAAACGGCCGAAAAATGACGAACTCTTAATTTGACTTTTGAAGAAGCAAGACATTTTAAATTGCATCGAAATAAAATGGCATTGTGAAATCTCCATTTGCGACAGCGAGAACGAAAATTGATCTCATCGATCTACATCTATTCTTAAACTTATTATATGGATGATACTTGTTCCCGAATATGAGTCTTTTGTACACGAAATAAATGAATTTTGTAGCAACTGTTTTACCCTATCCGCCGATAGATGGCGCTGGCGTCGAGTTAGAACACGCTAAAGACTGTACGAAGTAGATTTCTTAAGTAATGTTGAGAAATTTCTCATGGTATCGAATCGGTAGGCTAACCCACCTGCTCTGTACATACCTGCATCCCCTCTGGGAACTCGTGTGGACCAGCAGCTGGAACTCTAGGTTTAGATTAACTTCTGTAAGATTTAATAGTTTCCCCAATAAATCTCTCTTCGTCCTTGAGCTCCGTGTTTTCCATACCGGACCCTTCCGTTACAATTTTATTTATTTATTATTATTATTAAACTCGTTTCCAAACGCCGTAAAACCAAGAATCCTCTTAACCTCACATCTCATTCCCCTATAAAATAACAAACGTCCAAATTCACTTTGTCGCTTGGAGTCATTAGAAAGTTACATACGAATTGACTTCTTAGGGCCCGCTTGATAAACCACGCCACATGGGACGTTTTACGACTCAGCTGTAAAAGTATACGTCGTCTTAAATGAGACATAAACACAGGGACGTGTAAACGAATGTCGCACATTTATTTTATTAGCATCATTAATTCCTACGCTTTCGTCGACGTCCGAAACAGCTTCGGCATTGACGGATGAAAATTAGGTGCATAATTTCAAGAGTGACAACATTGTTCATACTACGTCTACTACTACTACTACTACAGCCTATTTGCGTCCCAATACTGGGCACAGGCCTGCTCTCATCATGAGAGGGTTTGAACTATAGTCTCCACGCGGGCCCAGTGCGGATTGGGGTAATTCACACACATCTTTGAATTACTTCGCAGATGCGTGCAGGTTTCCTCGCGATGTTTTCCTTCACCGAAAAGATAATGGTTAATTCAAATTGAATTTCGCACTTAAGTAAACTTAGAGGTGCGAGCCGGAATCGAACCCCCGACCCTCGGCATGAGAGGCGGTAGGTCGAACCACTAGGCCACCACGGCTTTTCCACAATCTGGTGTAAAAAATCGAGTGGTTTAATACCACCGTCTTTATTATCATTGTTATACTGCGCTTAACTTTGTCTGAAAGGGGTGGACGGCGTCGCTCTGTCATATAGTGTTATGTGAACACATAAATTATTTGCAGGCTTTCTTTCACAACTTTCCGTTGTATTTTCTTAAGAGTACCGGTTAGCTCTTATCCGTTATTTCATTTCGAATAAAAGATCTTGAAAGAAATAAAGACAATTTCTCACTTATCTACTTTGTGCACGAGTGCCGAAAACTGAAAAGAACTGCTGTCAATGCACCCGACTTGTAAAGTGCACTCTTCGTTGCTTAGCCGCCAGCAGTTTTGTTTCTCTAAATGTTGTTTAGCAGTGTCTCGCTGACTACGAGAAAATGGAACCTCGAACGATTGCTAAGATTCTCAACTTATCGCAAATGCGACTTCAAATTCAAAAAATTTACAAGCGGATTCGTTTCATACTTTAGTGATCGGAATGTTGTTGGTGTAAATTGCAGCCAAATAAATTATTTAAGTAACCTTAAATAAATTATAAACCTTAAATAATATATTTTAAGTAAACTTAATTTATTTATTTGGTAAACAATTGAACATGGTTCTATTTTCATCAAAATTTTAATTATCATCATCATTTCAGCCGAAAGACGTCCACGAGGCCTCGCCATTCAGACCGGTCCTGTGCTACTTGCTTCCACCGGTTTCCCGCGACCTTCACGAGGTCGTCGCAAAATTCGGCAAAATTTTAATGAGATTAAACAATGTTAAATCGCTCCCATAATATTATTAAGTTTTCTACCCGAACGATTTCAAAATTCATTCATTCATTTAATAAATAGTTATAAAAAATCCATCACAAACAAGGCACCGTATCCGGCAGGTAATAAAGCATTTCCACGTCAAAAATTAACTCTCCCCACTGCACATTTCCCTACATTATTTACACATCACTTTATTGTACAAAGAATGCATTATCCTTTCATGTTTTGATATAACTAATGACGTTGAAAAATAAGGCCGGCTTAGGCTGCAGCCTCGATTTAATAACAGGGTGTGAGGCTGACGTATCGTGCCTCATATTTTCCACGTCATTATGGCCACGGTGACTTTTTGTTTTCTGTGACAGGCGAGCGGAATATTAGAATTAAGTTATCAACTCAGGTAAAATTACAACACTATTTGGCGTTTGTTCATCATCATCATTTCAATCGAAAGAAGTCCACTGTTGGATACGGACTTTCTCTAATATTTCCTACCAGTCCTCATCCTGTGCAACAAGCATCGAATTTACACTAACACAGTAATACTAATCCAATAACTTTATACATCAGCGTGTGCGAAATCCAATAGTTCTGATTTTTTACAGGCTTGTTTATGATGTTGGCCTAATGTATAATACAAGTTGGTGACCTCGAGTGCAAAGACTAGTCCTTTAGGGTCAAAATCGCTAAAATCTGAAAATCAACCGAAATTTTCTGGTTTCTTTTTTATTTCTGACAAAGTTGCGTTCGGCGCTCGAGGTCACAAACTTTAGTTATACATGAGGCTAACAACATAAACAAGCCTGAAAAAAATCAGAACTACTGAATTTCGCGCATACGTGTCCATCTTTCAAACGACAAGGTTACTGGATCATAATTATGTAGGTACTCAGTGAATTTATCATGCAGTAATTTCATTATCATTGTCAAATGTGACTCTTATTTTTTTATTACTAACCAAATCTTTGTACTTTACGTGTTCCAAAGGCGAAGATTTTCTAATAGGGAAAATTATTTTTTTAAAACGGCAATTATTCATTGAATGAAAATGACCGGGAATTTTCACCACATCGCATGCTAATGACTGTAAAATATAAGTTTGTGTTTCTGCTTACTTTTACCTACGAGTGACCTAAAATGTTAAGAAAATGCTAGTAAATGAAACACGGGATTCCATGTGTTTTTATTGCCATGACACAGACGAGCGGTTCTGAACGCTGAGTTTCTAAAATTATCAATAGACATAAAATAATAATATTCTGTAAAAAATACAATCGAAATGTATTTGACATGAAACTGCAAATTATTATGCAATCATTCTGTCAATAATTTAAATTTATTTGTAAGTATATAAGATAGGTACTCAGAGTAATAAAAAAAAATATCTAAATATTTATTTAAATGTATTTAAATCATACTAAAAAGTTACAGTCATGTTTGTTTCGTACTCAAAAATAAATGTAAGTTTTCTTATTTGATATCAATGGCAACAAGACGGGTAACAAACTTGCTAGACATATTTTTCATTTTTATTTACACACTTTTTTTGTGAATTCGGTGTCGATTGAAAAACGCTCATTTCGACCGTCCGTTCCCACCGTTTAGCAACCGTCAAGGCATGTTTTTTGTAATCCAGATTAGCTTGAAGAAGAATAACGGTCGCGTCCGGCCGAAGGAAAACGCAAGGACTTCGTTTTAGCTACGGGCTTAACAGATGAGTATTTTCACCTTTTAAAACTGAGTTTTCGTTGGTTCGTTTTATTCAATTTCATATTCGTATTAAGTAAGTGGATCATTATTCTGTCTTATTTATAACTAGCTTCTGCCCGTGACTTCGCCCGCGTGTAATTCGGTTATCGCGCTCACGTGGGAACTATGCGCTTTTCCGGGATAAAAAGAAGCCTATGTCCTTTCCCGGGACTCCAACTATCTCCATACCAAACTTCATCCAAATCGTCTAGCGGTTGAAGCGTGAAGAGGTAACAGACAGACAGACAGACAGAGTTACTTTCGCATTTATAATAATATTATATAATATTATATATTAATATTATTAATATGGATAATATGGATATGGATATAATATATAATATGGATTTCATTCAGTAACTAATAGTCAGGTTTCAGTTCAGTACCTTTGTCTTCATTTTAGGATCTAGATTCAAATTAAAATGTTAATGCCTTCGAGTTTAATTAAATTTTTTCTTAATCAATCATAAATCCACACCAAAAAATATCTGACACCGACGTCGTGCCACACAGAGATATAATCGACATAAAATAATGATGCTTCGGGACCATTCATTTTCTTCTCGGCGTTCTCCCTACTTTTTCGCTTAAGCGAAATTTATGTGCAAATATTTTGCAAGTGTATTACATTACTTAATGAATGCAGCGCTGTATACGCAACGTCTTTGCGCCCCTATTCGAGTGTACCGCCCTAGGGACGTAATAGTACTTTTCGAGATTCTTGTCTTTTTTTTTGCCAAAATTCATAATGGATTACGTAATTATGCATATTTTAAAATGAACTTAAGAATTTAAAAAAAGTTGGTACGTTTTGTTTACGTAATTGAGTAAGTACCTTCGGCTTAAAAGACAGGACTTTCAATTTTAATTAAGTATTTTATCATTAAAATTTAAAAAAAAAACATTCATCTAATTCAATTAATTTACTAAAACTTATTCCAGAAACATCAGCATGACAAAAAAGGACGTTGAAGAAAGCGTACAAACAATGTTTTTTTGTACAATTATTATCATACAGGCAGGTTTCCATATCAATAAATACTTTATCTTTATCTTTTTGTCGCCTGTCTCTATTAATAACATTCAACATTTCTAAAGAGAAACGTGTTCTTGTAACCAAACTTTTACATATAAATAAAAGTCTCAAGTTCAAATTCAAAGTGTAGAGGGTAACGATTAAAAAAAAACTTTCCCCGTGACGTCATTTTAATCTCGCACGCAGCCCAGAATACGTACGCGTATAATGGATAGCAGCGAGGCTGTCGGCTGACGCACCCCTGCAATACCATTATAGAGCCTTCTGACTGTCGTCACAGGGCGGACACGGCCTATAAAAGCACGATTTCGAAAACAACTCGAATGAAGTGTCAATGTTTGCTACGAGGACGCCTGTTTGCGTGCGAGGACGTCTGTACACTTGTAAATGGAGAGTGAATCATTGGCCTGCGTAGTGGTACACACACATTTACATTTACACTACCGTCCAGTAGTTTTCGAGTTAAATCCGGATATATATACACATACTTACATTCTAAAACTTGTTATTTTGTGTTCAGTATAGTTTTATATTAAAGTCCCCTCGAATTGATAGTTTCTTTTAATTTTAAAGTTACAGACGCGAGTTCTACGGACTTATTATTAGTACCTATAGATTAGTTTTGATTGATCTGTCCGAAAAGTCAATATAACAAATAGAGTACTTTTGTTTTCAAATTTAAAGTTTTCTGTCCCTTTTTGGTTTAACCAGGGCTTGACAAGGTCCAAGTTTTATACCTTGTGTGATAGGATGAAACATATTCAGTTACTGGTTACACATCATATTAAAAACACTATCAACGGGACTTAATCGCGTAAAAACTATTTATATTTTACCTCGACGTCTTCTCGTGACCACGGCCGTTGCATCGCGGCCGAAACGTCGAGGTAAAATATAAATAGTTTTTACGCGATTAAGTCCCGTTGATAGTGTGTTTATTAATATGAGTGTTTATCGCGAAAGTTTGAGACAATATACACAGCATATGTTATCAGCCATATCCAGCGCACCTACCTCGATTCTTTATCCTGTTTGCTCCCAGACGGAGTTTAATATCTCCGGGTGTCAGGACAGCGCAATCACGGCGTGTCCCGCTTGACGTTTCTTGTTAGCTTGCCTACTGCCTGAAACTATTCCCATTATTCTTGGAATTAATGCACTGTGAACTGTGTTGTCTGATGGATGAATTTTCCTTTTGTAAAGTCTGCTTCTGCTGGGGCCGGGAAGTTCTCGAGTGGCGTCCGCGAACCGGGAGACGAGCTGTCGGTAGGCCTCCAACAAGATGGAGTGACGACCTAGTGAGGGTCGCAGGAAACCGGTGGAAGCAAGTAGCACAGGACCGGTCTGAGTGGCGAGCCTTGGGAGAGACCTATGTCCAGCAGTGGACGTCTTTCGGCTGAAATGATGATGATGATGAAAGTCTGCTTTATTTGGTAGACAATGCTGGTAGCGTGTAACTTTGCAAATGCATTTTAATGTCCTTCTATTAAATGAATGAAACTTTGTTATTTTAATTTAAAAATATTGTCTCGTTTTGCATTAATGCTGGCAAATGACTGCTGCCGATTAATAAAAAAGGTTTTTTAAATTTTCATTTTCTTTCAGAGTGCTTCTTTGTGCTTCAAAGTGCTGAGTTGGAAAGTTCGCATCACAGTGATTCTTGCAAGAGTTTTTTTTTTTACTATTATTAAGAAATATTATTTTAGGAATACCTACCTACGTACCTGTTTGCTCTCTCCCAGAACATAAAATCAGAATGTAATATCTGCATACTTAAATTTACTAAAAAAATACAGGTGCAAAATGCACAACATAAAATCATGGTAAAAAAAATAGAAGTTACGACCGCCACTTTCATTTAGAAAAACGTTACGATTTTCATCTTAGCTACACGCTTACGCCAACGTACATTCGTACTGAATTATTCGTCCCAAGAATAACCTACTTTATAAAAAAAGCTTTCAGAAAGCGTGTTCCATTTAGTGATTGCATGTCACCGTAAGAAATTCTCCACCGGTTCCTTTACCTGACGTGATGTTAATTTGTTAACATGCCACTGCCGCAACGTTTACCCTATGACATGTTGTGATATAGGAACGTGTTTTCCGTGTCAAAAATATCAATTTAGTATGACACGGACTCATAACGAAGGGGGAAGTAATGAAATGATTTTCGTCTATCTTGGTAGGATTAGTGTTAGTGTAACGGTGGCGCAATATAAACATATAAACAACAATGGCGCGAGAGATAATACAAGTATAAGGCGCAAGGCGGCGCGGTGTCTAATGTGTTACTAAATGTAATAAAGTTGGACGCATTTAAAAAATTGTGCAACTTGAAAGTAATTGAGTTCGGTTAGGAATACAGTTTCCGCGAGAACTATACGTTCTTCCGAGATAAAAAGTAGCCTACGGCCTTTCCCAGGACGCGAACTATGTCCATGATAACTTCCATAAATTTCAATCAGTCCAGCGATTTAAGCGTGAAAGGGTAACTGACAGACAGACAGAGAGACCCAGGAAACAATTTCGTATTTCTAAGGTTAGTTGGATTTCATCGCACGTCTTTGCCTCGTCAAGTAAATGAAGTGTTGTACTTTCAATATCATATCCATGAACATGATCCATTTTAAAATGTCGCTTTTTATTACAGAGGCAAATGAAAAAATCTAAACAACAGCTAAAGCACAGAGGCATTCCATCTAAGGCCTCAGGGTAGGCAACGCATTCGAGATCTTATGGTTTCTTAATGGGGGATGTGACCACTTACCATCAGATGGGCTGTGCGCTCGTTTGCCTGTACCATTGGTATAAAATAAAGTCCGAGTGTTACTAGGTACTTACCGCCTTAAAATATCTACCGCTCCAAGAGAGAGCAACCCAAAGAGACGACTTAAACCCCAAGCAAATAGAACATTTCAATTGCATGCAAAATATAAATACAAGTACGCGTATGGCCAGTTTGAATGAGCGGCTGACCAGTCAGAAACTTGGTATTGTATGTCAGTCGCGCGATGTCCACTGAGGCGCCGCGGCGACATCCCCAGTTATTTAGGGCTTCATTGTGCCACACCATTCAAACCGAAGATTCCGTGATAAGCGCGGATTGTTTCGACTGATGGCACGTCACATTACGTTTAAACAGGGAGATTTATACTGGCTGAAAGAATGGAGTGAAAAAAACAATTGTTTCGTGTTGTGTGAGACTGGATGAACCTGTTTGTTTCTACCGCAATATAGAGATTTTAATATTTCCTTCAATTGATATAAATAGATAGGGATAAACTGGAAGTCGACTCATGGCAAGTGATCAGCACCACCTTAATATTCAGAGTTTGACGGGCATCAGGCCTTTAATACCTAGCTGTGTTTCTTAATGCCGTGGTAGGCTATAGTATTTTGACCAGTGGTTTGTAGTCTCTCGTGCAGAGGGTCAGGGGTTGGATCCCAGCTCGGACCTGTGAGTTTAAATCCAATTTTAATTTACCACTGAGCTTGTCAATGAAATGATAATACATTACTAGGTATGTACGAGTGTGAATGGATTTTAAATAAATACGTAGATGCCTCCCATTATAGGCGATTGAATGTGTTGAAAATTTTCTAGTAGAACATGATTAATGATTTGAATGGCCAATGTATTTCTTTGTGTCTGATACAGACAACGATATTATTCCAATTGTGTTCGTTTTATATCATAGCTTCTGCCCCTGCTTATAGCATTCCTACAGGAACTCTGCATTTTTCGGGATGTCCTTCCCCGGGATTCCAACTATCTCCATACCAAATTGGCACAGCGGTTTAAGCGTAACTAGATAAGAAGCGTGTAGAGGTTATAGATAGACAGAGTTACTTTCCATTGATAATATTAGAATGGATTCTCAATATCTCAAAACGGACTTACGGACGGACTTACGGACTACACTCGAAGATAAAGACCAATTTACTGAAGATCACTCATACGAAACAAAGCGCGTATCCCGTCAAGCACTCTCCGTTCCCATAATCCTCATTGAGCATACTTAATGTCAAATTAAGAAACAAAATAAACGAATATGTTATCTTGTTTGGCAACATCTCATCACCACTGAATTGATTTTACTGGCCCATTCATCAATCTCCTTGACTTATTGATTGATGATTGCGTATCTCATTGACGGAAAGTAATTAAAAAAAATCTATGGGTACATCGTGTTTCACACGTCACAATCGATATTTTCGGCTGGACCATTGTTAGTTGACCTTTCGGAACACTGGATGAGTTCGAAGAAAAACCTTCAAAGACGAATTAGTTTTAGTCTATTTTAAAGTTCTCTTTTAACTGGTTAAAATATGAGTCGAAGTTATTATCGCGCTATCAGACAATCGGGCTTGGTTTGTTGGTAACATTTTGTTGTGTGACAGGTTATTTATTTTATTCGGGTCACTACGTGATTTTTTTATATAAGGTCATGCGAGATTGGACGCACTTAGCTAATAAGTAATAAGTTATTGGGCAAGTGTTGTTATTACGAAACACAAGGCTTATGTCACCATAATAGCCTGTTTACGTCCCACTGCTGTGCACAGGCCTCTTCTCATCACGAGTGGATTTGTACCAGAGTTACTTGAGAGCTTCAAATTCAATTGCTTCTTGGATGCAAGCGGTTTCCTTTAGGTGTGCCTATTTCTTCACTGAAAAGCTCAGCACATGTTTAAATCAAGTTTAAGTTTACTCAGAGATTTAATGAGAGGCTATTAAACTACTAGGCTTCACGGTATATACGAGCATGATAATTGTTTCTGTAACTTCACTGTAATTAACTTGATCATTCCGTAAAAGTGCTTCTATACCGTTGTCCACCGGATGTAACTAATAATTAAAAGACTTCAATTATATCTTTAAGTACTATAATTTTCAAATAGATAAGAGTTCATAATGCGTGCGTGCCTCTGGAATGAGTTTTTGCTGTCAAAGAAATGTCCTTTGTCATTGTGTGAAACCTGCCGACTTGTAATATGTACACGTGATGGAATGGCATCTATGATATAATTTTAACAAGTGATGGTGTGCTATTATGTCCTGAGTTTTTATTTAAGTTTTAGTGACTGAAGAAATAATAAATTCGTGCCTTCACTTGACACAAACTTTCATTTACATTCACACAAAGTCTACCAAGCTGCAAGCTACTGTGTTGTATTTACCACTGAGCTTTTTGGTGAAGGAAAACATCGTGAGGAAGCCTGCATGCATCTGCGAATTAATTCAAAGATGTGTGTAGTAGTAAAGTAGTTATATTGTATAAGATCCGCTTGGCAGTTTGCTTTCTGTCTGGTCAGTAGCAGCGATTACCATCGGTTTGGTTCCTAATTAGGAACAAGTTCGTGCAATTTATACGTTTGATAAAGTCGCGGCTCCAATTGCTCGTGCCTCCGATAAGGGATAATATAATCACTAAGGCTGGAGCCGGGGTGGCCGGAAAACCGCTTCCAATTTTACTTAGTTATATGTATGGAGGTATAGTAAGTACTAACATCACACATACAACACAACACATACACACACAACATACACACACACACACACATACACATTTTTTGTTATTTTGCTATGAAAAAACGATCCTAACGGTGATACATTTTAATCCTGATTTTCATTTTATTTTTATTTTGTATCCTTTCTGACAATCTCATTATGAAATTCTCTTATTTTGACATGTAAAATATGCTGTAATTTGATATTGATAACTAAATGTCTATGTCATCTGGAGAGAGTAGTGTCAATTTCGAAACAATATAAATAGAGTTTAAAAGGAGTCCGAAAGGTCGTTTTCTTTCACAATTTAAAAATGTGCCCAAAATTTCATCCGTGGCTTCTCTTGTTTATATCTATCGTTACGAGGTAAGATAATGAGAGTTACTCCTTTTACGCTCCGCACTCTCGCGAGTCTAGCACATTTTTTGGTCAAAGATACAGTTACAGTTATTAGTTACTACTTCCATGTTTAGATGTTCATCCTCAGCATTTCAACAACTGTATTTTTTCTGTACTAAATTGTTAATTTAAATAATTAAGATTATTACCAACTTGTAGGCATACATATTCAAAAAATGTAGTCTCGGATGCAATCAAAATAGATGGTCTCTTCTCACATTTGCCTGCATAATAATTAAGAGATGGCAATACAGGCTGTTGTGTTTCTGTTTCACGCCAACAGGTTAATCATTTACAGATGTTGCCATGAACTTACTTTTTTCCTACATAATGTATTATTTAACGAGTTTTTTTTCTGGATAGTTGGATAATTTCATCACACGATGAAATTAATTTAGTTAAAGTGGCTGAGTGAAAAACGTACCGATTTTTTAACCGAATGTTCTCGGTCTCGTAATTCACGGGGATAACACCAATAATATTAGGAATAAGATTTGTATAATAATTGTATCTTTAACATTAAATTTGTTACACGGTAACGAAATATTTTTTAAACTCGAATTCGTCAAGCTATCTCCAGGATTTCGAAATGCAGAACTTAGTTAAGTATACATCAAAATAGGAAATATAAAAAAAAAAACACGATTTTCTTTAGCTATAAGCACGTTTTTTTAGCCTCATTGGCCGCAGCCTTACCAGGCCACCGCTAAACCGAGAATTAATTATTAGCCGAATCAGTGCCGATTGGTTCTCCCACTGACCCGCGCAAGGAAATTGCTAAATTAATTTAAAATTGACGAGCGCTGTTGCAAAATAGAGCTTGTACGAGTAATATAAGAGTCTACGTTTGAATACCTACAATTGCTCTATTCTAAAACAATACATACATCCATAGTAGAGTTCTTAATAGTTACATTTCTAAGAAAGACGTTTAATTTCACATTTTCCTCTTTATAATGTACAAAAAGAGGGAGTGTTGCAGCGAAAATTTATTATATTATGTCATAGCGATGCATTAACTTAGTTGTATATTATACCTACATCTTGTGAATCCATATACTATTCACTAATAAAAATGCCAAAGTAACTCGGTCTGTTTGTTACCTTTTCACATTTAAACCGTTGGACCAATTGAGATGATTATGAAGATAGTTCTATTCCTGGGGAAGGACATACTATAGTTCAGACCTTCATACTATAATGCTATTATTCTGAGCACTGCTTTGCTCATTCATCATCATCATCATCATCATCATCATCATCATCATCATCATTATCTTTGCTCATTCAGTTCTTGATAAATAGCCAACATCGTAACGAACGGACCAAATACTGCAATTTTATTAGAAAATATGTCATAAAACCGATCCCCCATACATTATTACCGGCCGCAATAAAATAGTTATTTGCCAAACAAAGCGTAGCCCGGGCTTTAAAGCCGAATCTATTCGGGACTGAAATATGACCGCATGAAAGCCGATACTGAAAAGATAAATAAAACATTGTATAGGTATGCCGTTTAACGGGCTCATAAACCTCTAGGCCGTAATGTCAGATTTTGCTCACGTTTCACAATCTTCTAGGGAAAGCGTCGCGCTATTTACCAATACGTGTAATAATAAAGTAGGTACTTAAACTTAATTTAAAGTAAATTTTACCCTCTATTTGAAAATTTCTTTATTGCCATCATTTTACAACGTTAGTTTTCAACCATAGAAGCACTTTAATCCAGAACCTTGAAAAACTGCTAGTAAACTTCGTAAATAATTTGATTAAAAAAAATATATGATGAAGTACCGAAATTATGCGTAGCACACATTAGATCGTTGGTTCAGTTGCCATCAGATATATCGTAGGAAGTAATAAATAATTATGTGAACTGCATGTTCACATAATTATTGAACATGCACTTTAACGTCTTAACAATAAGATCAGATATTATTTATGTTCACCTTATTTGCTTACATATATTTGAGGACGACTGTACCTACTTCAAGTCCATGAGTTCTAATAATACGAGTATGCCTAAGACAAAAATAATGAATTCGAAGCTTTGACACTACCCACTACTACTCTACTACATCCTATTTGCATCCCACTGCTGGGTACAGGCTTCTTCTCATCACGAGAGGGTTTGGGCTATGGTCCCCACGCGGGCCCAGAGCGGATTGGGGACTTCACACACATCTTTGAATTACTTCACTGATAGATTACCCACATTTATCATAATCTTTTAGCGACGAGAGGCCACTTTTTGCGTTAATTTCAAATTATTGTGCACTATTTAGTAGTTTTTATCAGTGTCTGCGAATCACAAACAAAACAAAACCAAAATGAAAATTACGCTTACCGTCACTCCAAACAATATGCAATGCTGTTGTCTACAAAATTAGCATAACATTTACAAATATCCAGCTTTTAGGGCTTCGTATAAAGTATATTTACTTGTATGAGCCGCACATTAGGGTGGGGGGAATATGCGAGGTCGTTGACCTCGGAGGGATGTGGAGTCACTTCCGAGTGATTTATTTCTCTACAGCTTTTTAAAGATATTGCACGGTACCGTATACCTAATTTGTCTGCGAGAAACATACTACACAAAAGAAAAAACTTTTATACACGGAACGTGCTGGTGGCAGGTTCTTGACGAAGCGAAGAAAATCGGGAAGTGTTGCAGCGAAATTAAGCGCGAAGCTCAAGACCGATCGAGTTGGAGACTCACTGTAGACACCCTCTGCCCCACCGAGGGGACATAGGATCTTAAGTAAGTAAGTGCTGGTGACAGGAAGGTTTTATCAGATAGCCTGTGTGCTCGCGTTTACCTAGCATTTGCATTAAAACACAAATGCATTTACTAAGACAAATATGTACTTGATAATAATTATAGTTAGATAGATATGTACAATATAGTACAAAATCTCCGTGAGATGTGAGTTAAGCAGGACGTGTTCATTGTAAAAAACCATGGAAGAGGATAGTAGTGTATAGAGTAGTTTTAATTATATAATCTGCTTGAATATTCAATAAGTATCTTCACGGACGCATTGCGAGAATGGACAGCAGTCACTGGACGAGAGGTGTACTCGAGTGGAGACCCAGAGCGAATACCAGAGGGAGCGGCAGACCGCCGCAGAGCTGAAGTGACGACGACATCCGACGACACGGAGGTCGGGACTGGATGAGGCGGACACAAGATCGCCCCGAGTGGAAGGAAAGGGAAGAGGCCTACATCATAGGGCAGACACGGCCTATAAAAGCACGATTTCGAACACAATTCGAATGAAGTGGCAATGATTGCGTGCGGGCACGCCTGTGTGCGAGCGAGGACGTCTGTACACTTGTAAATGTGTGCGTACGAACGACGCGGGCCAGTGATCCACTCTCCATCTCCGGATGAAACAAATGACGGTAAGGGCAAATTGGGCGCGAGTTGCGCGCCGACTAGATTAAGGTTGATTCCGTGGCCTTTCTGTATGTAGTACTATTAAATATTCTGTGCCTACATCCAAGACTGGACAAGTAACAGGCCACAATGATGATGCTGATGATTCTATATCTTATTTTCGCTTGTAAACTCCGAGACTAGATCTAGAAGTACTACATTATGATATTAAGTTATGCTTCATTAACCGCTCTAAACTTTTAAAAATACCCTCCATTTACCGAAATTCGGTGTAATTCTTGTTTCACTATACAGCCCTTAGGACGTTTATTAAAAAAACTTTAGTGGTATAATACACCTGGTTCTCATTATCTACGAATTCTGTAACGAAAAATTTGGTAAAGGATTTTCGCATGAACCTTAATAAGGAAGTCTATACTGCTTAGATATTTAGCTTTTCTAGAACCATGACTTAGCGGCTTTGCGTGTCTAGTGCCAATATTTATTTCACAAACAATTCTCGACTTGTTGACCGTTTCTATCCCTAAGCACTTTGCAAGTTTCAAAGCCAGACGCCATTCATCTTTGCACGTACATCGCATGCCGCCTTCAAAATTACAAAATCTGATATTATTTGTATGAAAAACGTGTCT
Source organism: Aethes cnicana (assembly GCA_963971205.1). NCBI lineage: Eukaryota > Metazoa > Arthropoda > Insecta > Lepidoptera > Tortricidae > Aethes > Aethes cnicana. The sequence continues at coordinate 3,855,057 of OZ020277.1, forward strand.
GTCTGCTAAGCCAGATACTTGGCACGAAACTTTCAGCATTGCTAGTGTGTATCGTAAGGTGGGTGAATATATTTAGTTGGTTACATGTATTACTTTGTAGCTTGAAACTTGTCTTCAATCATAATGTTTATCATTTTAGGTAAAAGACGTATAAATCTGCCAGAGGTAGCCATCTCCAATTAAGGTTCACCTCGCAATCATGGTTCTTAGTCTTTAACCAACCCAGTCGGTCATTGGCCAATCAATACGCGTTTTTTTATGATACGGACACCATTCTAGAACTTTTGTTCTCATGAGCTATCGGTTCTGAGGGCAAATAGTCATTTGTAAAAGTACCTACATGTATTGTTTTCATTAGTTTTATTGGAAATCAGACATGACTGACGAAATGTGAACTTAAGTGCTTCGACACGCGCCTTTTGCGTGTTGTGCTGTACAGTCTTTCCTCACTGAACTTACCTTAACAGAGATTCTATTTACATTGTACCTTCTGGAACAGTGTAGCGTTGTGAAAAAAAGGTTCAATGCAGCCTTTGACTGTCGCTATTGCCCGCGGCAGGCTGTGCAGGTTCCCACTTTGACGCAAATGGCTTCAGCGAGTCGATTGTTTCGCCAAGTGCCAATAGTCGCGCGATGTTTTAATAAAAACGTTATTTAATTTGCACTGTGATATCCCGTTATCATTTCCCGTTAAGAATAGTTGAGTAATAATAAGTTTTACCTAAGCGTAAATTGTTAGAAATAAAATAAGACCGTCACCAAAATTTATAAAATTGACTATTTCATTAGTTTTTAATAACCCAAAATTTTAGACATTGTTTCGGTATCTTTTCGATGGTCATATTACTTTGAATGTCTAAAATTTCGCGCCCTTATTATTCCGTAATTTATTATATAGGATAGACCGGAAATTTTATCAAACAAAATAAAGCTTGCGCGACGACGAACCAATTAGACTTAGTTTAAAGTGCAATTCAAAAACAAACAAGGTCCCACAATATTGAACGAAAAATTGCAATAAAACGTGGCCCGTTTTACAGCGGGTGGAATAATTATTTTAGACAAAGATTTATCGAAAATTAAAAGATTATGTTTAATCAACCGACTCAGAATTAAATGTTCACGTCCTTCGGCTGAAATGATGATACTGAATCGCTGTCGTCGGTCTAATATTTAGCTGGGAAGCGATCGACGGGGCTGGCTCACTTTGTCTGTCTGGTAGAATAAGTAGCGTAGGAATTAGAAGCCTTTCTGCTTAGCAAATTGATGAATATAGATGAGTGTTGGATGAATTGATTTTAATTTATATACTGGCTTTAATTTTGTCCACGACTTCACCGTCTAATTCGGTTATCCGTTCCCACGCGAACTATGCGGTTTTTCCGAGATAAAAAGTAGACTTTGTCCTTCCCCGGACTAAACTGTCTCAATACCATATTTCATATAAATCGGAAACACAGATAGACAAAAAGACAGACAGTTACTTTCGCATTTATAATAATACTACCTTCTGCCCGCGACTTCGCCCGCGTGGAATTCGGTTATCGCGTTCCCGCGGGAACTATGCGTTTTTTCGGGATAAAAAGTAAGTCCTTTCCCGGGACTCCATCTATCTCCGTACCAAATTTCATCCAAATCGGTCCAGCGGTTGACGCGTGAAGAGGTAACAGACACATAGACAGACAGAGTTACTTTCACATTTATAATATTAGTATGGATTAGAATAGATATGGATAGACAGATCCCTTTTCCGCTAGCAGTCGGCCGCGCGTGATCCCGCTGCGCCGGAGCACGAACCGCCTGACATACAGCACCAATTAAAGTTGACACCGCCGCCCGGCTGCTTTTCGCACCTCGCGTAGCGACTCACGTATTTTTCCCTCCATAGGTACTTAAAAAAAACTGCACGAAGTTTACGTGCCAATTACGATGTTGCAATCGAGAGCTTCGATTGGCTCGGAACGTACAATGTTTAAATTGTTGTATTTTTGAAAGCAAGGAATGTTTTACTAGCTTTTTTTGTCGGTTACAAAATAAGGTAGATAATGTAATTTAAATGGAAACTACTTTGTTTTAATGAAAACATGTTGAAGATTATTGACTTGTCTAAATTAGATTACTTACTATATCTGAATACTAAAAAGCCACCATTAAATTATTCGCAAAAAGTTGAAATAAATTTTTCATTAATTTAAGGTAAGTAGGTACTTATGAAATAAATTTGTCATTTTGATTTCACATATTGGTTTTAGATTAGTTTAAGAACGCACACCAACTTTTTACAAAAACATCAATTAGACGTAGTATGAACAATGTTGACACTCTTGAAATTATGTACCTACAAGACACTAAGCTAATAATTAAGTATAATGCCGATCCGCCAAGATAGACACGATAAAACCAATAAAGAGGAGAGCGTATTTACTTAAAATCAAATATATCCACTTCAATAAGGTTCCCGATTATAACGGGCCACTAAAATATTGAGTGTTGGCAGGTCACTCAATTCCCGTACTTTATTTATCGAAACCCGTTTAAAAATCGTGGATCCGATAGCTCTTTGTTTGCCATATGAACCTGCTATTAGCTTAACATTCAACTTAATACTTCCCTTCTACTCAACAAAATATGAAACTAGAGTTATATCTGCATAAAGTTCAAAATATGTTGCAACTGAATGAGGTAAAAATATAAAAAGATCAGAAAGTGTTTGCCAGTTTTGTGCCGAAGCTGCGAATGCCCGTAATGGTGGGAATATTAAATCAAAATATTATTACATTGGCCAGATTAAAATTTATTCGCGTGAAATAATGGAACAGACATAAATTATTTATTTTGGATAAATGAAAAATAGTAACAATGGAAGCATTAACCCATTTATATTGTGTTGTATTGAAGCCGAAGATGCCATAACAGATATTGACCAGTGTACTTTTGAGAAGGTAAATTGATTTTTATTCGATTGCATGTAGCCATAGCCTTATGCATAGGGGCTACTAAGTTATTGGTAAGAATTCAGGTTTTGTTTGTTCCAATAAAATTAAAATTCCTGTCATCACTGCATGCAGACACTAAAAACTGTGACAAGTCTATAGAATCTAAGGGATGAAGGTAAATTTCTTACTATCGTGGATTTCTCTTTGCGCCAATGCGTACCTACCTGTTGAAAAATTTTGCTTGTCTACCCTATATTCAAAGTCTGGTCATATACTTTACATGTTATGTAAGAATTTATTTAATTAAGATCGAGTAAACTGGTACTGGTGTGAATTTACCACTGAGCTTTTCGATGAAGGAAAATATTGTGAGGAAACCTGCACGCATCTGCTAAGTAATTCAAAGATGTGTGTGAAGTCCCCAATCCGCACTGGGCCCGCGTGGGGACTATAGTCCAAATCCTCTCGTAATGAGAGGAGGCCTGTGCCCAGCAGTGGGACGCAAATAGGCTGTAGTAGTAGTAGTAAACCGGTACTTATCGCGTTTTCGGTTAAAAAACATTAGCACGTAGTACTTTTTATAGACGTCATCGAGCCACCGATAAAAATCCAACTGGCAACTTTTAATTGACGATTTTAATGGTCTATGAGTGCCCGTGGGTGTTCTATTTTAAATACCGGTAATGTTTACATTAATATTTCGACGTTTAGGCACAGAATATTTAATAGTACTTACTACGTACAAAATGGCTACGGAATCACCCGCCTGAATCTAGCCCGCGCGCCTTACCGTCATCCGGAGATGGTGAGTGAATCGTTGACCCGGTAGCGGTACACACACATTTACAAGTGAGTGTACAGATATCCTCACACGTTGACATTGACACTTAATTCGAATTATGTTCGAGATCGTGTTTTTATAGGCCGTGTCCGCCGTGTGGTTTCGGGAAATCTGCAACTACGACTTTTAATACACTTGGATTTCACTGTGAAACCTTTCAATTATCACACCGAATGATATTTCACGCAATAAATCAATGACAGGGTAAAGCTGGCGTGAGCAGATACAGGCTGCTCGTGCGCAAGACTGACATATTCCACAATTCTTTGGATAATATTGAATAAGCATTTATCTACCGCGCACGCCTTGCCTACGGTCGGACTGGCCTATAACTCTCAAATTCGAAAATCAAACTTGGTTTCGAACTATCTCCTTCACTCTACGATATTCACTGGTTAGAGTGAAGAGGACGGGAGGAAACTATCATCGTTTTTTGTTGCAGAGAGCTCTGGCTCCGCGAGATATTATGGAAACTCAAAATTTACGGCTTTTGAGTTATGCGCAACGTTCGCTAGTGCACAATTTATAGTCCCTATCAGTGGAGCTCTAAGTAATAAACGAGTTTCAACCGGTTATGAAGTGACCCAAATTTACATCGACGCTGAATTTTTTTATGCGGCTTAATAAAGAATTCCAATAGCCGAAAATAATTGAGTAGGTGTCAACACAATAGAAAATCGCTTAAATCAAAAAATTCATTTCACTTAACCGGCGCCTTTCATTCTATTGTTAACCGACAATTTGAAGCTGCGCGATAGCCATAATCAGTGCCTTCCGAAGTATCGATTATTCAGAAATATTTGACGAAAACACTGTAATTCGAGTTTAGTTTATGGCGATGTAATCACAGCCGAGTTCCGAACAGGCAACTTTCTTCGGGGATAATTAGGTTTTTCAGAGCAGCCTCCAAGCGACATAAAAGTGAAATATTAGTCATTACAGGCATTTGTGCGGAGCGAGTCATCAGTCAGGAAGTTACTGTCGATGCCCCACAATTTACATCGCAAATCGCCTCTCGACGTGGCTTACGAGATACCGTTTTGTTATGATTACGAAATACGTAACGTGTAATACAAAATTTTTTGCTTTAAGTGTCCATTGTTTTGTAATAAAAACATTGCGTCACGGCTAATGCTTTTAGGCGTAGCTCAGTTTGTAATTTAATGGAGATTAGTTGTCGACTTTGAACTAATTAGCTAGTAAATATTAAAATTCGTGTTCGAATAGTGACAAATGACTAATTGTCTTAGTTCATTTCTTGTTTCGGAGTTGCGCCGTTGATTTAACAAAAGCAATTACTTGGCGTCAGTGACTTGTGCCAGCGGCGTGGCCCCGGGGCGTCTTGACTATTCTTTAACATGACAGACGCCACTCTAGATTAATTAGTCTCATTTATTGCAGAGGGGAAGGCATCCGTGCCTTACGGTAGTGCCGGCGTTTACCAGCGCGGATGACGTAGCTCGTACGTTAGAGCTCAAACACTGCTAAATCAGAAGTAAACTGACATTTTCACCTTAGAATCAGCATTGGAACATGGACTTAATTTAAAACGGCTTAACTCCCTATTTACGTGTGATATAAGTTTGTAGTTAAGCCTTTTTTGCTCCGAGTTTGTGTTAGGAACTAGTGGAACTCATTACAAGTTGACGGGACGGAGAGGACACCGAATAAAACTCCAGGTTCTTTGAAGTAACGCATATTGAAATTCAATTGAAGTCTTCAAAGTAGATGAAGTTGAATGACTACCAAATAGGTTTATGGAAGTGACGGAATGGGTTGCACGAAATGATGTACCTAATAGTGTAAACTATGATTAGGTTATGCCTGCGACTTCATCCACATTGAATTTCCTTATATGTCGTAGTGCACACCATAATCGTAGGTACCTACCTAATTTCATCAAAAACGGTTCAGAGGTTTAGCCGTAACACGAATTTATAAATAAGTACGAACGGAGAAATAAGTAATTTACCTAAATACAACTTACGCTAAAAATTCACCGCTCTTCTTTATCGTTTTTATTTTAGTCTGTAAAATTGTTGATTCCTCATAGAGGTTTCTCATAGAGTATGTTTTACTAGATTTTTACGTAATAGTTATTTCATAATAAAGGTAATGCTTACTTAGTCTAGTTATTTAGTCAAAGAAACTACTCTGGCATAACCTACCACTTACTGATATAATTAATTGCAAAAACAAATTCATAAACGAGTAAATGAAGTATTTATCATATCTTTTTTCGTTATGAAGATAGGTAATTATTGAATGTTCAGATGTTATGCATTATTATTCACAGAGTGAATTAATAATCCCCAAAACAGAGCTTTTAACATGTAATTTCTACAATTTCCCGACATGATATGAAAAATTCCTCAAATGCATGGCACATAAATTTCAGGAGAAGGTTTTTTATACGACTCATATAAAACCGGTTTCATTGAGTCAGACAAATATTCATATTAAGGCTATATTACGATAATATACTGCGTGCTGTGTTTGCAAACTGTAAGTGCTGCTGCAGGGGAAAAAGTGGTGAATATTTAGTGCCCCTTTTACCTGATTCGCGTTATTTATGGGTCATATATAATAGGTACCTATGGTGAATAATAGTTTTATTTATTTTCAAATTCGGCCATATTTTATAAAAGTAAAATATACTAGACATAGTTATGTTTTTTTATTATAATCCCTTAAAACAGTGGGCAAAAGATTTTGAAATACTTTTTTACAGCAAGCTAAGCTTGCCTAGTGAGAGTTCCGTTCATTGTTTTTTTTTTTAATGAAATTGAAAGGCTTTGGAGCATACTGGCCATTTGATAGTAAGCGGTCTCTGTGGCCTATGGTCACCGAATGTATTGCTTACACTCAATGCCTCTGTATCATTTTCTGTGTTAATTTTAATGTGATAGACTTGTTATAGGTTTCCTGTAAACTTTTAGTACCTAAATAAAGGTTACTGTTTCCCACAGAAGTGACGACAATCTCGAGCGACTGATGGTGACGAAGAGAGTGGAAAGAAAATGACCAAAAGGCCAAAGTCCCAAACGATAGTCCGACCAGATATCTGACCAACTCGGGATATCCATCAGCCATGCGTTTCATCAAGCGACTGATAGCAATCAATGGAGAGAACCTGTTGACAGACTACTACTACTACAGCCTCTTTGCGTCCCACTGCTGGACACAGGCCTCCCCTCATCATGAGAGGGTTTGGGCTACAGTCCCCACGCGGGCCCAGTGCGGATTGGGGACTTCACACACATCTTTGAATTACTTCGCAGATGCGTGCAGGCTTCCTCACGATGTTCTCCTTCACCGAAAAGCTCATGGTAAATTCAAATTGAATTTCGCACGTAAGTAAACTTAGGGGTGCGAGCCGGAATCGAACCCCCGACCCTCGGCATGAGAGGTGGTAGGTCGAACCACTAGGCCACCACGGCTGCATCAATATACCTTCATTGTATACCTCATCATTTCAGCCGAAAGACGTCCACTGCTGGACATAGGCCTCCCCCAAGGCTCGCCACTCAGACCGGTCCTGTGCTACTTGCTTCCACCGGTTTCCCGCGACCTTCACGAGGTCGTCGCTCCATCTTGTTGGAGGCCTACCGACAGCTCGTCTCCCGGTTCGCGGGCGCCACTCGAGAACTTTCCGGCCCCATCGGCCATCAGTACTGCGAGCAATGTGCCCCGCCCACTGCCACTTAAGGCTCGCAATTCTTCGGGCTATGTCGGTGACCCTAGTTCTACTGCGGATATCCTCATTTCTGATTCTATCACGCAGAGAAACCCCGAGCATAGCCCTCTCCATTGCCCTCTGAGTGACTTTGAGCCTTCTATACCTTATTGTATACCTATTTAGCATTAAAGCCCTGAGATGCCATAAGATACTAAAATGGTAACACCATTTAAATTGTTAATAACAAAACGAGACACTGCATGACAATGAAAGTACGAAACAAAGGAGCCCGCACGACTTATTAAATTAAGATGCGATACTTCAATTTAGTGTAAATGTGTGCGTAACTGGATACTCCCAGCGCCTCCGACGTGTGTGGGAATTAAATTTAATGAAGTGACATTATGGCGTTTCGTTTATATCAGCGCTTCTTAACCATTTCCAGCCCACGGATCCCTGGCAAATCAAGCACGGATTCATTAAAAAAAAAAACAACCAATAAGCGAGTTAAACTCGCGTGGAGTCTTGCTTATTTTCAGTGACGTCATTTCCAAACCATTTAACAGGATAAGCTCTTTTATATGATAGACTTCAAATACCACGGACTTTTTAGGTTAAAGGTCGGAGAAAATCGACTGTGACAGACGAACGGACAGACACACGAGTGATCCTAAAAGGGTTCCGTTTTTACCTCTTGAGGTTCGAAACCCTAAAAAGGAATGAATATTGGAAATTTTCTTCTTTTTTCGTGAAAAGGATCCTCGATCTGCATCACATTCCGTTTGTGCACATATTTAGGTAGAACCGTTTGCAGTCAATATCAAAAGACCCATTAAATTATTTCGATTCGATTCGAATCGAGGCATCCGATTATATAAAACTAGCTTCTGGCCGCGACTCCGTCCGCGTGGAATTCGGTAATTCGCTAATGCGTTCCCGGGGGAACTATGCGTTTTTCCAGGATCAAAAGTAGTCTATTTTGTTGGCCAGTGTTATAACCTACCTCCATACAAATTTTGTTGCAATCCGAACAGTAGTTTTCGAGTTAAATCCGGACACACATACATACATACAAACAATTTTTCTAAAAGTCGTTTTTTGTGTTCAGTATCGTTTATATAGTCCCCTCGACTTCATAGTTTCTTTTAATTTTGAAGTTACAGTCGCGACTTCTTCTACGGACTTATTATTAGTATAATATTACTTACTAGCTTCTGCCCGCGACTTCGCCCGCGTGGAATTCGGTTATCGCACTCCCGCGGGAACTATGCGTTTTTCCGGGATAAAAAGTAACCTAAGTCCTTTCCCGGGACTCCAACTATCTCCGTACCAAATTTCATCCAAATCCGTCCAGCGGTTGAAGCGTGAAGAGGTCACAGACAGACAGACAGACAGACAGAGTTACTTTCGCATTTATAATATTAATATGGATATACATTCGCGTCGCAAAGCGTGTCGCATCCAGCAGAATGTCAGATCTGTCTTTGTAAGTCACGTATTACCGCGGGAGGTGTATCCTCATTTTGGAGTCATTACACGAAATAGTATCACCGTATAAAGTCCCAAGGGAGGAGGGAGTGACGCCGTGCAGGTTGTTTGTTTATACGTGGTTTATACCCTCCCATATATATTTCGGTTAATTAAGTTTTTGTGTGGTTTGCTACTTATCCGGAGGCTGAGGGGTGTGGTGATAATTATGTTATGGTGATAGTAATGGGGAAATTACAATTTACAAGTGGGATTTATCTATTATTCCAGACGCGTGCCTTAGACCGTCGGGGGGTGAAGTGAAATTAGATATTTTATTTATTATTAATAGCAAAATACCTAGGAAATTATGATATTAATAAGCACGAACCGAATGATATTTTATTTTTTTATTTTTACAAAAGTTAATTTACGAGCCATCTGGTCTAATTTTCCTGGAATAATTTCAAAGTGTAATTGGCAAAAATTCCTTCACCTACTTACTGAGGAAATTACCCGGTTTCCTGTAACAGATTGAACATCAAAGGCCGTTAATTAAGCCTTAGAGGACCATAAATAGCTACCCAAGCTACACTGAAATATTTACCTAGTACGTTTTAATTGAGTGAAACGAAATTTCTCATGGTCGCTTTGATGTCGCAGTATCGTGATAAACAACCGGGTGAAATTTGTTAATTGCAATTTGGTGTTGGGTTACTTACAACATTTAGGAATATTCAATCTCAAATCATTTCATAGAATCCTTGAATTACTTCGCACATGCGTGTGGTCTCCTCAGGATGTTTTCCTTCACCGAAAAGCTCAGTGGTAAATTAAAATTGAATTTCGCACATAAGTAAACTTAGAGGTGCGAGCCGGAATCGAAACCCCGACCGAGGCATGAGAGGTGGTAGGTCGAAACACTAGGCCACCACGGCTTATTTATTGAGATAAGAACCACTTTATTGTGCTTTTCCGCTTTAAATCCGAGAAAAACTATAGGTACCTAACTTGATTGCTTTTTTAGGGTTCCGAAGTCCACAAGGAACCCTTATAGTTTCGCCATGTCCGTCCGTCCGTCCGTCCGTCCGTCCGTCCGTCTGTCCGCACTATTGCTCGGAGATGCTTAGGTCTAGAGAGCTGTAATTTGGCATGAATATGCATATTAGTTACGCTGACAAAGTGGTACAATAAAATTTTGAAATATATTTTTTTATAGGGTACCTCCCCTACTCGTAAAGTGGGGATGTAATTTTTTTTTCTTGCGTACTCCATGTTGCGGCATATCGTTGAATAGGTCTTAAAAAAACATTGTGGGTTTGTTAAAACCATTTTTTGATTAAGTGATGCGTTTGTGAAATATTAAGCTTTAAAGTGCTATTTTTTGTTAGAGTCACGTGTCCCCCCCCCTGCCAGCTAAATGGTGGTATTTGGATGGCTGAAAAAAATCACGGTTGTGGCATATATAACGTAGTTGAAAGAAAAACTATCAGAGCTAAGTAGGCTGTACAAATTTACGAGTAATAGTCGACCAACTTATAATGATGATTTTTCTCGAGCGGCAGGGGCGTCGGGCGGGCACGTCATACCACAGGCTAGCTAGATGCTAATAAGTCTTAGAAAGGTACTGTGGGCATCCTCAACTTCGGAACCCTATAATTTGCGCGTGGCCCGACACGCACTTGGCCGGTTTTTTATATATTATACTGACAGCATTTCGGTGTAGCGGTATCTATAGTTACATATTTGTAGTGCTTTTAAGTAATTTATTTCTTTCAATTAATTCTATTACAGCTGTGTAATATTAGCGATTTATTTTACTGTACCTACATCATTTTCATCGCTTTTACATTGAGGCCTAGTGAGTCCTTATTTGATTAGTTTCCTGTGCCTATAACGTATCGTCGGTTGAATGCATAATGTTTGTTTTTTATTAGCAAAGTGTTGAATAGACTTAAGAGTAAGTTTTTCTAAAATTAGGTACCTAAATGATTTACTAATAATTCGTTAGATAAAATGATGTAACTTAATACGGTGCTCATATTAAAGGCAAAGCACTGACTTTGTTCAAACTCGAAACAAAGCGAGTTACAACTCGTTAAATTGGATCATTGCCGATTTCGGAAGCCTATAGAAGTTCCCTCTGTAAATTGTAACCAGTTTTATGACATCATACTTTTGTTCAAATCGCTGAGAACGCCAGCAAAGGCTGAATGTTGAAAGCTCTCTAAATGGCGTCCATTCAACTGTGATATCCCCTCCAACCAAGTTGCCACTCATAACTTGAAGATATGCACACAAGATTCAAATCTGACTGTATCTAACTGCCTGAGGCGTTCTGAATTTTATTAAAAACTTTGCCCCTTTGAGATAACTTCTGTTTGATAGAAACCAGAAGCCCCCCTCTCCGCCACCCTCACAATTAATGCCACCATTTACGAAATTTTATTTCATTTGCGAACGCGAACTCCCGTTATTTGATTATTAATAAAATGAGTTTATTTTGTTGCCATTTGCATAATTATCTCATTTTCACTTTCGCTACTTTGAATCCGATAAAAGTCCAACGAATCTCTCAAAAAGAAATTAAACTTGCGTTTTGCTATGGCGTCGTGTTTTGTTTCCTTTGGAATTTATTATTGGGGAATTTCGCCAGATTACATTATCTGTCCTGTTACTTGGCTGCTTATTATAATTTACGATGAAATTAACATATTTATGACCACGACTCGGCATTGTCAGAGAGAAGAAACCAATTTCGGAGTGGCTGCTATGCGATGACAACGGTATTAATTTATCTCGTCGAACTAGTCTTAGAAGAGTATAACCTCCCCCTTTGCCTTGTATTTGTCGACTACGAGAAAGCCTTTGATTCGATCGAGACTTGGGCTGTGCTGCAGTCTCTCCAGAGGTGCCAAGTTGACTACCGGTACATCGAAGTGTTGAAGTGTTTGTACGAAAATGCCACCATGTCCGTCCGACTACAGGACCAGACCACGAAGCCTATTCCACTGCAGCGGGGAGTCAGACAAGGAGACGTGATCTCTCCGAAGCTGTTCACCGCTGCATTGGAGGATGCTTTCAAGGTGCTGGACTGGAAAGGTCGAGGCATCAATGTTAATGGCGAGTACATCTCTCACCTTCGATTTGCCGACGATATTGTAGTCATAGCTGAGACCATGGAGGACCTCAGTATTACGCTCGCTGACCTCAGCAGAGTTTCCGATCGAGTTGGTCTTAAAATGAACATGGACAAGACGAAAATTATGTCTAATGTCCATGTTGTGCCAACTCCCGTAATAATCGGAGGCTCTGCCCTCGAAGTTGTTGACCATTATGTATACCTGGGACAAACAGTCCAGTTAGGTAGGTCCAACTTCGAGAAAGAGGTCAATCGTCGAATCCGACTCGGCTGGGCAGCGTTCGGGAAGCTTCGCAGTGTCTTTTCGTCCAAATTACCGCAGTGTCTCAAGTCGAAAGTCTTCGACCAGTGTGTGTTGCCAGTGATGACTTATGGTTCCGAGACGTGGGCGCTTACGATGGGCCTCATAAGAAGGCTCAAAGTCACTCAGAGGGCAATGGAGAGGGCTATGCTCGGGGTTTCTCTGCGTGATAGAATCAGAAATGAGGATATCCGCAGTAGAACTAGGGTCACCGACATAGCCCGAAAAATTGCGAGCCATAAGTGGCAGTGGGCGGGGCACATTGCTCGCAAGACTGATGGCCGATGGGGCCGGAAAGTTCTCGAGTGGCGCCCGCGAACCGGGAGACGAGCTGTCGGTAGGCCTCCAACAAGATGGAGCGACGACCTCGTGAAGGTCGCGGGAAACCGGTGGAAGCAAGTAGCACAGGACCGGTCTGAGTGCCGAGCCTTGGGGGAGGCCTATGTCGAGCAGTGGACGTCTTTCGGCTGAAATGATGATGATGATGATGAACTAGTCTTAAGACTCCTTTTTACTGTTGTCTATGTAATAAAAATAAATGCCAAGAAATTAAAAATGAATGAAACTTCACAACGCACTGGGTCCGAGTGGGTACTATAATAACCCAAACACTCCTGTGTCCAATCAGAATAATAAATAAATAAAATATCTTGAATATTTCACACCAATTAAGAGGGTTTACTCCGAAAGTTGGCAACGTCGCAAATAGCTGTCAAATATTTCGCTGTTTTCATTAATTTCTGAATATTACTGAATGAAAACATAAATTATCGCTCTATGGTGGAATAAAACATTAAGTATGGATTGCAACAATTATCAAAGGAACACGGTTTTTTTAGGATTATGGAAGTACTATCTTTTGAAAACTTTCCATCGCATTTTCCATGCATTTTAATGTAATCTTATCATTGGAATGCCTAACCAACAAATATAATACGAGACGCCTCATTCAACCATAGAATGATAACTTCTTTTTTAATTCAGTAATATTGAGAAATGAATAATAACAGCGAAACATTTGACAGCTATATGCAACGTTGCCAACTTTCGGGATAAACCCTCGTACCTAACGATGCAGTAAATTCATACACGTAGAAAGGAATACTGATTAAAAACTAAACACTCTAGTACAAAACACTTTTGCTCATCACGTATCCTACATTATCCGAACAGCAGGCTGGTTCACTGCTAAACTGAGCCAACCTGGTCGTCTAAATGTCATCATCATCATCATCATCGTTTCAGCCGAAAGACGTCCACTGCTGGACATAGGCCTCCCCCAAGGCTCGCCACTCCAACCGGTCCTGTGCTACTTGCTTCCACCGGTTTCCCGCGACTTTCACGAGGTCGTCGCTCCATCTTGTTGGAGGCCTACCGACAGCTCGTCGCCCGGTTCGCGGACGCCACTCGAGAACTTTCCGGCCCCATCGGCCATCAGTCCTGCGAGCAATGTGCCCCGCCCACTGCCACTTAAGGCCGCCTAAATGTGCCTACCATGAATGTGCCTGCAAATAGACTAGCCTCATAGGAGTACTAGTAATAAGTTGTTTAAGTTAGCCAGACCTTTTCTATCGCATTGGGCTTGCGGTTATGTAAAGTAACGATTTCCATTGCCACATTATTCGTCTATAATTGATTCCGAAAATCCCCTAATCCCACAGTAAATGCTCTATTATGTTCATATTTGGAGCAATACGGATAGACATGGCTTTGTTAGAAAACCTTATACGGTTGCACTTGGTACGCCGTTTCGCAATAATTTTCGCTATGCAAACAACTCGTGGTTGCCAGTAAATGAACCGACTGAAATGGCATGTCTTATTATTAGATTATAAAGTTGTCTTCTTCATTATAATTTAGTAATTCTGGCATAAATTTAAAAAAATGCACCTGACGTCACCGTATGGGTAACGATCATAATAATTTAGATAATAAATGTATGAAATCATCCTCTCTTGTGTTTGATTTTAGTTAATTTTTAAATCGACGTTACTATTATGACACAAAAGTTAAACACACTGAAAGTCAGTTTATACAATATACCGTGTGAAAAATCCGATTGGTGCGCTAGTTGCGTTGGTGTCGTCGGCCAAGGAAGCCATTGGCAATTTGTTTGACATGACACTCGAACGCAGTTTCCAAAGCCTGCTGGTGAGCAAAAACCTTCGTTATAAATATCTTAATATAAATATCAAGAGTCTAACCTTTCTTTAGCCCATATCTATGGTGTTTGTATTGATGACATAATTCTCTCTAATATCGTTTACGAAATATTATAACACTATCTACAATAATTTTGTAACAAAACAATTATAACAAATAGAATCGTTTACCCTTATTTATGGATAAATCGAGTTGATAGTAAATGCGAACCAGTTCGACCACAGTGTTGTGAGAATTAGACAGGACAGGGCGTTTTGCAAGCATACCACCTGATTCTGATTGTAGCGTAAGTGAAAGACGATTCTCACGAAATCGATAGGTACTTTAGAGAAAAAACTGTATAATTATTATGTACCTATGCTTGTTTTATATGAGCTGGACTTTCTCGTTAAAACGAGGATGTTTCTGGATGACCTAACAAACACGAATTACAAACAATTTGAATAAGATGTGTTGGGCGCAAAGATATGACCCGATTTAATGGCATCCAATTTAGGTATCATCCTAATATTTACGAGCTTGCTTCCCTATCTTTTCATTTTGCCGAGATCTGCTTGTAAAAATATCAATTTTCATATTCGAAATACGTCAACTGCTGGAAATAAGGCCTCCCCATTGTTTGCCACACTGGCACATATTCATCCCGTATTATTCCGATGCCCTTCACCAGGTCACCGCTCCATCTTAGCGGATGCACGTAGATACTCGTCTTGTTTCCAGAAATTAACAAAGACAAAATACTTTCGCCTTCTTTATCTATAAGTACGCTGGTGGTAGTACCCGGTGCAAGGTCCGCCTCGTGTTACTCGCTTCTGCCGACAAATGGCAATGCTTGCACTGTTGTGTTCCGGTAGGGGCGTAAATACAGAGCATGAAATTACTGACATAGAGGGATTACATCTTATGATCGCTAATGTCTAAAGGCCTCAGAGTTAGAGGTCTTGGTTACCATAAGGTGGATAACAAATAAGAATAACAATTTAAATCAATAGCTCTCTTTACCTCAGTAAAGTTCTCGCTTGCACCACGCAACATCGTTGCACGTAAGACAGTGCGACCGATTATTTAAATAACCCGATAGTAGTAAGACAAGAAACTGTCTCAGCATTTCACAAGTTCCGCAACACCTGGTCTTGTTGGATTAGTTTTACTTAATAGAACATAAATCTGCATTGTATCAACGGAATTTCACTGTCTTGCTCCGTATACTTGTATCATTGGGAAACACGAAAATTAGATAGGTTACATACCTATCTAATTTTCGTATTTCCCAATTATGTTTAAAGTAACAGCATAGAAAATAGGTGATATTTTTGAGAAAGCCAGGTTGGTCTTCAACAATGCTAATTTGTGTGCATTGGGTTGACTCGATCCTCAAAGCCAAATAAAGCGTTAAGACTGATTTTTTAAATTAAAAGCCGGTAATTGTACACGGTCGGTGAATATGATAATTAACCACGGGTTAATTCCTTAAAACAGTGCCATTGTTCGAGTGCAGTAAAAATGTTTCCCATTGTTGTTACATTTGTATGGAAATACCAGCTGATTGATTGCAGTGAAACGTTTTGGTGAGTTTTGCTTCTTTTAAAACTGTCGGAAGCACTTGAAACCTTGTTTGTTGTTTACAATTAATTGTAAAAACATCTCCTTAATCCTCAACCCTTTTACCTTATTAATTAATTTGCCCGAGTTTGCATCAACCACAATTATTGAGGAGTTCATAAACTTTAATAAATACTTTTCATTAACAAACACGTCCTGCGAGCAATGATGGCCGATGGGGCCGGAAAGTTCTCGAGTGGCGCCCGCGAACCGGGAGACGAGCTGTCGGTGGGCCTCCAACAAGATGGAGTGACAACCTCGTGAAGGTCGGTGGAAACAAGTAGCACAGGATCGGTCTGAGTGGCGAGCCTTGGGGGAGGCCTATATGTAGCAGTGGACGTCTTTCGGCTGAAATGATGATGATGATGATGAACAAACACGTATGCAACATAAATTATTACTCGCCAGAGCTTATCCATTGCTTTCTTACCAACAAAGTGTGTAAAATGAGCGGTACACGCATGAATGGAATCTGCTGATTTTTACGCACCGCCCTTGAGTATTTCCAATTCAAGCACTCAAAGCTCATTAGTGGTTCGGTTTCGATTTACCTACATTAATTTAATTTCCTTTTGTTAATTACAGCTGCAATCAAACATTGATTCAAAACCAAGTATATAGTTTTTAATTATTGTCTAGTTTATTGTATTGTTTAGTAATAATTTAGTATACTATTAGGTACCTACTTTAACGCAATGAACTCAATTGTTAATGGATTATTAAATCTAGTGTTGATAACGACTCAAGTGTATGCAGTCTTAATTTCTTTGTCGACTTAGTTTTTTACACTTTAGTCATTTAATCAAAGCTCGAGCTCATTTCTCTTGTTGGAACTCTTAATCCTTTATACAGACTCGCGCTTGTTCTGTTAAATGTTTGAACAACTCAAAGTTCGAATTCAAATGATCACTTTCATAGACACTTTAAAACCGAGTTTTAATCATTTGACTAAAGTCTTTCAGGCCTTGAGTCAGGACTCAATAACACTCGAAAAAGGATTTGGACGTCGACTAAAAAGACTCTGACGTATTTTAAGCTCTGGAGTCTCGTAAATATGAGTCGAGCTTTTTAATTTAGACTCTCAAGAAGTCTTTACCTACACTAGATTGAAATCCGCATGTTGGTCTAAGTACCTACTGAAAGTTACTGAAATCCTAAGTCGAGACCGCTTGACATGTTTCGGTCTAGTCACCGGACTTTTGACATTAGTGATCCTGTGATCCCTTTATTACTTACTAACTTCTACCCGCGACTTCATAAGGCAGTAGTTGGCAACTCGTCTAGTGTTGCGCTTTCCCAGAAGCTCGTCTGGCCATTTCTCCCCTTAATTGTATAAAAAAAACTGTAAGAAAAGTGTTGAATTAGTATTTGTGACCAAATTATTTGTTGACGGATTATTTTAATACGGATCTTGTTACGAATACGCTAATTTATAGATAAACATGTTGACCCAGTGCCTATTAACAGGATAGTAACACCCGATTAAGCGCACGACAGCTCCTAAATTCCGATACGTGGATGCAACTGTATTCGGCGTAAAGGAGGTGGGCGTATCTGATCTAATTAATACGACGTTGATTGATACTAATGTAGTTTCGGACGTCGGCCGGTGAATAATCGATTGTCACAACACGATATTATCAGAAACAGAAATCGACGAGGAGCCGGCACAAGACATACACACTTACAAGTATAAACACCATTAGAACAAGAAGATACTGCTTGAAATATTTTAATTTTAGACTAGTGAGGAACTTTTGTGATTTGATTTAAAATCTTTTTGATCTCTGAACTTCACCTATTTCTAATCTATCTATTTATCGTTTAGATCTTATCGTTTTTTGATTTTGACAGTCGAAGTTATTCGGCTGCATAGAAAGTTTCCCCCTTGCAACATTGTAGATGGATAACAGTGGGTATCAATTTCCATTCTATTTATTTACATTCATAAAGAGAATTGAATTATACTGGTTACACATAAAGTACCTATAGGTACATTATTCGTGAGAGATGCAACAGTATTTATAGACGGCCATAGCATGCAATAAGTTACACTTACGTTACGATAATAAGGCTATTCGAACAAGGGAGGAAAAACATGCACCTTTATACATCTATTATGTACCTATTTCGGATTATTTAATTACTAAGTTTGCTACACGTGTTTTCGACAGCAACGAAATAGTCAAATTTATATAGTAGACACCTAGTTTGAGCTTGCAAATTTTCTAGTGCTATGACAAGAGCGAGAAGTTTTAACTGTTCTTTAGACAAAAACATCCGGGCACCGGGTGAGAAGGGTCAAATACACTTTATCTGATATATTTTTTTAAATAAAAAAGATTTAAGCCTTTAGGACGACGTAAAAATTACAAGTGTCGGTTTCTACAACAACAGCAACAACAACAAAACTCTTTATTGTACACCATAAACAAAACACAGATCCGATAATAAAAATAGTATCAAGAATAGTAATTCTGGTAGTAAGAGTTTAATTGATTGCAATGTTTTTTGAATGCGTATTTGCGTAAACAAAAAAAGTTCAAGTAGGTAGATAAAAATAAATTAGAAGCTTATAATAAATATACATTATTTGAGGGTTTATTTTATTTTAGTTAAGGTTATACACGTTAACTAAAATAAAATAAAATAAACCATTCCAATATTTAACTACTTAAAAGCTACCTCGAATTTTCTTGACTTAAATAACAAAGAAGTCCATTAAATAATTATCTACATCGTTAGTAGAATATTAATTTAAAATATTTGTTATTAATTTTATTATATACTTACTTAAGTAAGAGTATGTTAAACACTAGTTGAAGCTTTTTCTGCCAACAAACTGCTCAGCATTATTTGTAAGAAGCATGTATTTTTTATGAAAGAAATGTATTAAAAAACTAAAATAAATGAGTTAATGCACCAGTGACTAAATTATCTTTAATAAATTATGTTTGCTACCTAAATATTTTAATATAGTATACCTAATTATATGCTAAGTTTAGTATACTTTTACAAAACGAAGATTAGACAGACAATACCAGAAAACTCGAAGTTGGTGCAGCACTTGACAATGCTCAACATAAAGCTATCAATATTATACTGCAGTCAGTATACATGTCCCCTCTATCCCTCTGTACAAACATTCATAAAATACCTATGAAAACACAGAAACGCACAGTTGGAAAACAAACATGCTCCTGTGATGCATATCGTTATCCAAACACTCGAATATCTAAATCATACCAGTGCACCATTACCAGAAATAACACAGAGTCATGAAAATTAAAGTGTTCAATAGTGTCTATAGGAATACCACAGTATAAGAATAATTACAGTAGGTACACCTTTTAACTTGTGAGAGACGAGACGGGGGAAGTGCGGTTCCGATCCTGAGCTTATAAGTGCGGTAGCGTATGCACTCACCCCCTCCCCTCGACTCAGAGGAGGAACTTCTCCTCAGAGGCACTGTCCATCGCCCGCGACTTCGTATGCGTAGAAACATTATAATGTAAAACCCCTTTTTTTCCATTCCCGTGGGAAATTTGCGAAATCCTCTCTTAGTGCTCGTTTACACCTTATGCATTCGTTGACCGACTGTTATGGTTTATTTGTACTGTAGGAAAAGTGTCGACACCATGACTGTGTGCTGACCATATTAGGGAAATGTTGACATAGATATGGAATATTGTTTGTTTTCATGTAATAGAATTTGGTTTATTGGTTTCTTTGCTATCTTCATTGCGGCGTATGTTTATTAGGGTGGGTCACTCTTGTATGGAGAAAAAAAAATGTTTTTCTTTTTAAATGTAATAGCAATAAAAATGTGTCTTATGGTCGAAAAAAGTATTATATAAAATTGGGTTTGAATTGGAGAACATCTTCTGCCTCCGGACTGACCTTGAAAATTTGAAAAGTTGAAAAGAACAATGTTTTTTTAAATTGTTTGAAATATTTATTATTATATTGTAAGATAGATGCAAGTAAAAAGAATTAATATTAGTATAGTGTATTTTAATTAATCTTTAAAATATAAGCATTTTTTTTCAGTTATAAAGTACTTATAACTTTACACAAAATTCTATACTTAAACTCTCTTTTAAGTACTTCTATTGCTGTCAAATTATGGCTTAAGTTTACGAGAATCTTGGCTTTGATGAAACCCTCAAGAGCTGATTCTGAGCACAGTACTCACTTCCTGAAGCTTCAGTTACAGTTTTTACTGACCTTTCAAGGGCTTGAGTAGGGCAAGGTAAACGCAAAAAGTAAACATTTTGTTGTCCTCTCCTTGAGCTATGAGCAATACTCTTCGGGAGAGATTTTCTTCAGGGTAGGTGGATCCGTGACTAGATTTTGCCAGTTAATAAGGTCATATTAAACTTCTGCATCCATGCTTACCTGCCGACCCAGAAAAAGCCTATTTTTTTGGGATTTATCACAACGTACTTTCAAACCACAATTTAGTACCAAGTTTTCACTTTTCCTTTAATATTAGGTGATAAGTTTTCAGCATTTGTATCACTCTTACTGTGATGAAATTGACAATGATGTTTTCTTCAATAATTTCGGAAACAATATCAGCCAGTTATTGGAAATTTGTTTCCTTATTTGTGTTTTTGGTGATTTTAATTTCTAAACCTTGACCACTCGCAGCACGTCCTTACTTCTTCATAAATTGAAAGAATAATTATCTTTTAAGTCACATGTATCACTATATATAGAAATTTCAAAGCATTTTGAGTATAGTTCATTAAAAAACACAGAAACACATCTTTGTTATCGCAGAATACAGCAGAACAAAATGACTAAACATCACTTTGCGGTTAAACCTTATTCGAATGCAACAAGAAATAACTTTTTTATGTGGAAGTTTTTATTTTTGGTATTATTTGTATCAGTATATAGTATTGTGATATAAATAAAAGTTATTTTGGGAGAATATATGGTGTATATTTATAAGTTAGATCTCTTTGAAACATCAGCTTTTTACTAAAAATACTGAAACTTTAAACCTGATCCGGAGGCAGTTATACTATACCGATTGCAATAATATTTTGTACACGTATTTCCAGCATCAACTGACAACTAATTATCGCTATTAGAAGTCATAATTTAACAAAAAGGTTTTTTGACCCACCCTAATGTTTATTTAAAACAAATATAATATAGTGTTGTGGTTAGTGAACGTCTTTATCAAGAAAATTAGCTTGTTATATGACTTATAAATATACCTGAAATACGACTTTGGCCTTCAAACTAGATAAAATCTTTTGTCGAAAAATAAATATATTTTTGCGACGATAGGCATAATTAATTTCCTTGACGTTTTTTTTACAGATTTATACATCGATATGGAATGTTCAGCCTACATGTTTTATGATGAATTCACAAAAATCTTCATTGCAGGCAATGCAGGCATTGATTTTCATCTAAAAGTCAATGGCACTTTGACCAAAAGTGGCCTAGAAGAGCATTTCTTGTATCGAAAGTACCGTTAATTTTAACTTACCATCGTAATATTTCTTGGACTTTCACCATATTTGAATGTTCCCCTAAAACTGTACATCTATTAAAATAATTCTTTTATACGCATACATTTTACCTTAGCTATTAAAAGATAGCGGGTCATGAGCAACATTGTTTCCACATTTTTACCATCAACACTGCTTGCTCTACAAACTGCAGCTCTTAACACTTAAGACTATAAATTTAACACTCAAACTTTGTCTTACGGCCACCTCATAAAACTTAAGCCAAGCTACAATGTCATCTAAGAATAAGAGTATGTAAAACAATTTTTGTTACAGTTTTCGTTTAGAGACACTTTAGAAAAACATAGTAAAGTAAACGTTAAACAATATCACCTATTACAAATAGTACAATAGAAAATGAATAAAATATAAGCTACTACTAGTACTATCGGTACCTACCTAGTTGTTTCTTCATAATTTTGTACCTATATAAAAACTGCTGATACAGTTCTACTTATCCAAAGTACCTACTATTTTATGTTCATGTTTTGCAACTTTTATACATCAGTTAGGTAAGTTAAGTACGTAGGCAATTGCTTTTGTTTTTGGATATTGTGATATTTTTTTAAATTCAAATGTCTTCTATCTTTCAACGTAAGATATACGTGAGTGTTAATTACATTGTAAATTTGCGGCAACATCACCGCTTCAAAATTAATTAATTTCACATATTCTACTCGCTATTTCGTTTCCATTTTGACCTGTTATTTTATCATTAAGGTTGTTGTTTCGTTATTACGAGAGCGTGCGACAACGCAGCATCGCAAGTGACATTGGTGATTTTAGTTGCGTAAACTGGAGCGCAGCCGTAGGCGCTTGCTCATTAGCCGACCAATTACCTTGCTCAAAATGTCCGATGATTACAGAGTGGCTACGCCGGAGGCCGGCGCATCCGACAGATGCCATGTTCTTTGTAGAATGATGGCCAATTTTTCATCACGTCAGAATTTCCGACTAAGGAGCATGCATAATGTCAACGAAGGTAACACACTAAGGTATCTCAACCTCACGCTAAACGATTCAATAAAACCCAACATTTCGAATGAATGTACTACTTACCTATATTTCCTTTCATATTCCGCTTTATTATTTAGTTTTTACTTTACAACAATGAACATTTGTCTAAAGTTCATCATAATTTATGTCAAACTGCACGGTAGCGTGAAAACTTCCGAGTGTTTTTAAGATAGCATGCCCCTAATTTCAGGAACTTTCTCACAGAGCGCTCTTAACTAAAGTTGCAGGTGTTTTCAGTATAGGGAACAAGTTTGACACGTACATAGTGAGAATAGTTGTATCTATTGGATGTTTTACGATACGATCGTTGGTAGGCAGTTGCGACATCTTCATTAGTAGACGATTTATTAATGATCTTCTGTTTACTGCATAGGCTTGCGATCGATAGAAACAACATTCGATTGTTTGTGAACATCATTAACCTAAAATTGGCTTCATCTTGCCTAATTCTTAATGAGATGGGATAATTAATAGTTCCTCTATGAGCTGCAACCTTCATTCTGCCAGTAGCGTATTCTTTTATCTTCGGACCTTTGAAAGTGAATTGCGATGTAATTATTGCACGAGTGACGTCTGCACAAAGGAACGTACAATTTCGCCCTCATCAGGCCTCAATGAGTGGTTACGGAATGAAATTATGCGTCCAGACTGTAATAAAAGGTAATCTATTGCATCATTAAAAGTAAAAGTTCTGATGTGGGACTGTCATCGAGCGGTATTGAACCGCTGAACACCGGAATTTGTTATTTTATATAGCTTTCATTACCATTTGTTTTCTAACGTTTATGCATTTCTTTGATTTCTTATCGAGTCTTCAATTGACATTTGACTAGATGTTACATTCATTTTACTGATGGCATCTATTCCATGTATAGAAAATGTTACTGGAATTCATTCTTATCGAGAATATTTTAGTATTTGATTCGAATTTGTTACAAGCTCGAACTTCGGCGTGGGTGTTCTACACGCTCTTACTGCGTCTAAGATGTAAACACCATAGCGCTATCGATATTGTATCTAAGTGTGATTAAAATGTACAGTTCCCTTATTTAATGTGTGTTAGTCTACTTCGACACATTCCGATTGACGTGATCCAAACTGACTGTGATTCTTCATCTCCTAAAAATATAAACGTTAAAGGTGACTGAATGACCTGTAAGTAAACGCACTGCTCTAACTGGACGGATTGGAGTGCAATTTGGCACAATAATAGTTATTATGACGAAAACATCGAGTAAGAAACTATTTTAAGGAAAAAAATATCGCTAAGAGGGTAAACAATGGGTTGAATTTCTATGCTCTAACCGAATTACAAGACGACAAAGTAGTAAATTTCAAAGTATGATACGATTATACGTGTGATTACTTATGTCTATATTTAAGACGATTCCGCCAATATCAACGTGCCGAATGTTGAAACTACTAGCCCTAAAGCTTTGCAAAATATATAGAGGATAGTTGTAACCTTTAGATTACAGGTAAATCAGTAACAAATCTACGAATGTTCATTAAAAGTGTCGTGGAAAATAATCAACAAACATAGTCCTCTCTAGGCGAGTGTAACTAGCTGTTGTCCAGTCTTTGTGTATCACATCATTCTCACCATTACCCAAGGCTGATGTCACACTGTGATCCGGACAGTTTGAGTCGTTATGACATGAGTCATGATACTTATATGACACTGCGGCGGCATCAAAATTAACATTTTTGTGAAGACATAAACCGCCACCTGTAGTTCTGGTTAGCGTATGGCGTGAGTTAGAAGCCGTTGGCGAGGTCTCAATTATAATATTTAATTTAAAATACGACGAAGCATGTTGTGGATATTCTTTCTGGTATTTATGTGTTACTTTTATAAATGAAATATAGTATTTAAAATAAAACAACGTTGAATGAAATATCATACATATCCTGTGCTCAATTCCATCTATTATTATTGTACTATGATTGGGTGGAATTCAAAGCGGTTCAAAAAAGGAAAAGAGTTTTAGAACAACGATTTGAATTAAAGTTCGTAAATCATAAGGAAAAGTAAAAGATTCTTAGGGTGTTTTAGAACAACAATTTGAAGTAAGGTAAAGCATAAGGAAAAGTAAAAGATTCTTAGGGAGTTTTAGAACAACAATTTGAAGTAAGGTAAGGAAAATTAAAAGAATCTTGGAGAAATACTCATTATAATTTTTTTATTTTATCCCAATATATATTCGACATTATCAAATATGTCAGTTCAAACATTAACTTTTTCACAACGAAAAAAATTACAATTACCCGACTTGGATCTCAAAATCAACTGTCACATCCTAGCAGTCGCCTAACTACTCGTAAATCCACCAAAACGATGCACATTCTCGGTCCGAGGGTCTATAATGAACTCCCCATTGAATTAAAAAATATAGAAAACTAGCTTCTGCCCGCGACTTCGCCCGCGTGGAATTCGGTTATCGCGTTCCCGCGGGAACTATACGTTTTTCCAGGATAAAAAGTAGCCTATGTGTTATTCTGATCTATAAGCTACATTACTGTAAAGTTTCATTAAAATCCGTTTAGTAGTTTTTGCGTGAAAGAGGAACAAACATCCATCCATACATCCATCCAAACAAACTTTCGCCTTTATAATATTAGTAAGGATTGTACAACGTTTGAAAACAATTTCTTATTGCATATTCTTTTTATGACATCAAAGAATATTTTTGTATAAAAAATGATATTTACTTGAAAAAATTTAATCTACTTGAAAATTATAAACAGTATGTTTAATAATTAATAATTATGCTTGTAAGTGATAATGTATAAAGTACCAATTTGACATGTAATATCTATTATTATAAATAAATGAGTATGAGTACGAGTATGAGTATTTCATTGGAGTAATTTTTAGTGAATAAATAAATGCCAATGCCGCCTCAGTATCGGAACATACTTTCCTATCGACAAGTTTCTCCGAGTCGAAGTGCATTTGTTAAAAAAGCTGCTGTTTTAGAATCTTACCCACGCATATACCTACTACACATAGAGCTTTAACAAAAGCTAGGAAAACCGGTTTCAATGGTGGTACATAAAGACGGATATATACACGAAATGTCTACTTGTCAGTATGACATTTCCCAGGATCCTTTCAACAAAGCAACGTTAAGAGACAACTTGACTGTTGTTAGAACTCGCTAACTGTTTCCCCGTAAAATCGCCGCCGTAAAAACTTAGAGTAAGTAAACTTTTTATGTTATTCGTAAAAACTGTTGAAACTCTATAGTGCAATGTAATAAAAAGTTGGTCGTATTTAAATTTTGTTCAGTTCTGGGAATGAGATCCATTAGGAGTGAGGGAACTCCTTTTTAAATGGCTTAGTCGACAATTTTATTATTTATAATATCGTCCGCATGTGTATGATTTTGGTGTTAATTTCATAACACTCGTACACAGTTTGAAATCGTACCCAAAAGAAATTTAAAAAATAATAAGTAAGTAAAGTTTGACGAAGTCTGTTACGTATGCTAGATTTGTGTATGAGGTAGGGTAGCGCATTTATTTGACGAAACGTGTTGTGGATTATTTATTTATGTGCGGTCATTTATGACGAAGCATGTTGTGGATTAATTATCTATGTGATTTTATTCATGACGAAGCATGGTGTGGATATTTTAAACCTGTATTTTGTATGCTTTTATATGTCAATAAAACATTTAATTCAATAAAAAAAAAATAAAAAAAAGTAAACTGCCTAAAACCTAGGATGAACATTCAGTAACTTTTTTTAACTTAACTTAACTTATTTATAGTGAACATGCATCTTACTTTAGTTAGGCCTCTTTGAATATTTTTTCGTCTATTTCTTTCATTGTCAGATTTTAATAAGAATGAACACGAAATATATATTTTAGTTCAATTATATTTTTATTTAAAACTAGCTTCTGCCCGTGACTTCGTCCGCGTGGAATTCGGTTATAGCGTTCCCGCGGGAATTGAGCCCCAAGTAACATTTTGGCCCTATAACTTGGGTTATCATCACTAAAAGGTCCAGTAAACGTCGTATAAAGGTCTTAGCGGTGACTACCAGTTGTATAAAGGCGTTTGGGAACACATTCTTGCTCTATAAGCTAAAGAGCCAAATTATCCTATAAATTGTTGATGTAAAGGTTTATAGAACCATTTTATAGGGCTATTATAGTCAAGTGCTATAAAATCTTCAAATATAGCCACTAAAGAGCTATGTTACTGTATAAAAGTGATTGAAATCACCATTATGTATCTAATTTGCGCTATAAAGTTTCCCGGACAACCGCTATAAATCTTGCGTTTTAGCAGTGATGAACGTTCTACTATACAAGGTTTTTGCGATATTGTGGTTCCACAAATCACTCCTATAGTACATGGTCTTTAGTAGCCATAATGACGCCGTAATAGAGCGGTTTTGTTTTATAATCGATTTTTAGGACATTTTTATAGTACTTAAAAGTGTTCTAATTGTTTTTGAATCCCTATTATAGGCTCGTACGATAGTTGTGACTATGACTCTTTTATATGGCCGAAACTTTCTATAATGGAGTTTGTAGATCGGTCATAGGATAAAAAAGCACATAAAGGAAGTGAACAGTTACTTTTATACTCAAACTTTGACATGACAGGAGTCGGTGGTACTATAGTGAGCCGATAAGACCCACGGATGTACTTAATGGCTCTAAAGTAGAAATGTCTGTGAATTTAATTTTATAATATCAAGTCCCCGCGTGGGGACTATAGCCCAAACCCTCTCGTGATGAGAGGAGGCCTGTGCCCAGCAGTGGGACGCAAATAGGCTGTAGTAGTAGTAGTAATATCAATATATTTTATTCAAAACTCAATTAATCGAGGGCGCATTGAAAATACTAAGCAAATCAAATACTATTCTATCAGTAAAACTTTAGTCGCACGTGCTTTTTGCAGCATTGATCGAAATATTAAATGTCTAAATAAGATAACATAAACTTACCACGATAGAATATTACTCCTTTATATAATTGAATTATTTTTGTTGTCCGTCAATGAAGTTCACAGCAAAAACACACAATACCAAACTTTGCCGAGAAAGCGCCTCAGTAGGAATCACGGATTCTACTATAGACTAAAATAGGACTATAAGGGAATCAACGAACGCTACTACAGTATAAAAAAGCACTACATTAGCGTTACTGTGGCCCGTATGTCACTAAATTGTAATACGAGTCATCATTACATCACCTTTACAGACCTAAAACGTCACAACTAAAGCTGCTACGGTTCCACTATATCACTAAATGGAGATATAACTGCGCCAGATCGGCGTTACTCAACCTTCTATGGCCTTTTATAGGGCTAAGGTGGTGTTTTGAGAAATGTTCTATGGGCTACTATAGAACCAGAAATTGTTACTTGGGGCGTTAAACTATAACACATTATATACGAAAACCTTCCTCTTGAAACACTCTATTATCTATTAAAAAAAACCGCATCAAAATCCGTTGCGTAGTTTTAAAGATTTAAGCATACATAGGGATATAGGGACAGAGAAAGCGACTTTGTTTTATACTATGTAGTGATATGTTTTAGTTTTTATGACAAAAAAGTTAGTTTATAACGTCGTGAAAAATATTTCAGTGTGTTTATCTTAGTGAAGTATTTTTTTTAAATTGTATTAAGGTATTAAGTGATTAAAATTCAACTAGCTGCCGCCATTCAATTTGGCTCTAGAAACTAATTTTCTCCGAATACCCAATTGATACCGTTTTGCATTTCATGTCTAGTGAACTTTATCGAATTAAGAAGTTTATTGAATGTAACTGAACTTTTCTGAATAAATGAAGAAAACCAGGATTACAGTACTAGGGATAAATTTTACCTAAAAATTGTTCATGGACGACCGAGCTGTACTTGGTTGAAAAAAAAGAGTCAAAATGACTTGTTTATTTAATACACACTTTTTAATACACATATCATATCACCTTTCACGCAATACATCTACACCAACCTAGGTCTACCTCTATATCCATCCCTTTTCATCGCTAATCAATACTAATATCTATCAATTTTTTTGTCTCCCCTAGAAAAATAAATATCAAAATGGACGCAAGACTCACAAAAATGTAAACACGCACTCCCGCATACACACTAATACATAATCAGACACACACACACACACACACTAATACAGCATCAGCCACACACATATTCATACACACAGTCACATGCCACACACACACACACCCCCCCACACACATACGTATGACACATAAGTTTCTATACTGACATAATTCTACCTCTACTACACTTTATTATAATAAAGTTTTCAATGTGTTGATAATTATGCACAATTAAGGTTTTGTTTTTAGTTTAACTGTTAAATAGCTCCCCCCCCCCATCTCGTGATGTGAGGATGCCTGTGCCCAGCAGTGGGACGCAAATAGGCTGCAGCAGTAGTAGTAGTAGTAGTTAAATAGCTGCGACTGTTTCTACCGCAAAGGCCCGGTCTGAAAACCAGCGCAGGGTGAATACCCAGCTGAGACCGGGACCTATCATTGCACCTTAATTATATTGTGTTTTTTATTATGTATACTTTTAATATGTTTTGTAAGGTTGTGATAATTAATAAAGATTCTGATTCTGATTCTTAATAATAAGTCTGTAGAAAAAGTCGCGTCTGAAACTTGAAAATTAAAAGAAATTGAACACACAACAACTATTTTTAGAAAAAATGACTGTATGTATTTATGTCCGGATTTAACTCGAAAAGTACCGGACGCATTGCAACCAAATTTGGTATGGGGGTAGTTTATAACACTGGTCAACATATAAGGTTACTTTTTATCCCGAAAAAAGGCATAGTTCCCGCGGGAACGCTATTACTGAATTCCACGCGGACGAAGTGGTGGACAGGCAGCGGTAAGATAAGTGTACCTACCTATCACAAGCCCATAGGTACCACATCACTTCTACTTATGTATACCAGTAATACCTACCCATATTGTCCCTAAATGACATTATTAGATTAGATAAGCCCTTATTTGTCAAGTTATGTACTCAGATATTTATTACAGACACCGTTTGCCTTCACAGCGACATTTCAATACAATTTATGCTAATGTCGTATACGACAAAATGTCACCAGCACGTAATCCCGTGTTAGCGCCGGTGTGTTCGTCTTGGTACCCGATCTGTAAGTAACGGTACCATAGACGTAAATAATATAGACCCGGTCTAACGTACACGTAATATGTCCCCACTTCCACGGTGTCCAATCCAAAGTTCTGTCACCGAGCGTGCGTGACAATAAGCGTTTTTAAAAAAACTTTTTTCGAAACTGTTTCTCAGTATCTAAAAACGCGTCTCGTTGTTGGAAAAATGTGACCCAGCTTTAGTGTCACGATACAAGTTTAACTTTGGATTGGACACCAATGAAGTGGGTAAACATGACATGTATCTACGTTAGGCCGGGTCCATACGAAGTATTATTTATGTCTATGAACGGTACTAATAATTATGACGATGATGTGCTTTACTATGTAGAACTTTTGAAAAAAGGCCTTCTGCTTGAGTTTGTTGCGGCGCTTCTTCTCAAGCAGTGGGAAGCAGTGGGATAGAAGCGCTGGTAAATTCTTTTTCTGACGTGTAAAAGTGCCCCTATGTGGCCAATTTGCTGAATAAATGATTGAATTTGAATTTACGTCAACATCATCATCAAAGAGAAAGACGTCCAGTGCTGGACATAAAGCTCCTCTAATCCTCATTCAGACGGGTTATGTGCTACTCGCTTCCACCGAATTCCCGCGACGCTCAGGTCGTCGCTCCATCTTGAGGCCTACCGAGACAGCTTATCTCCCGGTTTGCGGATGCCACTCGAGAACTTTCTAGCCCCATCGAATCGGCCATCAGATCGAACGATCAGATCAAATAAAATAGGAACTTTTATTTTCTTGGGAGTACCTATTATTATTTAAAAAAAAGCCGCGGTGGCCTAGTGGTTCGACCTACCGCCTCTCATGCAGAACGTCGGGGATTCGATTTCGGCTCGCAACTCTAAGTTTACTTATGTGCGAAATTCAATTTGACTTTACCACTGAGCTTTTCGGTGAAGGAAAATATCGTGAGGAAACCTGCACGCATCTGCGAAGCAATTCAAAGATGTGTCTGAAGTCCCCAATCCGCACTGGGCCCGCGTGGGGACTATAGCCCAAACCCTCTCGTGATTTGAGGAGCCCTGTGCCCAGCAGTGGAACGCAAATAGGATGTAGTATTAGTAGAGTATTATTATTAAGAAGAATTTGTTAAACTTTATCTAAGAGACCCATGAATATGTCAGATGCTAGTTATTGATTAAACTTTTTTTTATCTTCCGAGGGTCCAAGTAGAACATTCTACTGACAAAACGTGCATATAAGAGACCTGTCGTAATAATGCTCTATTTAAAAATGTCTCAGAGCAAATTGCAACTTGCGCAACATGTCGAACCTGATGTAGAGATACCTACCTGCCATACTTATTACTTACAGATTTGATACGAGATAAATATTAATTGATAAAATTCACCCAGTTGACATGGCCAGTTGCGTATTAATTGATTGATTTCGTTGTGATTGAAGCCGTAATTGGTTAAGCAAATTCGATTATTGACCGAGGTGATTTCGGATCGGATTATATAGGTAGGTATCATACTATAATAATAATTATGTTTATGCGGTTTCAGACTAACTCGACCGGACATAAACATCATCTGTATTTAAATATTCACAAAAATTCAGACTTATCAAAAAGTAGCTACCTACCTATTAGAAAGGAAGATGCAAACAACAACAAAAAAATAATTTTTAATCTCTAACTGTAGAGCTTATTGAATGATCACTAAAAAAAGTGACCATATAATATTTTTTCCCTCTACACACTGTTAAGTGCTTACTTTTAAGTTTTACCTCACATTGTAGGTACCTCCTTACAAAACGAATTTCTGCATGATGCTTAATTGTCCTTAAAAAAAACATTATTGTCTAGTTTACATTTTCGATGTAAGTCCCTACTATAAGCTTTTAATTTTAGATTTGATTATCTTGTTTTTGTATGCCCTTTGGTAAAACATAGCGCTCATTATTATTTGTACCTACCACAAAAATTATATGTTTACAAATAAACGCTTTGACTTTGACTTTGACTTTCAAACCTAACAAACCAACAAGTGGAAAATTACTTTAAAATAGAATATTACACTAGATTAAAAAATAACTAATAGTTTTACCTCACATTGTAGGTACCTCCTTACAAAACGAATTTCTGCATGATGCTTAATTGTCCTTAAAAAAAACATTATTGTCTAGTTTACATTTTCGATGTAAGTCCCTACTATAAGCTTTTAATTTTAGATTTGATTATCTTGTTTTTGTATGCCCTTTGGCAAAACATAGGGCTCATTATTATTTGTATCACAAAAATTATATGTTTACAAATAAACGCTTTGACTTTCAAACCTAACAAACCAACAAGTGGAAAATTACTTTAAAATAGAATATTACACTAGATTAAAAAATAACTAATAGTTAAGAGTCCCCAGTACCTACACCCTCCTTTCTCCATACAAACGTAGTTACATTTTAATTCGCAAACTACTTATCAGATTG
The DNA here is from genome assembly GCA_963971205.1 of Aethes cnicana. Lineage (NCBI taxonomy): Eukaryota > Metazoa > Arthropoda > Insecta > Lepidoptera > Tortricidae > Aethes > Aethes cnicana. The sequence goes on from OZ020277.1 coordinate 3,887,350, forward strand.
GCACCAAATTTTACAAGTAATAGTGGAACAAAGATATTAGTGTCCAAAATACACTTTGATTGTAATTAATTGAATAACAAAGAAACTAGGACCATTTTATTTTCCTCTATACAAACTTCAAAATTCAGTTTTTTGGCTGTAATTTAATTGAGTTTTTTTTTACCGTGACATTTACTAATTTTGGACAACCACAATAATTATTTTATTATGTGTACCAAGTTTCGAGTCAATCTGTTTAGTAATTTGGGAATAAAATCGAAAATACGTTTGTATGAAAAGTTGAGAAACGCCGTGCGTAGTGGGGACTATTAAAATAGAACTTGAACTTTGTGTATTTACAAATAGACTGAAATTGTGTCCCCAATACAAAGTCTCAGTTACCGTCAATAAATATCGTCAGCGATTAAGTGAGTTTACGAGATTAGTAATTAACTTGATCATCGCCTCGTTCCGGCGGACATTAACAAGACCTTTGATCCTACGGGAAATAGCTTCGGATTCTTGTTCATGAAATCAAAGTGAAACATCAAATAATTTGACTAAACAACTGATTGTTTTATCAATATCCTTGTACAGTCTAAATTCAATACTTACACACCTGCCGCCAATAAGCCGTTGGATTATAAGATTAGGTTCGACCTCCGCATCGCATGTAGAGGGTCGTGGTTTCGAATCCGGCTCGCACCTCTTAGTCTACTTATGTGCGAAATTCAATTTAAATTTACAGCTTTTCGTTGAAGAAAACCATCGTAAGGAAACCTCCACGCATATCTGCGAAGTAAATCAAGGATGAAAGGAAGCAAGAAAGGTTTGTGAAGTTCCCGATCCGCACTGGGCTCACGTGGGAACTATAGCCCAAATCCTCTCGTGAGTCGTGATGAGAGAAGGCCTGCGCCCAGAAGTGGGACGTAAATAGTCTGGCTGTGGTGGATACCCGCGGCCAAACGGCCGTTCTCGCATTGTGTGTTCCGGTAAGGGGGTGAGAGATCCGGTGAAATTAGTGGCATAGATGCTTTCAATCTACTAAGCTTGATTGTATGCCTGACGCTTACCTCAGGGTTGGTAACGCATTCATAATGTAATGATTCCTGATAAGTAAGCATAATGTAATGATTCCTGCAGTAGAACTGGGGTCACCGACATAGCCCGAAGAATTGCGAACCTTAAGTGGCAGTGGGCGGGGCACATTGCTCGTAGGACTGATGGCCGATGGGGCAAGAAAGTCCTGGAGTGGCGTCCGCGAACCGGTAGACGAGCTGTCGGTAGGCCTCCAACAAGATGGAGTGACGACCTTGTAAAGGTCGCGGGAACGCGGTGGATGCGAGTGGCACAGGACCGGTCTGAGTGGCGCACCTTGGGGGAGGCCTATGTCCAGCAGTGGACGTCTATCGGCTGAAATGATGATGATGATGATGAATGATTCCTGATAAATCAGGTGGTCTGTGTGCCCATTTTCCATCCAATACCATAAAATAGTTATTTGTTATGCAAGGCTGCAAAGTTGTTGTTTGCTGTGAGTGCGTGATTGAGACCCGAGTGAACGAAGGATTCTAGGGTTAAATATAGAATCCTGAGTGCAACGAGGGTTTCAAGGCACGAGACAGCAAACGACTTTGCTGCTGAGCGCAACACAAAATTTTTCACCTCACGCGCGATTTTTCGGGAAGAAGACTTAGTTCGGCGTCACGTACAGTTTGTGCTAACTCTGGAGGAGTTAAATTCGTATCTTCATCTAGATCGCTTCATCTAGATTCTAGATCGCTCATATTTTCTTTATTACTTCGTATAGGTATTCTAAATTACAAAACCAGCAATCTAAAACTTTTTTTTTTTAAGGATTTTTTTCCGGAGGTTGCGTTCCAAATCACTCCTACTCGTACTTCAAGATTCAATTATTCATTGAATACAGTTAAAATATACACATATTTAAGTATTTTTGTGATAAAACATAGTGAAAGAATGAAATACATCTGAAACGGTGTATTATTAATATAATTTTATTAATGATGATATTAAGTAAATTGAACCTTTATTTTAATAAAACTCTCACGACGAATTGCTTTTCAGAACGTATCGTTGTTTTTTTATTGTGACAGTGGCGTCATGCGTCGTTCGAATTTCAAAAACACTTTCCACGCTAGCGGATAAAAACAACTTTTGCGCTCGGATATCAAGCTGCAAAATGACCACTTTCGAGCCAGTGAGGTGAAAAAATAATTTCCAATGTATCTTTGAACGAGATGATAGAAGGTCTTGCTACTCACGTTTAATTAAAAGTGCATTTTGCATCGATATTGCAATGCACGTGATATTGCTCTTTCATTAATTATCACTTTTAATTAATCACTTGAAATATTCCTGCTGTGGCCAGCGGTAATGTATGAGCTTTTTATTTGATTATTGCCACATATTTTATTATTTATAGTTGATGTATTTTTGTTGCGTTTATTGGTAGCACTGTTAATATTATTGTAGTTGATTTGATGAAGATTTACGATCAGCCACTCTGGATCGAGTAGTTAATACTCGCCGGTAAAAACGATACAAAAACGGTCTTCCATCAATAAGAATATCGTGCGAAGTACTCACCTAAGCTGATAGCTGCTGCTGTACTGGCTTCGACGAACGATCCTTCCACCATAAGACACGAGCCGGCCGGCTTTCTCCTAGGTCACTTGGAGTTGAAACAGTCTGTGGATTCAGGGTTTTTCTAATTGTTCGGTAAAGAAACACGAAAACGTCGCGTGCGCCACCGCGGTCAAGAGGGTTCTCGCTTTCGCCAGCAGAGGCGCTGGCGTCTACGTCGGTTTGTACAATGCATGCTCTCCGGAGAGGCCGGGCGTTCCCATTGGTTGAAAGCTCGATTTGAAATCGTTCTGATTGGCTAAATCAGATGTTACATCGTATGTGTAGATGAAAAATAGAAATTTGAATATTGGAAATTTAAACACTAAGTACGTTTAATTATATTATATTAAATTAACAGGTAGGCAGTTGACCAACTGATAAATACCTGTATACCGGTTTTTCTCTATCTAAGTAATTCTTGACTCGTTTCAGAATTTGTCAAGTCTGTTCTTGAACTGGTTAATACTCTGTGATACGTGTAATATTTAAGTATAATAATAATTGAGAGGTACTTTGGTAGAGAAATAAATAACTTTTTAAAACAAAACAATATTATAAATTCACACCAATATGGATTTCAAAAAGAGAAAAGTACCTCCCAGCTATTGTTAAATTTTGCTGATATTGTTAATAGTCATATAAACGAAGGGAAACATGTTTTGACTGTTTTCATTGATTTTAGCAAGGCTTTTGATACTCTATCATATCAAACGCTTTTTTCAAAATTGGAACAGAATGGGATCCAGGGACCTTTGCTTAATTGGTTTAAGGACTATCATTACAACCGCTTCACATCAGTGAACATTAACGGGTTGCTTAGTGACCATTTGTTGACAGAAGAAGGCACAGCGCAGGGTTCTATAATCGGACCAACTGAGTACCTTTTATATGTAAATGACATGCGTAACATATTCTCAGATTGTTCAGTATTCCAATTTGCTGATGATACTTGTCTGATGTCAGCGAGCACAGACATCTTAGCAGCTCAAAGTAACTTACAAAATAACTTTGATAAGTTGAGCAAATGGGCTCATGATGCTGGGCTTGTCATCAATGCCAAAAAAACTAAGCTAATGTATATATCATCTGCACATAAAAAGAGAACCGTTACACCAACTCTGGTAGCTCATGATCATTGTTGCATGCATGGAGGAAGTACTGATGGGGCCTGTAGCTGTTCAAAACTTGACCTTGTCTATGAGCACACCTACCTTGGACTGATCATTGATGATAGATTTAAGTGGAAGCACCATATAGATGGAATATGTAAGAAACTAAGAGTCATACTAGCAAAATTATCAATTTTAAAATTTAAAATTCCTTACTTCACTCTGAGACTTATGTACTTGTCCCTTGCTGACTCTATAGTTAACTACAGTATTAGTACATATGGATGCACATATAAAACATACCTAGATAAAATTCAAACACTACAACTATCAATTCTGAAAACTATAGTGCCTAAAAAAATTAAAGTTCAATATAAAAATAATTATTTTAAATTATTCGGTTTTTGTAGGGTCCTAAGTATACATGATAAAATGAAAATTCAAATTATAAAAGACAAATTTAGCCAAATTAAAACACTAAAAATAAGAACACGTAATGATAGACTAAGGGAACTAGTATATTTATCACCCTACATTTTACCTAGCTATAAGAATATATATGGAAAGTGCACCTCAGACTTTATGCTACCTCACATACTTAACCAACTACCACTAGATATTGTAAAAAAAATACAGGAAGCAAAAAATGTTAATACATGTGTAAGAGTACTTAAAAAATATTACATGGATTGCTATAACACTAGTACCGAAAATGAATCCTTCAATTAAGAAATATAATTAGTCTCTAACATATTTTAAGACGCGACTGAATCTTGCAAATAAGCATAAGGAGGCTTCAGCAAGCGTAAAGAATTTTTGTAATAGTTATAAGTTTTTCTTTTATTTTGAATAAATAAATGTAAAAAAAAAGTGGTTTTTAAAATGTAAATAGATTAAACACTGACTCTTTACCACGTTGAGAAGAACATGATTATAAACCGCATTTATTGAATGATTTATTTTAAAAATTATGCTTCATTTTGATTCATCACCTGCAGAATCTAAATGCCACCACAGAAAAATTCACTTTCACAAAGTCAGTACCTACCTTGTTGTAGCTGATAAAATGTTTTTCCGTAACAAAATGGCGGCCAACAGATAGATAGATGGTCCGAAATGACACTCTTTTTGAAAACTCTGTCTAGAACACAACACACGCTCCACAGCCTTAAAGAGCATTCAATAACAACAAAATGCTAGATCGAATCCTTAAAAGCCTACACACGACATAAATCTTCGGCTACAATTCCCAAGCACTCGGCGCATTCTAAGATAACTGTCGTACAAGCTCATTGCCTCGAACAATGGCATAAATCGAGTCTGGGACATTTGCGAATTCGAATGGTACCTTTGTGGCTTTCCGCCTTCGATGACATGCCAATGAGATCGGCATTCTAGCTGGTGCTTAATAATTATTCTATAATCTTCTGACTTGACATAAATCTTGTTTGTAGACGTTGAAAATAAAAGGAATTTAAGATGATTTATTTCTATTTGAATTAGACACTGCTCTGCAGTCATTTGCAGGAGTTTATAATAAATAGGAATAGATATTCATTTAAAAAACTGTTTGATGATTAGTTATTAATGTGACTAATTGTGAGGTGGCCTGGTAGACACAATTTTAGAAATTCAGTTATTTTTGTTTCTGCTTGGGTAGAGAAGCATATTGGAGCGTCATCATCATTGTGAGTAAAATCTCAAGTTTTCCTTAAGGCAATCCGTGGATTTCCGACACTGCTATATAATAGTAGAAGAAAGGGCTTAGATACTTACTCGTATTAAGTCCACGTTACATGTGTACAAATAGTATAATATAAATAGTATTTTTCGGATTTGAATTGGAACCTACATTCAACATGCATACATTGAAAATCTTATAGGTGACCCGAATTCATTGCTATTGAGTGTGTTTACAATTCCTAATAATATATTAGAATCAAACATTGACTGCTCGAAGACCTCCCAGCTTATCTAAGCCTTTATCCCAAAACTACGAGAGCGCTAGGCCATCCATTGCGGAGAACTATCTCCGATCGGACATCCATACATCACTGGGACAACAGGGCTAATCCATAAATCGTATGACAACGTCTTGGAGACAAAGGACACATTAAGCACTATTATGCAGATATCGTTCGATAAATCAATTGACTATATTTTTCTCTGTACGTGGGTGGCTAAATTTTCTCTAAGATAGAGACTGCGATAGATAGTACATTTGGATCATCTATTTTTACAAGGTTAAACTTGTTTGTTTAACTTCTTTACGTTAAAGGTAAGTACCATGTTTATCTTAAATCTACCTTGAATTTGATGGCTGTTATGGGAATTAAATATTGGCCTCTACATTTACAAATTGATCTTCAACCACATTCAACGTTTGACTAAAACTAAAAACACTAAGAACATAATTATGTTGTCAAACGTCGAGCATAACCCAAAGAGCGAACCGCAAAAAGTGAATCAAAATATGAATCCATATGAATCATCTGACAAACTAGATCGTCCACTTTTTACCTTGAACGAGATCCGTGAAATTGGATTGAAGTTTCTTGTCTTCTCGGAACCTTAATAAAATAAGCCATCGCTATGAAACTTATGACTAATATTCAGATGTGATACTTAGATATCAGCTGGGAACAGGAGGCACTTAGAGCCACTCTATTTAATTATAACTTTTGCTATTTTGCATTTGAATTCATGATGGACTACCCATAGCTGCGTTAGTATAATGGAACAAAAAATATGTTGAACAGTATTAACAAACAAAACGGTTTAATTCTTCCAGTACGTTAACGACCTGTTAATAAGTCGTAATTTTACTAACAAGACTCAAGAATATGTAACAGCAAGTAATATAAATTGTTCGTATCTATAATAGCAGTTAGACTTCACACAAAAAGTAAGATAACAAAGTTAATAACAAACAAAAGCCGCGTGGAACTTAAATTTTACCTAAAATCTGACATCATATCTGACACACATTCATTCATAGATATCATTATTAGAATAATAAATCCACCATGTCTTCGTTCAAGAAACAACCCAGCAATGTCTAGACAACAAATATAATATGAAATGTTCACTTGATTATTTCCTCGACTTGTAATCACGTGAACACAAAAGCTACCCTATTCAATGACAAACAAGTTGATTCTTCATTGGTTTCACAAAGATGAGAAAAACCAAGCGATTTGTTCCACTTTGAACTGTACGTACAGTGCCGACCTTTATCTGGCGTGTAATTGTTTTCATTATCTTCTCACACATTTTCTGACAATAAGTTTTATAATAACACGTTGCGTCGAGTCAATGTGTTATTATTTTATAATAGAAGGGATTAGATTTCGCTTCGTTTACAACTCTAGATTGGCACCTACTGGAAAATTTGTTTGAATGCGCTCAGTTATTTAAAAAAGAAAGAGAGCGTTGAAGGAGTTACCTTTAAAGGACTGACGATCTGGGACTGTGTTTGATGTAGGTAAGCTAAAGTCGATATACATATAATAGATACACAGGCGCTAAGTCAGGCGGCTTACCCAGTGATACCTGGTTATTTAGGTGATGGGAGCCTTTGATGTAGGAAGATACGTTTCACTTTGAGTCAAAAGCTTTGTTTTTTTTTTTTAAAGAAGAAGAAAAAACAAGAAATGAAAACAAGTATTCCCTGTTTTGTTTTTATTCGTGGCTCATTTGAATAGGTATTGCAAATATTAATACTTTCATATTTCAAAGCGGGTAAAAATAAATAACGCAGAGGAATCTTACGACAGCAAACACGCTACACGCGTCCATTATGTCACTTTTACTTCACCATAACAGCCTTCAAATGGAGCATTATAATTAATATAACACGTACTATAATTAAAATTAAAGTACCCAGATATCTGTTCCTGCTCGGAGGTAGATACACCACAATCCGATCCAACTCTAGTCTCGAAACTAAAGGTCGAACGAGGTATTTCAATTACTTCGTCATAGTTTCTGTCTCTCTAGAGTTATATGCTCGAACTGTTTTAATATCGATTATCGTACTTTGAGAAAGCCAATGTACTTATATAAATTTGACGTCATTATACCTACCAGTTACCATAAGCTATATTAAAGCAAACAAGGTGATAATAAGTATCTGAATACGATCTTATTGTGAAAACCTTAGAGTGCTAATAAAAGGCATTAAACTAATACACTAGAAAACAATGGTATCGATTTTTTATACAAACAAGGTGATCCGATTTTATTGTTCTTTACTGAAACATTAGGACCGTAAGTCTTCATTCTATGGTCAATAGTTTTTTTTTTCCATTTCATAAGTGCATAGACAAAAACAATAAAGATGATTGTGTCCGTCACTATATACTGTTACGTACTTATTACGTATTTCAATCATTTCAACGAGTAAAAAGAGGCAGCCTCTATTACACCATTAAGTTGAAATGTCAAAATCCTACTTTTACGCATGCTTAAAACGTCTGTATCATTAAATTAAATTATCAATTTACATAACGGATTACGCAAGATCTTGATAGCGGGGAACAAATATAGGAGCGATACGACAAAGGTATCTCGATACTGTCGCCCCTACCCTTAATTAGGTTGACTTTGTTTAATCTCTGCCATCTGATATTGGGAGCCTTGATCTTATTGGCTGATTAAAATGGTCTCGTTTGATCGTACTGTTAGAAAGCAAGGTCGCAATTCCTATAGCGTTTGTGCGGAGGTTGTTATGAAACGTGGCGAAGGCATAAACGGAAGCGATTTTGGGAATTCATTTATGAAAGACTGTCGTGAAGCGACAATTAAGGGATGAATGAGAGTCTAGAGGAAGGAAAGAGAAGGTATATACAATAAATTTATTAACAATAAAGGAAGGAAATCTATTTACAAATATTCATATAAGAGTAATGGGGAAGAAGTGGTGAGAAGTGGTGATATGTAGAGCGGTGTGAAGGTAGAGTTGAGTCAGGGTGTGGGACGAGTGAAGGATGACGTGAAGGATGAAGGAGCTCGAGGTGGAGACCGATTCAGCTTAAATTATTTACTTAGCACGGCCAAAAGGTTGCCAGAGGCTGTGGACCTTTTTTGCAGGGTCCTGGGGGCTGGTCGACCCCCAGGACAAAGGTCTTATAATTTCAACTGCTCCGTTTGAGAGCTAAAAAAGAACTGACCATCCTTGCGCCTATATCGATAAGGAAAGCTTGGATGGAATTTTAGAGAATTTGAATAAAAATAGAAATAAAACATCAAATTTATCGCCAACCAGCGAGAAACCTAACATTTTACCAAAGGATTGATATGTTGTGACCATAGCAACAGGTATCAACAACATTGTCAACTACGTCAAAATTATCAAAAACCACAATTTTTCCGAAATTATAAAGGCAAATCTGTAGTTTTCAAGTAATTCAAGAAGGAAAAATAATAACAGGTCGCCACAAATACATTGCCACGACGTAATTCGTGTGTCGTATAAGTAAACGCGAGACAAAGAAGCTTGGATGTACGTGAGATTATGGTGTTATAAAAATGTGTTCGTGTACAAGGGATCCGAAGTAATGTTATGTTTTTTAATTGCAGGAGCATGTTAATGATGAGTATAAATGAAAGTGTAGCATAAATGATTGAAAAATAATATCATACAAGGAAATGATGGTAAGTGATATGATGATATCCTACAAGTTAACTTAGCTTAGTGGATAACTTTTAAGCTTAGTGAAAAGATTTCTGCTGAGTTTGTTTAGCGGTCTTGTCCTGAGCAATGAGCTAGCAAGTCCTGGTAGAATCATTTAATTTTCTGAGTTATAAACGCACCCCTATGTGGCCAACTTGCTGAATAAATACATAATTAAATTTGGAAATTCAAAATTGTACTTCAATATCTTTTTAAATAAGAGAATGTTATCTTTTAAATGAATCTTGCTAGCCCGTTGCTGATTGCTGAAAATAATACCGCCTAACAAACTCAGCAGAAATCGTTTTACTAGACATAAGAAAAAGCTGGAGTCATTGGATGTAGTTAGGCATCTAACCGACCGGACGACCGGATTGGTCCAGTTGGTAGTGATCCTGCCTTCTGTTCCGATAGTCGCGGGTTCGAATCCCGCTCGGGGCAAACTTTGTGTGATGAGCACGAATGTTTGTACTCGAGTCATGGATGTTTAGTATTTATATAATATGTATGTATTTCTATAAGTATTTACATCGTTGTCTAGCACCCATAATCAAATCAGTTTGGGGATAGGTCAATTTGTGTGAAATGTCCCAAGATATTTCATTATTTATTTATTTTTATTTATTTATCTATCTTTGTTTTTAAACTTTCAATTTGGAGTTATTTATCTTCCCTCCCTATGCGTTCCTGACTTGTACCATAGCACCCGCGGTAGCTATGTGTGATCCAGATAGAGTCAAGTCACAAAGAGGGCCGGCGACAAAAGCTTGAGAACTGGAGCGGGCACCGGTACTACAGTCGAGCGTTTGTCTCGCGATTTCGCTTGCAGCTTACAGGTTGTATATTGTACAACTACTATGAATATGTACTCGGAAAGCGCAGCGGATTTTGAACTTTGTAACTGTCTCTGGTGAACTGAGCTCCATTAGTTGCTACCAAGGACTTATTGGTAGCGTACATTAAGTTTAAATTGGACTTTAAAGGTAACAAATTGTATCTTCTGTCAAGAGTCTCCTAGTCAATCGTTAAAATAATAATATGTTTGATATAATCGCTTGGCAATATATAAGATACAATTGTGAGATAACTAGTTTTGTTCTCGTGCATTTAAATTTTATTTTAATTTGTTGGTATGAAAGTATTTACGAACCATCACCATTCCTAAATTTTGTGACAATCCGTGAATTACTTTTTAGGGTTCCGAACCTCCAGCGGTAAAAACGGAACCCTTATAGGATCACTCGTGTGTCTGTCCGTCCGTTTGGCACAGTCGTTTTTCTTCGAAACTGCTGGACTGATTAAGTTGAAATATGGTACGTAGGTAGGTATATGTAAGTTTATGACCCAAAAACGGACGTGTAACGAAAATAAATGAATTTAAATCCCCCCCCCCCCCCTTATCTCCGAAACCACTGGACATAAAATTTTGAAAAAAATACGGAGGATAGTTATTGACTTATGGATTACAGGAAAATTATTAAGAAGTCCATGGTATTTGAAATCTTAAGAAAAAGAGCTTATCCTGTGAAACCTGGTTTGAAAATGATGTCATTGAAAATAATCAAGGGTCGGAACCCTCTCCTTGTTTAACTCACTTCTTAAATAGGCCAGTTTATTTTTATTATTACCGCACATTAGATGTATGCTTTATTTGCAGACTTATTATTAATTTACCTATAGATAACCAATTACCATTGAATATTAACATGCAGTACAACTGTAACAACGGAAACTTATCGTAGGTAGGTAATATTAGTTCTGCATAATTGTAACAGTTAATTTCATTCAAATTGCTATGTAAAATACTTACTGCTAATTGGTTGCGGGGTATTGCTCAAACGTCTCAATGAAACTTGTCTAGTGTGGGAAGGAGGAAATTATATTGGAATGCAACTTTGCCACCATAAATGAAATATGCAAATGGTTATTGAAAGTAGTCGATATAATTTAAATTGTGCAATGTTATGATAAGCATTACGTCCATTACACGCATAATAACAGTGTAAGCTGGTCGAGCTCTATGGCATAACGTAAATTGCATAGGTACCTACTTTGTATTTATATTTTCGTATGTACGTACATAAATACTGTATGATTCTTTAGGATTGAATTTAAAAATTCCAAATCGATAGCTTCTCAGTTTGAATGCTTCAGGTATCTTTAAACATTGAATTAGTTAAGTACATTAGTGTATTATGAGGTTATATGGTATTTAATCTCAAAGACTACATATCTGATTTTAGCTTAATGTTAAAATGGTTGGGAAAGGAGCTTTCGGTAGGCCCCCAACAAGATGGAGCGACGACCTCGTGAAGGTCGCGGGAAACCGATGGAAGCGAGTAGCACACAACCGGCCTGAGTAGCGAGCTTTGGGGGAGGCCTATTATGTAAAGCATTAGACGTCTTTCTGCTGAAATTATGTTAAAATGATTCTCGAAAACATCTGAAATTATGCGAAAGTGTTCTTTCACGACTACTTTGAAGTCATTGCGAACGCTCTGTTTCAAGTGACGCAGTCAAGTGATCCAAAGTTGCCAAAACTAATTATTTCTAACTGAGTTAGAAATTATTCAGATGTCTTTCAGCGAAATTCTGCTTTGATACCTACTACTAAGCAAGAAGTATTTGTTACAAATCCAATAGGTACTGTAATGACACAAAAATAGAACTATATACATCGCCAACCACCATTTTTCTACCGGTTTATGGAATCTTCAATGTTAATATCAGAATTTGCCGCTCGATTTATGTGCCCTGCATGCCCGGAATTGTAATAAAGCGTGGATATTAAAAATGCATTTTTTACCATAATTCCATTACCGCCGCTGATTTATCGAGGCACTTTGTCTAAATACTGCCTCGTCGAAGGTTACCCCGCTATGAAATTGAATTATGCATAATTTTTACGGCTCTGATACTAGGTACATAAAATATAATGCGATCAGACCTATTTTAAAATCACCAATTACAGCAGTGTCATTTTTGCTAACCTGCCGCCTAATAGGGTTGACGACAGGGTGAAGAATACGAAATTCTAATTAATCCGTCAGTCAGGTAATAAAAAAATATTAGACACGTATTTTTTGTTTTATCAAATTAACAAATAATGACTAAGTTAAAACGCATTAAAGTTGGAGAGTTGGGGCTAACTACGTCACCGTTGGGTATAAATCGTACCTAACCGTGACGTCACGCGACATTTCAACTCAATATATCTCCGTATAAATTTTATTACGTGAAAAAAGAAAAAAACACGTGTCCAATACTTTTCAATAATCTTCCTGATTCCAGACTAATGAACAAAACGTTGTCGTCATCCCTATTGCAGTAGGTATGTTACACTAGAATATAGACGGCATTGAATCTTGGTCCTCGGGGTGGCGACAAAATCTTAAAATTAAATGCTCATTTGCAAACCTGTGCCATAAAGTATCTTAAATGCAGCAAAAATTTTTCAATGTCCTACTGTTGGGAAAAGGCCTCTCCCGTGACCTTCCAACGCCCTCTATCCTCGGCCTTTGTAGGTCAGTGTTGTTAAACGTGCCTAGATCGTCCCACCACCTCCCTTTTATTCCCGAGTAATATAATCTTGTCCAGCTCATTTCAGTCACTGTGACTGTTCAACTACCTATACCTATACTTTTGCTGGACTATTATTTTTACAAATATGTATAGCATAAGCCTATTGTCAGCCATAATTGTTAAGTTGTGCGACGATGTGTGGTAGATTTAAAACGGATACCTTCGAGCAGGTGAAAATAGCTAGATCGATCTATCCTAATATTATAAATGTTCCCATATACAAGCTTAGCGCGTTTAAAGTACAAGATATCATAATGTTAAATTTGCACAGTGTCAGTTGAAGATATTGTAGTCAACCGAGTCTCCACATCCCCGCACACAGAGTAGACAAAGAAGTCTCATTTTCTTTTGAACCGTATTCAAGTCAAGCTGAAACGCGACACGGAGTAACTCCAAACTTGCATATTTTATGCACTTTTGCTACATACGTGTCGTGAGCGCAACAACGCCCAGATTTGGTGTAATTAAAACTTTACTAACAGTTTTGTTTACGGGCACCGCTCCGAGATCTAGCTTCCAGTGACTTGCCAAGTTACTAGCTACATAATAGAGCGGACGGAGCGCCTCAATATTGTTCGAAACTTGGGGAAATATTGTCATATTTTGTTCTTGGAACTGCCGACCGACTTTATCTTGGCTTGTATGCAAGTTGAAGTTTTATTTTAAAATGAAATAGCGGTGTTGATATAACGTTACCTAGATTTACCTGTTCCTGTTATTACAGGTTAAAATTTACATTCTTACACATTTATAACGAGCTCAGTATTTACCACAAAATCAAAATTATGTACATGGATGATTTTCTCATTTCTTCCTCATAAATTTAAAAGAATAACTTTTTATTATTTAGCCTTTTCCTTGGTACCTACATACACTACAGGTTATTGAAAACAATTTAAGCAAAACGTACCTAAAAACTACACTTTCGTACGAGTGTCTACTTATGTCTTATATGAATCTCATACACTGCCATTAATCAAAGTTTGGGAGGCCTCTTCTGTGCTGTATTGTCTCAATTTCGCCCCAATATTGCTTTAAACTTGAGAAATATTGCCTAATATTGTCTCATATCGCCTGCACTTGTGCCGGGTTTGTTCGGAGAACTTTTATTTACAAAATACATTTTTAGTTCAAAGTGCCTCAAAGTTTTAAAATGGTACCCAGATGAAATTGAAATAAATTATTAAAATAACACATAATAGGTATCGGATAGTATTGGAATTTTATTATTTAGGTACAAAACAGAGGCACTTGAAAAAAAAAGTAATAGGTAAAATAAGTATAACATGAGCTCATTTCAAAAGTTGTACTACTGGGTAGAATTTTATGTACATAAAGCTGAAAAATTAAACTGTGGTGAGTAAGTAACATTATCCGATGAGCTCGAAAACTTGAAAAGCAGTAGCATTGCTAGCAAAACTGATGGCAGAGAAGCAAACAAGTTCTTGAATGGATTTTTGAGCAGGTTCCGGAATGACAAAGTAACCTATGCCCGGGACTCGAACTATCTCTATACCTACGACGGCTAGTTTAAAACATTAGAATAGATATTAGGTATGGATTAAGTTGGGCGTACTTAGAAACACTCAGAGGGCAATGGAGAGGGCTATGCTCGGGGTTTCTCTGCGTGATAGAATCAGAAATGAGGATATCCGTAGTAGAACTGGGGTCACCGACATAGCCCGAAGAATTGCGAACCTTAAGTGGCAGTGGGCGGGGCACATTGCTCGCAGGACTGATGGCCGATGGGGCCGGAAAGTTCTCGAGTGGCGCCCGCGAACCGGGAGACGAGCTGTCGGTAGGCCTCCAACAAGATGGAGCGACGACCTCGTGAAGGTCGCGGGTAACCGGTGGAAGCAAGTAGCACAGGACCGGTCTGAGTGGCGAGCCTTGGGGGAGGCCTATGTCCAGCAGTGGACGTCTTTTGGCTGAAATGATGATGATGATGATGATGATGATGATGACTTAGAAAAACTACCACCTTCGAAAAAGACCGACTTAAGTAATAGTGGATATTTGTTTGAAGAGAGAGATTAAGAAGATGATGATAAGTATCGGAAGACAAAATAATAACGTCAATTCCTTGCACTATATGTAAAAATAAATAAAATCTTTAGCTACTTTTCAAAAATACATTAAAATCTTTTGCGAATTCTGTAACACCTGCGTAATCGCACGGTTTACGAAACAAACGGATGCCGTTCTAAGCTTTTTTAGCAGCACAATAATACCTTATCCTCTTACTCGCTGACCTACTTTGACGGCATTATCATTTTGTTAAAGATTAAATTAATCTACCTTTTAGCTAAAAATCATCAAACGTAAACTCACTCCAGGATGATTTGAAATTTATTATTATTAATCGATTCATTCTTAAAATATATGTACCATGTTTATTGTTAACAACTTTTTGTGAAATTTATTTACACTGTCAATGCAAATTGAAATGTAGGCAATCACCCTTAAATGATGTTATATGCTACTAGCGTTAGAGCTTTAGTGGATTGATCAATTCATCATATAAACCAAACATACAATTAGATCAGTACTAAAAAAATTTTTTTGAAAGGAATTTAATATTTACGTAACATTGTTACGAATGAGTTATCAGACCTTCATGAAAATATCAGATCGGTGCGATTTCTTTCAACTGTCAAAGCTGCCAGTTGAGAATTGAGACGTCGATAATCTGACATTTCACTAACCACCGAGACCTTCGGTTTACTCGAAAATTATTTAGATCTGCTGATAAATGAGCAAATAACGCAAAACGTGAGTGAACGCCTCGTTAGGGGGAAGTGAGATAACTATGGTTTTATTCCATTTTATTAACAGGTAAAACTATGAAGTAAAACGGATGTGAATTATTACTTTTATTTAATGATGTGATTAAGAAAGAAAAGGGAAAGAATTTGGAAATACTTGGTCTGGCGTTGGTCTGAAATACTTATCAGATCATGTCTACGGGTAATAGCTATGTAAACACCAATTCGCAAACACATGTTTCCATTCAATTATACATTTTAATACCTAATTACAAATAATAATAAATTTTATCATAATAGGGATGACGACGGGGTGAAGAAATCGAAATTCTAATTAGTCCGTCAGTCAGGTAATAAAAAAATATTAGACACGTATTTTTTATTTTATCAAATTAACAAAGAATGACTAAGTTAAAACGCATTATAGTTGGAGAGTTGGGGCTAACTACGTCACCGTTGGATATAAATCGTACCTAACCGTGACGTCACGCGACATTTCAACTCAATATATCTCCGTATAAGTTTGATTACGTGAAAAAAGAAAAAATACGTGTCCAATACTTTTCAATAATCTTCCCGATAGACTAAGGAAGAAAAAGTTGTCGTCATCCCTATTGCTTTGTTTTATTTTTTAAAGTTGAAAAGGGCATCATTATAATTATAGTTTCTTGATTCAATGGCTTTTGTCTGGACGATTTTTAATTTACTTATTAAAAGTTATATCTTCTACTTACGTCTTTTGCTATCATGACGTGATTAAAGTATTTCCAGCTATTTCCTACCTAGGCAAATGGCAGTAGCACCGTGACAAATAAAATAGCCGGTTGAACACAAGTTCCTCTCACTTTTAGCTTATGGGTTTAATTCAAAGACTCCGTCATGTTGAGATTCTGTCCTACTTACTCTTTATTTTTGATACCTTGGAGTGAGAGAGAAATATTACATTTTAATATCATGGAATAACCTTACTGAGGCTAAATGCTCAACAAAATTTATTACACCGGCTATTATTTATTTCTTGTTGTCGACTCCACTGACCTATATGACATTTCGGTTCGATTTTAAACGCCTATAATGTACAACTAAAGACTTAAAAGTATAAAATAAATGTCATTTTATCACTGTAAATTTTCTGACAGGTTTAAATTAATTTAACGGAACATGTGATATTTTATGATAATTAGCTTACCGCTGTCACAGTCGTCAGGCCGCATTTTCATTCATTAGTAACTTGCTCCGGCGTGACCCTGACACACAAATAACCCTTTACTTATTATTTACCATGACAAACCTGTTGAGTTTTGCAGTTTGAATCCGGCTAGTCTAGTACCCCACCGCCGACCCAGTGCGGGTTGTGGATTCATCTGTGAATCATAGTCATCAAGTCACCCGATAGGCATCCACTACTGTACATGGACATACTTAGGCGTACCCCCTTTTTTGCTACTCTTCTCTTCTCCTACTTGAGTCGTATTTCCACATTGCTGAGGGTCGTGACCTCGCCGGATCACTTTGTCGTGGACCACCTGACGCCATTTCGTTCTATCCTCGCGGCTCGTGGGACCCATTCTGTGTTTTTTTAGCCACTTTTTAGTTCTATTTTTATTTTATTGAAATAGACACACCAACTAACAACACGCATATAAAACATTGATAAAATTATTTAACATTAGTAGGAGCACCGTTCTTATACGTGGGCATATCACAGGCGTGTATAATACTCTTATTTACTGTAACGGATTACAATTTAAATTAAACCAGAAATATACTTATTGTCATTGCACATTAATTTCAAAATACTCCAAAGGTACCAGGGAAAAATAACACTACTACTACTACTACTACAGACTATTTGCGTCCCACTGCTGGACATAGGCCTCCTCTCATCACGAAAGGGTTTGAGCTATAGTCCCCACGCGGGCCCAGCGCGGATTGGAAACTTCACGCACATCTTTGAAAAATAACACTGTACTAGTCTATTACTAAATTGTACAAGCAAAATAACGAAAGTAACTTAACAAGTAGATTTGTACCTAATAGCTATCTCATCTAGATCTCCTGTTCATGACCCACTGCCAGCCCGGTGCCTAACCAGCTATGTCTACAGCAGCTAAGCCGATTGTGTAATAAAGCCATAACTTTGATAATGACCGACCGATAGCGGTATGCTAACCAAAGTACGCTTAAATTATTGGCTTGGTCGATAAAGGCAAACGCGACTGTTTTTATGCGTGTACATGTGAATGTTTTGTTTAACGCATTCACTGCCACCAACGCATATATGCGTTTTGCTGACTTTTCCGCAGTGCCTCGAACGCACATGTTCGTTGCAATGTTCCCTTAATGACAGACGTGGCACCTGGGGAAAGTTCGTAAAAAGAAGTGGCAGTGAATGCGTTAAGGGTGTCTGTAACTAACTATAGCCACAATAATGGGTTTTTGTCGTTGTTTCTTCCACTGCAATGGAAATTTGTGTACCCGATACGATATCGGTGTCGGACGTAATATGTATGAAATCTAAGAATGTTTTCACTTTGTCGGATAATTATTTCATACACTTTCCATCCGACACCGATATCGTATCGGATAATGTAAAACCGCTCTAGTTACATAAATCATATAAGTTCAGAGGTAGGCTTAAATATGTAATAAGAGACTACATAATTAGGATTGCCGCGAATATTTTAACCATAGGACTCTAAATGACCGTCTTCAAATATATACATCACTACATACCTAGTATAAAACAAAGTCGGTTCGCTGTCTGTCTGTCCCTATATATGCTTCGATCTTTAAAACTACGCAACGGAATTTGATGCGGGGTTTTTAATAGATAAAGTGATTCAAGTAGAAGGTTTTCGTATATATAATTGTTATAGTTTAACGCTTAATTCCCGCGGGAACGCTATAACCGAATTCCATGCGGACGAAGTCGCGGGCAGAAGCTAGTACAATATAAAATGATGAACATCGAAGTAAAACTCACAAACTTACGTTATGAAAACCACGATTTATTTGCAATAACTCCTGAGCCAAGGGCACAGGTGTGAGGAATGCTTAGGTGGGACGTGCCAACAAAATCGCCGGGCGTAGGTACGTAATTCACGAAATGCATTTACGGCAAAGGGTTGACCGCTGACCAAAGCCAAACTAGCACTGATGCGATACTAAAGGTACTCGCATGAACACGTGAAATTAACCACAGAGACTTTAAAAGTTGCATTAAACGGCCTAGAAAAAAAAGTCTTGCTGTTTCAGGATTAAGATCGGCTGAACGTAATTTTGATGCTCATGATGACACTGTAAGTGAAGCTTTAAACATGCACATTTATGTGTAAAGAGTCGTTTCATTATGTCACTAATAGGTATTTTTGTGTGAAAAGAATCAAATACTCGTACAACTACAAATTGGCAGTTTGAAAAGATAGATTTCCCTTTATCGGGGGAAGTAATTTTACTTCAAATAAAAGAATAAGTAAATAAAATAGGTTTACAAAGTACAAACAAGTACACAATATACAAATGAACTCGTTTAATAGTTACTATCCACAATAAGGTAAGTTATTGACAGATACCTACTTCATTCCATAATTATCACGAGATCAGTAAGTTAAAAGAAGAAAGCGACTTCCTAATTGAAAGTGAAAGAGTGGTGAGGTGACTAACGAAAGTACCGCGGCGGGATAAAATTTACGGGAAAAGATTTGTGACCGAGTGATGCTGCAATTCGAATATCGGAAAACACATTATATTTAAGGCTTTTGCGGTACTTTGTTGGGCTCAACGTCGGTTTTCGACCGTTTCTCATTCAGATTTTCCCGTGACGATGGCACGATTTGTTAGTACTATTAGCTATTTTTTGGTTTACTTTTATTGCAAGCGCAGACTTTGCAAACCCGTGTTTTTCCATTGCCGTGATTTTCTAAAGTCTGAATGAAGTACGGTGTCAATGTTAAAAGCATCAAAATAATTATAGTGATTCAATTAGCCTTCTTTAATGTTTTTCTAGGGGTAAATAATACATCTTAGGCAATCGTTCAATATCTAAAGGCTTAAATTTTAATGATGTCTAAAACGAGTCATCCGTCACTTGAAACGCTTATTTTAACAACCGTTTAAGCAAAACGCCGTCGACTCCGTGTTAAACGACTACGTTCAGAAACATTCATAAAACGAGACAACGTCCAGGCCGGGGGCAGTTCAGAAACGTTAAAATATTAAAGCTATGGAAGGCAGTTGTTAATCACCAAATATACCAGTAAGTCTTTTGCATCTACAAAACGCAACTGGCAGGCAACTTTAAAGTCTATAACAACGCGATAAGAAGCAGCTTGTTGTTTGGAAGTGGTATTTAGGTCTTTAATTCACTAGCAGATGCTGGTACGCAACCTGTTAATTACGGACGACTTTTGAAATACTAGTTTCATAATAATTGCTTCGCAGGGCGCGCGACATAAGCTTGTAAAAAGTGATACAAAAACCATGTTGCTCTTCTGGATAGGTACAGAACTTGTTGATTGGATGAATGTAGAGTCAGAAGCGCAAGCTCATATTATAATTAGTACTTGATGAATTATGTGCATAAATGCAATGTTTTTAGTATCTTCTAGTTCTAAAATAACGTTGATAAAAATCAAATTCACATTTTGATGGTTATTTTCAGAAGGTAAAACTTTATCATGTAATTGTAAGGTAGGTACCACTTGGTTTCGTTATTTTATATTATTTCTTAGCTTAGCTTAGGAGTTGTTGCCAATTAATCGTTTGTATGACATGTTTCACAATGCATTACTTTATTTTATTTTTCCTTGAATTTCTTATTATTCTCTGTTTAGAAAATAAGTATATGCGTGTTTTTGTACAATAAAGTGTTACTTACTTGATTTTTAAAGTTATGCAAATGCCTAACTCAAGGAAGAACGCAACCTTGCTACTATTTCTTTACTAGAACTAGAAAAAAATTATATTTATTCAGTTAACAAGCATGTAATGAACATAAAATTAACATGGACTTCATTTAATACCTACTCAGTAGCCACAACTGATATTTCCATAGATAACTTTAAGATTGTAGGTAATAATAAGAATGAGAGTCGTCTTCTTATCCAATGATCCTCCTAAGTACATTATTATCATTTTCGCCAGCGATCGCCGCGGGTTTCAACGTCAGCTGTCGACAAGGACGAAATGCATCAGAATTCAGAGCGACAATGTACATGCAATTAATATAAAATTGTCGCCAAGGGCCCTGCGCAGCACTATTGCGCATGATTCAAATAAGTGTCCATGGAGGTATTCATTATCATAATTAAGGCAGTTTAAAGCTGCCACGAAACATGTGACAGGAATAATTTTGAAGGACACGAGATTGCCAAGTTATTTGAAGAGGAAGGCCAGACGGAAGTTCGTGCTTATGGTTTGTATGCGGTAAATTCATAAGACGCCATATGCTGGCTATTTGTGAACGAAATAAAACACGAGGAGCCAACGTATTTGCTCTGCGACAAATGTCAGGTATTGAAAGCAACAATGTACTTATGTTTAATTTTCAGTGTTAACTGTTAATTTTCGTGTTAAAGATATTTTTTTTATTTTAGTGACCTTGTTCCAAATAAAAATTAGCAAGCCTAAAAGAATGAATAATGAGATAAATCGCGAATCGTCTATTATCTTGATACAAAAGGACGATTAGCCTAAATTTTGGATCTTAATTGGACTGAGACAAATAACGTTGTATCCTAACTAGATTTGCAACTTCTGTGTCTTATGTAACTTTCTGCGAACTGATAAGAATCGAATTTTTAATGACGACCAGGATGTGAAACATTTAGTGATAAATTAAACAAGGAATATTGGTGAAATTGCTGGAAAGAAAATGACAATTAACTAAAACCTATATCATCAGGAAAGCACCTAGGAGAATTTAAAAAATGATTACCCACTTGCTTACTGTAATGCATGAAAATTTTAATCATGAACGACTTCAAAAAAGAAGAAAGAGGTTCTAAATCTGTCGGAATCTTGACTGACGATTTCAAAAGTCACAATTTCACTGAAAAACAAGAGCTGCCATCAAAACGGGCCAGAATACCAGTCGGTAATCAAAAGCAGAAATCTGCACCATCCGCCACCTGTCGTCGATCAAGAAGGTCAAACTACATTACAGTGCCGCTATTATGAATAGCACTACTTTTTATAGAACGGAAACAAGATTGCATGCTTTCCAGTGACATACCCCAGTCTGAGTGACACAGCGTTGATGAAACTATGAACTGGTTATTTTATTCATCAGGCAGGTGCGTTGTAAAAATAACCTAGAAGAAGAAGATAATTGTCGGCGGTGACGAGTGAGCTTTAGTATTTTTTGCAACTTTAATGAATTGTAATTTTGTATCATTATAAAGGTGGAGCCATTAGGTGTTTTTAATGGTTATTGAGAATAGTATGATGATAATTTTGTTTGTTTACTACTCATTACCAAGCAGCATAGTATGAGTACGACGACAAACGTCTATCCACATACTAGTTTTTGGTGCATTAACATATTTTTTTTTCATATGTTCATGGGCTTCATGACACCCGGTCTGGCCATCATCATCTTCATCAAATCAGCTGATAGACGTGCCGGACGTGGCCACTGCCAGACGTAGGCCTACTAGGGTAGGCTAGGGCCCAGGTCTCGCCACTCTGTCTGTCGTCACAACGTCATAGCGTTGAAGCCTTTAAGCAGCTAGATTTAAAGTTCAATTTGAGCGCCGTGACGATTTGAGGATAGGGATAGGGAATTTCCTTTCCCCTATATACCTAATGTTTCGAATAGAGCCCCTGTGCCTACTCGCATCCACCGAATTCCTGACCGACCGTGTATACACGTACTTACGTATTTGTACCTAAATGGGTACCAAAAAACAGCAAAACTGCAATATTCCATTCTTTTGTAAGTTATCTCAATTTGCCATACGATATGGTCAAAATTATCCAATCGAATAAACCGCGACGTTTCGTAAGCGTTTGTGGCACCACAATCCGATATTTAGGTTACCGCCAAACCGAGTCTATTGTGCGAAGTAAAACGTTCTCCCTTCAGCTATCTGGCGCAAGTAAACAGATATGAGATGTCAAATTTTCACTATAATTCTAAATTTGCCATGAATTAGCAAGAATCTGATAATTTATAAAAACCATCTACATCTGGCAACACTTTTGAACTGGAATGATGACCTTTATTTTAAAAGCTTTCTTAAATGTTGATCAACATATTCATCATGTTTGCCGAAAAACAGCCACTACTGAACATGTCTCACATGGTGAACTCCTTGAATATTTAGGTCTTGTTCATAAAGAAAAAGTTTTTTTTTTGTTAGGTCCATCTTTCTTGGAGCAAGGTAAATACCATCTGGCATATGATTACGTTTGCATGGCGAGTGTACCTTCAATGATACATCGAACGAGTAATTGGATACCCGGTACATGCAGTAGCATGGCCGGATGAAGTGGATTAAAATAATAAATTCCCATTTTCTTACGGCAATATTTTACTATCAATAGCTGCGATGGCATCGGATTTGCTTAAATGATTAAGCGTGAATGTGCTACTGGCTTTATTTCTTTTTCTTTCTAAGTGACAAAATTTACATTTGCTGATGCAATTTATGGCTGGAATTTTAAAGGGCCCTATTTATCAAGTAAATATGATTGTCATTGGAAAGAGATTTAGCTACCTTAGCCAATGCACGTAATCGGTACATCATAAATGGTTTTAACGCGATAATAATATTTTTATGCCATTATTTGAATTTATTCTAACTTGTTAATGGCTCGAGTCTTGAGGATTGAGTCGAGTATGAACAGAATGTCGTAGTTCAAAGCGCTATAGAACTCTAAGGTTTAATTAGGTACGTACGGTATAATAAATATGCAACCACGCTAGTCGATACTATTGATTGTCTAGACCCTATCTAATCTTCGCTTCAATCAACTATCTCCCCGCCTTAACAGGCTATCACTTCAAGTTTACTCGATGCCTGGTTGGCTTGAAAACCAGCACTAATACATGAGCATTTCTCTACGTGAATATACTATCAACCTTTAATGGGGCACCGCATTGGTCATATGAATACCATCGTTATTTAGGCTAAAAAGCTTTTGAAATAATGTTTATAATATATGAGATCAGAATGTACATATAGTGTAACAGTTAATTAAATTAAGTATTTGAAAAATGTAAAAGAAAGTAACCATTAAAGGAAAATTTATAACTTTTAAAATGAATTTTGTAAAAAACAACTTCAACATCTGATGTTGAACTTATTTAAATCAAGCATGCAACAATGAAATAATACATTCAATTGAACAATACTTTAATTACAGTCGCCATCTTGTAGAGAACCTAGTGTTGCCAATAGCCCATAACACTACTCTATGTGACAGAACTCACCTCTCCCTACCTTCCCATCTCGCTATCATGCCTCAGTCAACTATTTTTAAATCGGAAGTTATTCCCACGTTGCTTTACTCCAATCTTTACCAAACCTACATACATTTCAACATACACCTGCCTTGAACGATCTATTTCTCAATTACTTCTCCGGCCGATATCTTTTCAACTAACCTCACTCTTCTTCAGTCTCTTTCTCTGTCTGCTGTCTCTTTATCTCCCTCTAACTTTCATCTCCCGCTATCTCTTTATCTCCCGCTGCCTCTCTTTACCTAGGCGACATCGTCAATGTTTTATTCAGGCGCCCGACTCGTTAGCGCGGGCCATTGTGGCGGCTAAACAAACCGTAGCGCACCCACCTCTAGTGCATGCCTGATTTTTATACGCGAATCACGGGCATTGTGGGCGCTAAGTTACTATTACCATGTCAGATTAATGATGCTGTCGATGTGAAATATATTCTGTTCCTTGTTCTTATTATTTTTAACTTAAAATACGATTGCGGAATTATTGATTTTTTAATGCACCTTTTGCATTGTACAAATGCTTTCGCACATTCCGATTTTCTGGGGTACCAATTTTGGTATGATGTACCACAATCAAAATCTAAATAAATACTTATCGGTTTCGCGTTGAAGAAGAGGAAGTCATGCAGTTTTGTATAATTTGGTAAATTCCCAATGTGCAGAAAGCAGAAATAAATACGTTACAATAACTATGCTATAATTATTTCCTGTCACTCCATTAGCTCTTTGATGGTATTATTAACGTGGAAATACATTTATAACGCCCTTTCAATCATTCTGATAACATTTGCAAGCCTGTTATTACCTTTCATAGCCACAGCGCAATTAATTCTTTGGTATAGGGCATTTTGACGAAAACTAAAAAATAAATTAACAGAATACCTATTTAAGTTGTAAAATCAACTTAAAATATTCTGTTTGTAATTTGTTTACTGTTGCAAGGTATTTAAAGATAATCTGAAACATCATAATGAAAAGAGATTTTCGTATAAAAAAAATGACGAATTTTATGAACTCTGTTGTTAACGTGTTGAGGAAGGAAAAGTTAGTTTTAAATTTGTAATAAATGAAAAAAAACCGGCCAAGTGCGAGTCGGACTCGCGCACCGAGGGTTCCGTACAAACCTGTAAGGTTTACAAAGTTCGTTCTTTACGACAATCGAGTCATAACTATGGTATTTTTATTGCAAAATGAAATTCATAACATTACAATGGGGAAAGATGGAGTAGCATAAATTTAAGACAAAGATCTTAAAAAATATATATTTTGTAATGTATCTAAAAATTTAAGGTTTTCGGAATTTTTCCTTTATGTGTGCTATAAAACGTTGCTTCATGCCAAATTTCAAGATTCTAGGTCGACTGGAAGTACCCTTTAGGTTTTGATTCCCTTGCGAGTACTTGCGAGTTTCAAAATATGCAGCTTAAATTGCTGTTTCTTTTGATTGCGTTGACATAGAAGTTTGATTTTGTTACAGCTTAAAGGTATTATAGACCTGAGTATTTGGTATGAATTTCAATTTAATACCTCTACGCGTTTATGAGGAAATGGGTAGTAAGGTTAAAATTATTAAAAAAAAATATATTATGTGATGTAACTAAAAATTTATGGTTTTCGTAATTTTTCCTTTATCTATGCTATAAGACGTTGCTTCGTACCAAATTTCAAGATTCTGAGTTCACGGGAAGCACCCTGTAGGTTTTGATTCCCTTGCAAGTGTCGAAAATTTGCGGCATAAACGGCTGTATCTTTTGATTGCGTTGGCTTAGAAGTTTGATTTTTTCACAGCTTCAAGGGACAGTAGACCTGAGTAATTGATATAAATTTCAGCTTCATACCTCCACGCGTTCCTGAGAAAAAGGGTCTTGACAGACGGACGGACGGACGGACAGACGGACAACAAAGTGATCCTATAAGGGTTCCGTTTTTTCCTTTTGAGGTACGGAACCCTAAAAATCATTTTTTTTATATTATTTTAATAAACATATGTCATATTTTTGAGGGAACACTTAAAGCTGTTACAAAAATTTTACTTATTTATTTTTGTGATTATAATCAAGTGACTTCTTTTTACCCCAAAAATTAAACAACCGATAACAAAATAACTAAAGGTATATCCATATTTGAAGGACACATTCGTCGAGCATCTGATCTGGCTGGTTAGAAAATAGAAAAAGATTTAGTTTTGTAAATTGTTTTTCTTTTCTGTTTTCGAACATGCCAGTTCACAACGCTTTCTACGCTTGCACGTACGCACGGTCTGGCGATTCGTAAAATGCCCGACTAATTACACACTAGCGAAGGTAATTTGCGTATTCCGGTTGTGGACGGTCAGCGATCGCCATCTGCTCTACAATAACAGCTATTATTATGAAAGCTCCGATGTGTGCCACTCACGATCACGAATCAGAAATTTTGATGTGGATACTTGACATAAGGTGCAATTCAGAAGGAAGCGTTTCTAATGCGAATACGTATTCTGGATTATTTTGGAAGGATTTTGACAGATAAAAATGCCAACCGTTTCGAGACGAGGCATTGGAATCGCTAATGTCAGTCATCGGTGACATCTTTCCAATACGTGGCCCATTTGCCTGATAGCAAAGACTAGATAGTGTGTAAAAAAAATGACCCAGCATAATATTCCACGTGAACAAGATTGTATTAGTTAAGTGGTTAATTACACCTTACTAAGCAATATGGACCGAGAAAGGGTTCTAAAACATTAATTTGCCTAGTATATTCGGTGATTATTGACCGCAACAGCTGTGTACGTAGTAAGTACTTCCCGTAACCCTGGTGTAAATTACTACATCTGTCTGTGTGTTTCCGATCATTACGGTGTGAGTTATCGCCCTTGGCTGTGGCATCTGCTTTAGCAGAGGACAGACGACACTTGGGAAATGTTTCGACAGATTTGAAATTGCAAGCTTGGTAACA
Source organism: Aethes cnicana (assembly GCA_963971205.1). NCBI lineage: Eukaryota > Metazoa > Arthropoda > Insecta > Lepidoptera > Tortricidae > Aethes > Aethes cnicana. The sequence goes on from OZ020277.1 coordinate 3,914,511, forward strand.
ATGTAACAGTGCAATGCATTACGAAATAACAAAAAACATAATAAAGAAAAACATTCACTTTCATGTATAAAATCTTTAAAATTTACCTGCACCTGATTTCCTCACGATGTTTACCTACATCGAGAAGCTCAGTCAGTGGTAAATAAAAATTGTCACACATAAGTAAACTTAGAGGTGCAAGCCGGAATCGAACCCGCGACCCTCTGCATAAGAGGCGGTAGGTTAAGCCAATAAGCCACCACGGCTTTATGCAAAAATCACTAAGTCTAAAAATCCATCATTCCAATCAATGCAATAGCTTCATTATGTGAATCCATTAACTTCAGTGGCGCTTAGCGGCCAATCCTATTGAAACTGTCAGTGCAGTCCTTACATAAGTCACATACAATGTTACAAAATTGATTCCAATAGAAAGCCATTTTAATTAAGTATCAATAGCACTTATTACTATGACCTTGTCACGGCACAAAACGGTAGCTCGGGTACAATGAGCTAATCATACGGTGCCAAGATTTACCGGCTTGCGTAATGGTGGACATACAGGCTTGCATTCAGACGAGCTCGATCGCTGAAAAGAATTGTAAACTGCCAACGAACAGGCCTGACAAACAATAGGATCCAACGGTAGCGAAAGTTTCTGATAGGATACTGGTACCCACAAATGTCAAGACGAACCCGTAGCAATAGAAAGACATACATAATTATAAAGTGCTGAAGGACGAAATTCACCGAAAAACTGAATGCGAGTGTTAACCGATATTAGAGTTTTTAATTTGTAAAAAACTATACCAACAAGATGGAGTGACGACCTTGTAAAGGTCGCGGGAACGCGGTGGATGCGAGTGGCACAGGACCGGTCTGAGTGGCGCGCCTTGGGGCAGGCCTATGTCCAGCAGTGGACGTCCATCGGCTGAAATGGTGATGATGATGATACCAAACATTCTCAGGTTCAGATTTAGAATCCACAATTTGGTAGTACTTAGTAACTTAATTGAACTGGATATAATATGAAGCTCAGGGCGTTTTTATGAGAAGTCTGTCTGGCAGTGTCTTTAATAAATATATACGTATTCTTGCGATTATGTAAGCTAAAAGTCACTCTATGTAGATTTATTCTTTGACCAATGCCGATCAACATTTATGCATGCTCGGTAAAGTATTGAGTTGTGTGTACACTAACTACGGCGCTAGAAATATGGATGTATAGCCCGCCTATTCACGTGCGGTATTTCAATATTATCGGGAACCTTGTCACGTGAACAAAGGGCCTAACCATAAGATGGAGTACGAGAGGTCAGCCAGAAATTCAGAATCGTATTTGTTTTCGATCCAAGGTGACGTGTCCATGAAGAGATCTGACGTAGATTACGCAAGTTCTCTTGAGAGAATGCGATCTTCAGGTGATGCCGTGGTGGATAAATAAGTAAGACGTCATCTTTTTTCAAGTGAGGAGTCGGGGATTAAAATCCAACTCGTACCTCTGAGAATACTCATGCGAAATTCAATTTAAAACTGAGGTATTTAGTAAAGGAAAATACCGTGAGGAACTAAAATACCTCAAAATGCGTGTGAAGTCCTCAAGGGGCACCAACCTAGCGTGGGGCATTGCCCAAAATCCCCAGGAGCCCTGTGCCCAGCAGTGGGACGTAACTAGGCTGTTGTGTTAATGATAGTTAAGTTTGAAAATAGTTTACGTCATAGTCGCTTTTTTGCAGTTTTGTGTTAGGCTACTTTCTAAGTTGACATGACCGATAGGAAATGGAAGTATGTCAAGGTTGTCTTTTGTTTTTAGTGGGAAGTGTATTTATGGCCGTATTAACCTTCACTTTTAGGAATAGAGAGCAAATAAGTGAATGGCATTGATGCGATTTACTTTTGTTTTTTTAAGTAATGAATGGTATATTGTTCTAATATTTGTTCCTGAGTAACATAATAGACGGAAGACCTTGTAATGACCACTACAATAATATACCGGCGGCGAAAACTATTATTTTGAATTGAATTAAAGTTGTAGGTATGACATTAATGATTTGTATGCTCGTTTGCCAACAGGTGTCATGAACTTTGTTTACACAAGTCGGATATAAGCTCTTCTTCTTTTATTTAAGAGCTGTGTGCTCTTGTCAGTGGATTAATCATCATGTTTATCTATCCTTTGCCCGTCTTTTCATGTCGTATAATAAGACGGGGCATTTGCTGTTTCAGCAGGTCAAAGTAAGTTAAGCAGGGTCTACCTCTTCCTCTTCTTCCTTCCATTTCACCTTCCATAATAATGCTCAGGAAACTGTCATGCCTAATCAAATTTCCAACCATCTTTCCTCTTCTTCTTTGTATTGTTTTCGATAAGAAACATTTTTCTTCAACTAAACCCAAGACTTCTTCGTTTGTCTTTCTGTCCGTTGAATAATATTGACCATAAATATCGGCTACCTAACAAGAAGCCTCCACACCGGTTCCCCACTATAAGACTCCATCACACACCATCATTAGCGTCATAAATCCAAATGTCCATAATACCCGGTACAGTATCGTGCACCCACAATGTCGATAACTTGTAATCATCGGGGCATAGTTAACAATCACACCAGGTACCGGGTAAATTGTCGCTCCGAGGGCCCGAGCCGGCACGCATACTTAGAAAAATGTGCGCCCGCGGCGCGTACTGTGAACGTATTAAGACGCGCTGCTGGCTGAAAATAATCTCGAAATTAGATGTCGTTAAAAATATAAAAAATATATAAAATTGCGATCATTTGTTATTTCCGGGTGTCCTTCATATTTTTTGCATTAGATAAAACAAACGTTGTACAGATAAAAAAAAAATAAAGCTCCGGGATACATCTAGTTGTGAACTAAATTGACATGGAAATTCGAGGAAAATTCAAATATGGAACGTCAACTTTCGAGTACAAACAGCTTACTACCATATTATTATGTAAAGACAAGGGGCTTTAGATAAGCTTTTAAGCTCTACGAATTGAAAGCTCGGTGTATTCAGTACAAAAACCATCATCATGAAGACGTACAACACTTTCTAATAAAAATGTGTACTTAAACGAATAGGTGTCATGTTTTCTTATAAACTTGCATTCAACGTGTCCAATTAATTTCGTGCCAGAATACCATAAAGAAAGAAGCGTTTCGTAAAGATATAATAAGGTTTCCTTAAACAATAGGGTGCTACCGCCTCGAGAAACGAACAAATTAAGTGTGCTCTCACGGGGCCCGTCCAGAATCTCTTAACCCCTCGATTCTAAGTGATTCGCTGTAAATAAAAGCTCCGCTACGTCTGGTCATACCCAGCACGTCCAAAAACGCTTGACCCATCGATTCTAGCTAATTTTCTTCTAGCAAAAGCTCTTATATGCCTGGTTATAGCGGTCCTGCAACATAAACACGGAAATTCAGCTCCAAGTTAAAAATACGTTTTTAACTAGCACCTGCACGCAGTTTCGCTCACGAGTTTTAATTTCATTTTATTACAAAAAAAAATACGTTTAAATCGGTGCTTAGCTTATCCATTTATAACATTGGGGCTATCAAAATTTGACAAGAACGAATTCGTCTTATTGTATTTTAGTACCTTACCTGTTAAAATACTTTTAATTTCAATTGACCAAGGAGCAATCAGTGAAACATCGTTATTGCGAACCTAAAAGCTACTATAATGCGTACTCCTTATATATTTGCTGACTACAACATTACAAGACTATAGTAGGTCGGGACCGCTCAGTATTGGAACATTTGAAATAGACAAGAATACGCATAGCTTGACTTAGATGGCACTGCAATCGGTTGACCCTAACCAAAACCCAAACACTGCATTTGTCAAATTTTTACGGGTTTTTTGTTTAAAATTGTTAAATATTAACCGTAATTTTAATTTTAGTTCAGTTATTTGTGATGAAAATGAAGACATCCCAATGCAATTATACCTGCCCCAGATACATACCAAGTCTTTCGGAAATGCGTGTCGTCCGTTCTCATTGCATCCTGGAACTGCACAGCGCGGCATTTTTTAATAAATTAAGTAAAACCAATAACAACAAATATTTCTCTGTCTCTAATTGACAGATGGTTTGGGTCAAGCGATTGCAGCGATCCTAGTGACCAAATTATGCAGATTTTTTGTCTATTAAAGACGACTTGCTTAGACAACTGGCTGGGTTTATTATACTGTGTACTCGTAGTCCAACAAGTCTCAACATAAAATTAATTATTCCCCAGCCCAGTAGTACTTACTTGGCAGTTTAATTTTCTGCCTCCGAAACTTTTTTATGTGTAACATGTAAATGTAACGTCGCCCCTGATAATCCGCACAATTGCTTCAACTTGCTCCTGCTTATCTCTACGGATCTAATCCAGATGTTTGTAACATCTGGCAAAGATTAAGTAGATGAGGAAACTTTCGCCTCCAATTATTTATTTTGTGTACTTATTGTATTTTGATGTTATTCTTTAACGCAAATATAATTTGCGTAACTATTTTTTGATAACGCGTAACGATTTATTTTCGTGAATTTGTTATGCGTTAAATTGTCCTTCAATGATATTTTCCATAGTTCTTATAATCATAACAGTTCTTTGATAGCTATTTGGAAAAAAAAAACGAAAAACATGACGCGCGAAATTAACAAGTAGTACCTAGTCTTTTTATTTTAAAAGTTTACATCGCCGACTATTAGTTCAAATTAAAATAGGTACATATTTAAAAAAAAATTAAAAACAAAACAAATACGGTGATGATTATAGTTAAAAGATTCAACATAACTTTGATATCTCCATCAATTTCAATAGTTGTTTTATGTTGATACTGTGCAAATGGTCACATTTTTTTCGTCGTGTCCGGTCTGAATTTTCATTGAAAGTTAGTCTTTGCCGTAACTTAGTTGGCTAAACGCCTCCCGGAGGCCTCATAGAGGGTATCTGTTTAATCTGGCCGTGGCAAATATCGCGCATCATGTTTATTAATGCGGCGTGCTTTTATTGCTTCATCCCGCAAGCAACTTCACGGCAAAAGCGAAGGACTACCAGTTGTAGTGGTATGTCAAAAGGGTCGAAATGCTGTGAAATTTATGTAGACTTACAAAGATGGGAAGTTCACGGCGTCCGTAAGATATTAATTATTTTTATTAATATGTAAGTAAGTAAATATAGGCAAAAAAACTTATCTAAAGCCCCTTGCCTATTATGGTTGTACTATATAGTAGTATCGTCGAATCCGACTCGGCTGGGCAGCGTTCGGGAAGCTTCGCAGTGTCTTTTCGTCCAAATTACCGCAGTGTCTCAAGTCGAAAGTCTTCGACCAGTGTGTGTTGCCAGTGATGACTTATGGTTCCGAGACGTGGGCGCTTACGATGGGCCTCATAAGAAGGCTCAAAGTCACTCAGAGGGCAATGGAGAGGGCTATGCTCGGGGTTTCTCTGCGTGATAGAATCAGAAATGAGGATATCCGCAGTAGAACTAGGGTCACCGACATAGCCCGAAGAATTGCGAGCCTTAAGTGGCAGTGGGCGGGGCACATTGCTCGCAGGACTGATGGCCGATGGGGCCGGAAAGTTCTCGAGTGGCGCCCGCGAACCGGGAGACGAGCTGTCGGTAGGCCTCCAACAAGATGGAGCGACGACCTCGTGAAGGTCGCGGGAAACCGGTGGAAGCAAGTAGCACAGGACCGGTCTGAGTGGCGAGCCTTGGGGGAGGCCTATGTCCAGCAGTGGACGTCTTTCGGCTGAAATGATGATGATGATGATGATATAGTAGTAGTAGTAGTACTTACGTCAAGTAAAGCACTACCTAATCTTCTGAGTAGGTATTGGCGAAAACCTTGGAATAGTTCAAAATATATTTACTTACAATAATCAAAAATATATATTGACAGTAATTTTCAACACACATCTCTTCACTTGTCTTGTTCTACTTAAATCAAAACCTTCATCTGTAAAACAAGCACTTTAAAGACCCTATGGAAAGGAAGCAGCGTTCAATGGTTCAGCGTGTAACTCAATATGGGTCGTGTCGCCCAAATAGACCAAGAACTCCCGTGAAATCACTAATCCGACCTAATTTTGAACGCTATACATCATGTGAATAACGACTACAGGACGTTAACTCGAAATCTTAATATGGTGCGTTCCAAAGCTTCTGTACCCTTGACGAGCGTCGCCTTTTATGAACGAATGCCTTGATTAAATAAAAATGCGCTTCGAATGTACTCGATGAACATGGCTCGGCATGAAACAATGTAATTATTGCTAAGACGTAATTTTGTTATTGTAGTGCAGATAAAAAGAAAATTCCTTCAAGTATGGAAACATTACATTATTCTGCACGTGTTATAAACTATGAAGCTATTTGCAACAAACCATTTAGCTCTAAAAACAGTAAAAAAAAACATCGACTATTAAGCGTGCGACTATGAAGTTTAGTGATCATTAACTATCATGTGGCCTCTATGCTCGTTACGCAACCAAAGTAAATGCATTCTTGCATAGCCATCTTCAAATCATATAATTTGCTACTCGCAATGATCCTACTATTACAGTTAACTCTAAGTAAGTAAGTATGTTTCATAAATATCTAACCATGTAAGGGAAAACATATTTATTGAACTCTTCACTCACAGTTCACATAAATCCACTTCGGTTTTATTATAATTTTATAATCCTGGCCACTTGAGAGCACCAACCCTTACATCGTAAATTACTGACATCATGTAAGCGAAACGCTGACAAATGACATGTGTGTTAGTCGCGTATTTTTAGCCGTCGAAATCAGAAACCGAGGCCCGGCCCATTGAAGCCGGGACAATACGTAGAGTTTTAGCGGCAAATATTAAAAACCACGTAGTTATACGAGTATTTATTCGGA